>CM023486.1:49015386-49112979 GCA_013339685.2 Hyalomma asiaticum
CGTCCGTCCGAGCGCTGCGGTGCTGCTTAGCTAGTACGTGAATTGATCAATAGATGGCGCGGAGGCGCTCGCTGCGTGCTCTAGTGTGATAGGAGAGCGCTAGATAGCGACACAGTGTTTGTCACGTCTTTGATGATGTACTGGGCAAGATTCACGGAAGATTCACGGTTTTTACCGATGAACATCCGGAGCTTCGCCCACTCATCATCATTCACTCCGTGGATATGCGTGGATTTTTTTTCTTTTTTGTTTACGTGCGGCAACGCCGCTAACAAAATCATAAGCTTCGGTTGAAAAGAGAGGTTGAGAGGGTGGAGGAGACACACTTGTGGCTTGCAACCCTAACCAAGGAGAAAGAGGATGCAGTATAAGAAAACAAAATGGAGGGAGTACGAAGGGTCGCGCGTCATCGGAATGCGCATACTGACGTCATAGTCGTGGAGCTGTGTAGGCGCCGGCTTCTGTGTTCGAGTGTCGTATTGTTGTCGTGGGGCTGGGGCTAGCCTGGGGAACACATTTGTGGTGGACGTGAAGATACGTGCGAACAATTTTGCCGCTGTCGCCGCGCGTTGAACTGCCTAACGAGGGGAAGGGTGTATATACCTGAGGTGTGCCCTACGGCTGTTTAAGGATTGATGCATTCGTAGTCGGTAGCGTTGTTGTTAAGCTTAGTAGCTCGGTTTGGCAGGTTGTTCGCGAAGACATTTGACGATGCTGGGACGGGGCGTGGTTGCCTGCACTAATTCACCGGCACATCGATACGATACTCGGAATGAATGCACTGTGGGTATGCGAGAACCGGATTATGGGGCTTAATTCCTGTATTTGCTGGGCGATTCGAACTGGTTTTACCAAGTCCCTCAATACGTACGCGAAAAACATCAAGCTGGGGGCGTGCCATGGTGGTGACCTATATGTGATCGACTTCTGGATATTTATATGAAGCAGATAGAAAGTTCGTTGCTGCTGCGCATTGCGAGTCAGTTGCTGTTGTTTTGTGGGGTTTAACGTGCCAAAACCAGTTCTGATTATGAGAGACGCCGTAGTGGAGGGCTCCGGAAATTTCGACCACCTGGGGTTCTTTAACGTGCACTGACATCGCACAGCACAGGGGCCTCAACATTTCGCCTCCATCGAAATGCAGCCGCCGCAGCCGGGATTCGATCCCGCGACCCTCGGATCAGCAGCCGAGTACCATAGCCACTAGACCACCGTGGCGGGGCCCATTGCGTGTCAGACGATGAATTATACCCTCGAGGGTAACGGTCTAGGATCAGTAATCATCCTATTCGTAGCATACTTATTCCGTGCTACTTTGATGTCGAGGGCACTCGGCCTTTAAAGAAAAAAAGCAGGTGGAGATGCTGGTATATTTGTAAGCGTGTCGGCGACCTAACTTAGATGATATCTAAGGAGTGTCGGCGTCTGGAGCGGCGCCGGTGCTATTTTCGAACTATGGCTGCGACATCAGCTCGCAGACAGCTCTTAATATGCCTTCTATATACCTGATTGAAACCGACGACTGATGTAGTGAGCGTAGTTACATAAACACTTACTGAAATTACATTGGGTCATACAACCGATCCCCTATGAGCGTCTCTTGTGGCGTTTTCCACACCTGCCGTTCAACCGCTGGCACACGTACAATTTGCTGCACTGACTGGCCCAGTGGATCACTATCACGAAGTGCTTCAGCCGTTTTCAGCCACTGAATAAATAAGAAAAACAAGATAAATGACATTAGCTTTGCGGCATATGGTGGCTTGCCTGCTGTGTGTGTCGCAACCGCCGCCTGCGGACTCGCATGCTGGTGTTTTGAAAACTTTCTGGCGCAGGACTCGGGGCAGCCTGACGTGCATTCATAAGGCGTTTACGCCATCCCGTGGCTGGGTTCGTCCGCATGTTAACAGTTCTCTTACATTACCGTGGACATTCTCCATTTAACTGTGTACAGTGAGCCATACTTCCCGTTGTCCGCATCCACAAATATACCCAATGCCATCAATATATATTTTCTCTCTTGCCGCGCAAACTCGGCCACGCCACACAAAAGGCTAGAAAAGAAAAATCGAAACCCAGAAAATTGAGCAGGTAAGCTCCATTATAGATGATGGACGAACTAAGCAACTTGCCCTATCTATCGCGTTATACAGGAAAAAAGAAGGGAATAACACTGAGATCGATAAGAAGAGCTGAAATAGTGATGGGGAAGTTGGCCGGGAAAAAGAGGAGCCGGGCAGTGTGAAGAGGACGAACGCTGGAGAAAACGGGGCGAGAGTAAAGAAAAAAAGAAAGTGCCAGAACAAACCGAGTGAGCAGCGCAAAAGACAAAAGCTTGGACGTGGAGAGGAAATATCGGGAAAGGTACGGCGCTAAGGCGGGAAGAAAAAGAAGAAAGACGAATAACTCCTTTCCCGAGAGGAAGAGAAGAGCCGTAAAGGATAGGAAAGGCCCAAATGAAAAGGGGAGAAGGGCGCGTAGGGAAGGGGAAGTGCCGGACGAGGGCGCTGTGTGTTCACGGCGCGCCGCTGCCGGGCCGGAGTCCGGGCTGCCGCGGTGGCGGCGTGCGATCAACACACACACGCACGCCTCGCGCGCGCCGGGAAGCGGCTTTTTGCGGGCGCAGCAGGGCAGCAGCTGACTGCGTTCTTCTCCTCGTGTGTGTGTGTGTTTGTGTGTATCTGTGAGGAGGTGCCGTGTGTTCGTTCTATCGCGGGCCACCTCGCGCGGTGCCTGGCTCGCCTTGCCTGTCTCTCACCTCTTCTTCTGCAGCACAGCAGCTCGCCGGCGGCACCACGCCTGGGACACCCTCTTGTCAAGGTGGGCTACATATCGTGACCGGGCCCCCAGTAATGCCCGCGGCCTCGCGTACGCTGGGCACCCTTCGGTGTTCCCGATAGCGCGTCTGCATGCACATCCCGAAGGTGTGTTTGATGACGTCGGCGACGAGCCACTGAGATTTAGCTGGCACTGCGGTATAGGGTCACTGCTGCGGTGTACCTACAGTCGCCCTTGCAACGCTGTTTCGCGCGTTCCTCGAACGGGGAATGTTGGTTGCTGGTCGATGATCGTCGTGCTTGCACACGCGGCTTCCTGAGAGCACGTGCTGTCGGGTTTCCCCGCCATTCGGTTGCAGCAGCGCGCGCGCGCGCTCCTGTTTTTGGCGCGAAATGTCCCGACAGGTTGTAGGCGTGTTCGGTGTCATTCAGACGTGATCAGTATAGTACGCGCTGCTTTGTCTGTTTGCATCTGATCGCTGTCAATGGACAGTGCGTGAATTTTCGTGGCGTGGTTGCAGCCAGTGTTATGGATAGATTTGTTGTGGGCCTGGTTGGTTTATATATATGCATTGCAAGTACACCGTTGTATGTCGTATAGACTTGATACGCTATAATACGAATGATGCGAGTACAGTTGCGTTGCCCCGTTTCACGTAATTGTATACGGTTCGGAGAAGCCTGTTTCTTTTGTTGAGATGACAGGACGACGTGCTTCATTAGCCTGCGCGTTGACCTGTTGCATGCAAGCAATGTCAGACTTCTCTGGAGTTTATTGTCATCCCCGGTAAGGCAGGCACTGTGTTTGCGGCCTCCTAATATAAATAATCCTTTTGCTTTCTTATTTCGTCGCAATCGTTTCACAGGTTGTTATCTCCTGACCTGTAAGCGTTGTGCTGGGATATCTGAGTACGCGTCTTCGATTTCTGGGGGCGCTTTAATAACGTTCATGGACGCAAAAGGAACGGAAGAGAAAATTAGTTTCATGCGCAGCAAATGAATGGCACAATCGAATGTATATGACAAGTATATAAGCTCTCTTGCGGTCATGAGTAATTCGCTGCGTGCTGTTTCGCCCTTCCCGCATGATCGTCTCGCGGTAGCATTGTAGATGTCTTTGAGGCTTCCTCCCGGAAAGGTATGCAGATGTATCCGCGCCTGGTG
Source organism: Hyalomma asiaticum (assembly GCA_013339685.2). NCBI lineage: Eukaryota > Metazoa > Arthropoda > Arachnida > Ixodida > Ixodidae > Hyalomma > Hyalomma asiaticum. Next base: position 49,019,328 of record CM023486.1, read on the forward strand.
GCGGCCAGTGCCCCCAGGAAGCACACGTGCGGTGGAGGCGAGACATTTCCTTTTGCAGCGTAGAAGCATCCGTGCACCAACTTTGTCGCTACGGCTGAATTCCGGGTTGGACTGTGTGTCGTGTGTTCAGTAACACTTCCTATGGCTGTCAGTACGATTCATCATCAGCGTCAGCCTGCCTGTCTTCGCCCACTGCAGGGCAGAGTCCTCTCCTATAGGTCTCCAATTATCCCTGGCCTGTGCTGACTGCGACCAACGTTATACCCGCAAGCTTCTTGATCTCATTGACTCACCCAACCTTCTGCCGCCCCCTGCCACGCTTGCCTTCTCTAGGGATCCACTCTGTTATTCATAATGAGCAGCGGTTTTCTTGCCCTCTCAGTACTCGCCCTTCACACGCCCGCTCCTCGTTGTTGGTTGATTGGTTGGTTGTTTATTAAAATGAGTACATGCAAAAGTTGGAAGGAAAGAGCAAAGTAATTACTGGAGACCTCAGTAACTGTCTAGCTCATAAAGTGACACCTGAACCGCGTACTTCATGAAGTGAAGCGCCGAATGGGGGATGGGGAGGTGTTAAAGGACAAGAACAGGTAGAGCGCGAAATAGTAAAGAGGAACTATTTACATATTCACAAACCGGAACACACGCGCAAAAACGGCACAACTAAAACTACGCAGGACAATGTTGTTCTATACGTTTCTCGTCTTAACGTGCCAGCTTGCACTGTTATGCCCATACCAACTATGTGAGCTATGTGTCGCGCATATATCGTCCTGTCGAGTGTCGTTTGCTCATGGGTGTGTACCGCATAGCGGCTGTAGGGTTGCTGTCGCGGTGTTCATGCTGTTCTCAGATTAAAGGTGAAAAAAGGGGGGACACCAACCAAATTATAATCATTAAAAGTAAATTTACTCCTAAAGATGACAAAAAAATGCTCGACGTTTCGGGTCCCACTCGGATCCTTCTTCAGGGGTGACTGGAGGACACCAGATGGCAGCAGTGCGCTGTCTGTGCGGTCTTTACGTGTCGGTCATGTATATGCCTATAGTGCACCCATTTTGTCGGATGTCCCTTGGCTGTGCTGCGGTTCGCAAACGAGTGCTGGTATAATGTAAGCCTTTATCCGTTACGAACTCAGTTCTTTGCGTGTTCTACATTTTCTTAATTGCCCACACTTGATAACAAATTTTCTGTTATCAAGTGTACGTGTTTATGGAAATAACTTTCGAACGCATATGGCACTCCTTTCACCAGAAAATTGGGATACGCGTGCCAGCTTGTGGCCTTCGAAGCGGTTGGTCGATTTAATTACGGCGCGAATTTCCTAGCATTATTTCGAATCTTTTGTAAACTACGCGCGCGCTAATTATAACGCTTCTTGTATGACCTATTAACACGGTTACGTATAGTTTGCAGCCCCGCCACCGTGGTCACTAGTGGCTATGGTACTCGGCTGCTGATCCGAGGGTCGCGGGATCGAATCCCGGCTGCGGTGGCTACATTTCGATGGAGGCGAAATGTTGAGGTCCGTGTGCTGTACGATGTCAGTGCACGTTAAAGAAACCCAGGTGGTCGAGATTTCCGGAGCCCTTCACTACGGCGTCTCACATAATCAGAGCTGGTTTTGGGACGTTAAACCTCACAAATCAATCAGCGTACAGTTTGCTAGCGCAAAATGCTCGTAGTACAGGTGAAAAGGACAAGAGCTGCCGTCTTTTGCGCTGTAGATATTAGATGGCCAAGGAATCCAGCAAGCTCGCCGAAATTTCAGTTTTTGTAAGGAAATTCCAGGTAGAAATGGGCTCCGACAGATGGAAACGCAATGTCTGTAGGTGAAATAGGGACAGGGTTGAGATTCCCGATACAGGCTCTCATATGTTTAGGCAGGAGGTCCCTCCCGTTATAGAAGGTGCCCCGAGATCCTTTGCTGTTAGTTACGTAGAGGGTTAGTTAATGACGACGACCAACCGCCTTATGCAGCTAGCAGCCAAGGATCACGAGGCTGCTTTGCAAAAGTTGGTATATACCTACTATCCAAATATATGATATCTATCCTAAGGCACTCGGCTGTAAGCATTTTCTGTAAGGGTTCTTGTGGCGGTGTTTTTGTTGGGAGCATAATTAATTTAGTTCGAAAGCCTTACACCCTTACGCATGATGGGTTGGTGTCAAAAATGAACGAATGAATTGAATTCACGAATGAAAAGCCCATGGGCGAACGATGAATTATTGCTCAGGGTTCAACGGAAGCACCTTGCATGGCTACCGAATTTGTTTACGAAGTCTCACGTGTCCTATTAGGGCGCTTGATACTCCGTCGGAGCCATCCGTAGAGTGTATACCACGACCGTAGACTAAGAACGCGGTTAGGTTAGTTTCAGTGAAGGCTTTAATTTTTTTTTTGACGTATTCTGTCATATAACCTTCTTCCCGAGAATACCGAAAGTGTATATAACCTTAGTCGACGTGCTGTCCAGGAACGATCATGAAGGCTACGCCGCGGCTGTGCAAGTTATGTGTAACTCAGCTCCTTTCTTAACGCCGAAGACGACGTATAAAGCACGCCTATAGTGCGTCACTTCGGTTCAACGTCTGTCAAGCCGCGCGAGTGAAAGTTTGAATAAAAAAGGCGAACACGAAAAGAACATTAGCATAGTCGGGCGTCGAAAAAAAAAGAAAGAAATAAGGGAGAGGGGTGATCAAGAGTGACGGGCGAGTCGTGTGGTGCTTGCAGTTAAAAGGAAGAGCTGCAGCAATGGGGGGGGGGGGGGGGGGCTATTGGAGGGGGCAGTCGAATGGCAGCAGCGCCGCTCTCATGATTAAACGGAGACATTCCGCCGACCTTAATCTGAAATTCCGGGCTTCGTGCGTATGCTGCCGTCCCTTTTTTCACCCATTATGTGAGACACGCTAAGAAGATTTGACCGTCCGTTCCCCTCGCGTGTCTTTCAAGCGTCGGGCGCTCTTAAGCCTCTCCGAGCGGCGTTTTGTAGGGGAACATCGGAACATAAATCAAGGAGACGGCACGTACCGTGGTGTATCTGATGGTTTCGGACGGCTGTGCGAATCAGGTATGTAGGCGCGGCTTCGTTTGTTCTATTCGGGCGCGGACGAGTGCTTCTGCCGTTCTGTGGGTTGTCAGAGCTTTTTGGAGGAGATATTAGACATTTTTAGTTTAGCGCGTTAGCGTGATAGCGGGGCTAAGGGAATAGCGTTACCGTATACCGCAAACATTCGTTGCAGAAACGAGCTTTGGTTTAACGGAATAGCGTTTACGGCCCGGTGGTTGTGATTGTGGCACCATCTTGCGAAGGATATATGCGTTAAAAGAAGTGAAAAGAAATAAAAGTTAAAATGTTCACTTACACTCCCGCGGGCAGCGGCATTCCAACATTTCGAGAATAAAGAGAAATAAATGTATGTGAACGAAGCGGATAAATTGACATGTTGCAGAAATGTAAGCAGATGTTCTCTCGCTAGGCCTAGCAACGTTCGAAATGGAAGAGATCTCGAAAATTCGGCTGTTATCCCTATAATACTGCGTCGTCGAAGCTACATGAAGGCAAGGCAAGCCATTTGACATAGTCGTTTGCTGCGGACGAAGCGAATCCTGCCACAGCAACGCCAAATTAAATTCGACGTGGGCGTCCGAAACCGCCGTCATGTTTTACGTAAACTGCGATAACACGCAAACACGGTAACCTTAAATCTGGGAAATACCGTGGGCACGCTAAACGGTATCGGCCGTTTACGGTACTGCGCATGCGCATTTCCATCCCGCTATTCCGATAACTACGCTATTACGCTAAGCCCGATAAACTAAAAATGTCTACTAACACTTGCGTTTTAATACTAGTCGGCTTCCGGCTATACATCAGTTCCCAGCTCGCAATCAGCGGTGCTATGATTGCGAGGCGCCTTGTAAGTGGGTGACACCGGATTTTATTAATTTTTTTTATTTTATTTACATATACTGCCGTCTCATTGCGAGACATTGCAGGGGTGGGTACAGAATTTGCTTGGAAATCAGGCATAACATAAAATAAATTAGCATACAAGGAAACGCTAAACTGCGTGATTTCTTTTTCTGCGTGTGTTTGTTTAACGTGAACGTAAGACTGTGTACAGGAGTGTTCTTCCATTTCACTAATCATCATGGTAAGTAGGTCGCCGCGATTGGGAATCGAACTTGCGTCTGCGTTATCAGCGAGGTAAGTAATGATTACAGACGGCACCAATGATGCATAGTCCTGCAAGGTTGTTCCTTATTCAATTCAATTCAATGATTATTTATCTTTCAAAGAAAGAAATAAAGGAGCGGAAACCTCTCGTAAGAGTTCTTTCGTAAAACTAGTCGTAAAAGTTTCTTAGCTGCACTAGCACACGCGGACAGAGAAGAGGCAGTGCCTTCCGCTTCTTAATCGAAAGAGGATTTTGTACCGGCAAAGGGACCGCAGCACTCCGGGGCTGTTTGAGGCGTGTAAGATTAAACTACACATGGATATGTAAGCGAACCTTCGGTGCATCTTTCATATTGTGAGATAAGGTTTTTAGAAGCTACTTTGTGAGACGGACATATCTATTTGGATGGCCAATGAGCTATCTTCATGTTCCTCTGTATATATGTCATTTTCACCCATTAACACCCAGTTTCGAGTCTACGCGCGTCTTTTCTGCCTCTTCTTTGTCCGTGTGTCCTATAGCGCAGTCAGATTATTTTAGGGGCGAAGCTCCTTAAGGCGTGGGTCGTTCGTCCCTTGTAGTCGTAACCACCTCGTTCTAGGATTGCGCTCGATAGCTCGCGCGCCGGGAGGCTCGCGCTCGCCCTCGGCGCGTTCCTCCCGGCGCGCGAGCTCTCTCACTCTTCCATCTGCTGTCTTGTGTGAGAGAGACAGAAAGAGAGAGAGAGAGCGAAAGACTGTCCGTTTGTAACGATGGTGATGGGTTTGTGCTAGCGCGTTACGGCGCGTGTAAGAAGCTGGTGTAAGACGCTGTGGCCTCTCCGCCTTATGCTCTTTCAGCAGTCATGTGATGGCGTCGGCAAACGCGGTGCGCGTTCCGGCCTGTGTAAAGGGCTGCGTAAGACGCTGTGGCCTCTCCCCCCTTACTAGAGTGTACTGCATGTTTCTAACGCGTTTGTGCTAGCGTCCCCTTAAACGCGAGATCCCAGCGTTCGAATAGAGTGTTTCTCACGTCTTTACATGATGATCGACTGGGCGAATTACACGGAAGATTAACGGTTTACCGGTGATTCACTCCGGAGCTTCGCCCACTCATCATCATTCACCCCGTGGATATGCTGTGAATTTTTTTATTATTTATTTTACGACGCATGTCAGCCGTCAAGCCCGACTTGGTGCTCCTTCGATATACCTAGGGTTGTTTGTTTTCGGTTAGAACCAGATTTCGCCAGGTTTTTTTTTCTTCTTTTTGTACACCGTGAACGTGGTTCAGCAAGAACTCGTTAAACGCGATTTATCCCGGAATTCAGAAATTGTGTGCGAACACCCTCTTATTACTTTTCTAAATGCGAACCATTTCTTAGCGAACTTCGGCGACTTTGAGCGTATCTATCTATCTATCTATCTATCTATCTATCTATCTATCTATCTATCTATCTATCTATCTATCTATCTATCTATCTATCTATCTATCTATCTATCTATCTATCTGTCTGTCTGTCTGTCTGTCTGTCTGTCTGTCTGTCTGTGATTTTGTGCTCTCCTGGCCGTTTCGCTAATGGGATGTTTACGAAAATTGGTATGCCACAACATGACTGCATGAAGAACAAAAATGAGAGGTCGTAACATCTAAAATCATGACATGCATGTCATGAGTGGCATGATTTAAATGCTACGGTCTTGATGCTCTCCTGGCCGTTTCGCTAATGGGATGTATGCGAAAATTGGTATGGCACAACATTACTGCCTGACGAACATAAATGGCAGGTCATAACGTGAAAATCGTTATGTGCATGTCATGAACGGCATGAATTACATGCCACGGTCTTAGTGTTCTCCTGGCCGTTTCGTTAATGGGATGTATACGAAAATTGGTATGCCACAACATGGCTGCATGACTAACATAAGTTACAGATCATAACATGAAAAGCATGACCTGCATATGATGAGCGACATGATTTACATGTCACAGTCTTGCTGCTCTCCTGGCCGTTTCATTAATGGGATGTATAAGAAAACCGGTATGCCACAACATGACTGCATGACGAACATAAATAACAGGTCATAACGTGAAAATCGTGACATGCATATCATGAGAGGCATGATTTACATGTCGCGCGTTTCGTTAATTGGATGTATACCAAAATTGCTATGGCACAACACGACTGCATGACGAACGTAAATGACAAGTCATAACGTTAGAACCATGAGATGCGTGTATGAGCGGCATGGTTTACATGCCACTGTCTTGATGCTCTTGCGGCCGTTTCGTTAACTTCATGTGTACCAAACTCGGTATAGAGACAAAATAATGCAAATCCATTTTACGTTCCTGATGCGTGCTTCGCATTTCCTTGATTCGCACTGCACGTGGGTTCTGCCGAATTTTTTTTCTTTGTTTTCTTGAAGCTAAACAGAATTTGTGTTGATATGGCATGAGTTGCGTTTATTGACGGCGGGTGTTTTCTAATCCACTTTAATTCCTTTCCATTTATTTCTTTATTAATACACTGCAATAAAAACTAAGATAAATGTCCTCTGTGGCTTCCTTGCCTTCATTGTTTGTTTGCTTCATTATGTTGTGTCTAACAAAGGAAGGAGCCGTTGATTCATTCTCCTTTTTTCTTTATAGGAAAAATTTATCCTTCGCGCACGAACTCGTAGGCACTTGGGTTGCAGGACATAAGCATTTCCAGTACACATATGTGGGGAATTCTGCGGGCCTAATTTCTTTTCGCGTTTGAATTTGGACAATCTTATTATCTTGCCCTTGTTATTTTTCTTTATTTTTTCTTAGTGTATTTTGTATGCTTTAAGGGAAGCGGGCACGCTGTGTCTTAATATAAAGTAATTTGGAAAGTAATGAGTAGTTCTCATTGAATTACTCGCTTGAAGTAATTAATTACATCACTCGTCGCAGCGAAAAGTAAATAAGTTACTGTAATCTCTTTACTGTAATGCCATTACTCTCAGGTCTTCCCTCAACCAACTACCTGAACAGCTAGCGAAAGCTTTGATGTCGAGAAAACTTTCTATCAGTTGATCTATGTCGAAACATTGGAGAGGCCTCGTATGGGCACGAACGTGTCGCGCATGCAGATGATGACTTGTGTTTACAGGGATGCCTTATGATATGCGGTGATTGGATTAACGTGAATAAAATGTTTCCTTAGAGTTATTATTGCTGCTTGCTGTCGTTATTACTTATTGATGTTGAGCATCTAAACCAACGCAGACCTCAAGGTTATTCTGCCAGAAAAACGAGGATGTATCATTCATTCCTCGCCAGTTTGAAAGCAGATCCCGATTTTTAATTAGTCAGAATTCAGGTGCCTGGCATACCCTTCGCCAAAACAAGAAACAAAAATAAAATAGAACAGATGCATTGTATATAATACGCACAGCACATTTGTTAATTTAGCCCCCCACCCCAAGGAAAAAATGAAAACCGAATTTCGCAGTGGTTCAGCAAAAAAAAGAAAAAAGAAAGAACGAGAAAGAAAGAAAGGGGGACCCTATATTGCTAGCCGGTTAGCACTTGCACAAATGTAGCCCGATTCTTACGCCTCTAATTAAAAAAAAACTATAAAACGCGAAACCGAACAACCCTACCTGAATCGATCACATTTCTCGCTGTACAATGGCAACTTTTGTAATGTTATAGCGGCCGCAAATGGCATTCACACTCACGAAGTTGTAATAAGCGAAATTTATTATGCATTCTAAATCTTAATAAAAGAGAGAGAGAAAGGAACGCGGGTGCCGTGCTCCATCGGAAGGAGGCTAAGCGCACTCGCGGGACTTATGCAAATGTTACAGACGATTGTTCTTTCCTCGCTGCGGAAAGCCGACAGCTCGGTCTTGCACGCTGCTGCCGGGCGAAAACTTTACGCCCTAGGGTTTTCCTATTATTGTGCCGCCTAAGAATTGCCGGAAAGAAGTTGAATAAAATAACAAACAAACAAACGCGCGACCACAGCCTATATAGCAGCTGGTTCCTTTAAGAATCGATTCGGCGAATGAATTTACAAAGGGTATTGTCTGTATTATTTTTTTCTTTTTCGGGAGGTAGCTGGCGCCACGAAAGTCGTGTGAATCTGTAGCTTTCTGCTTTCGCCACTATTGAATCAACAGGTTCGTAACTCCTGAATAACTGAAGCTTAAAGAACTTTTATCATCAAGAAAAATAGCGCAGTTCCTTACACGCCTGCGTTTCAAGAAGGATAGGTTGCGTGGAAACCCGCGACGAGCAGCGGAGAGAGAGACTATATTTATAGTTGCGCAAACAAGCAACATTTCTATTAACATTATCTGCGAGTGAAACGCACACCGCACTGGAAGGGCAAAAGCTATAGAGAGCAGGGAGAAGGCATGCGGACGGTCTGTGGGCTACATATTGACCTGCATATAAGATGTCGATAAAGGGTTGCAAGTTTGCGTACTGGCCGCGTTGTTTCTCTTCCGAGGTGCACTGCTTTAAAGACGGTAGTCTTTCTTGGGATACTTGAACGCAGAAATTTTGGTCTGTCTGTTTGTCTGTCTGTCGCACGATTGAGCCACCCGGCCAAAGTTCAAGCACTTGCCTAACGCCCAGCCATCTTGAACTGGTAGCTGCGTTCATACTTGTGAACATTGTTGGTCAAAAAGCAAATATTACTGATATCTGAGGCGTAACATCAATACGTTTTTACTATGCAGTGTGTTCCTTTACTAGAAAATATATAGATACGTAATTCTAAGGACCCTAGTGCTTAAAGACCCTAGTGTTTGTTAGGATGCGCTAAAAACGCGACGCTATGCACGAAAAAGGCCTCTGTCGACGATTTGGTGCTGCCACCTGGCAGTTGCCCAGGGATTCTGCACAAGCTCATGTTTCCCCACGCCGCTGCCAGGTGGCGTCCATATCTCACGCAGCGTAGTACGGCCGGCAGAAGACTATCGTCTTTCGACGACATTTGCAGCGAAGCGCGCTGATACGCGGCCAATTTTTTGTTTGTTTGCTTTTGCGCAATCCATTACCCCCCCTTCTATTTTGTCTTTTTCTTTGTTTTTGAAGTAATAGACCAGCATGCTCTTAGTGCGTTACTAGAATACCGCGTTTCCCTGTAACCTACACCCGACCAGTCGTCGAGTCGTCTTTGATCACTCTCACCTTATAGTTAGTCTTGAAATACTAATTTGCCCTGAGCCCGCTGTATCCTACTTATATAAAGGGGGCCCGGCCCATGTCAGTGAGCGCTGCCTCGTATGTGGGTGCACCCTTGCCAAGCATTCCGTTCCAATCGGCCCGTTCGACCTTTGGTTAACTCCCTAACCCGGCAAGATTCTTTGATGATTTCGAGCAGAGGGCAATCGCAAACGATGGCGCCGGCATCCTGGCGCGCTTGCGGAATTATTCGCGAAAGCTCGTATTTACTGTAAGGTAACACGCCTTTCATTATAGGGCTCCGCTTCCGATTTCCCCTTATTCTCCTAGGTGGATGCCATGTACTTAGTGCGTATACGCATAAATGAATGCACATAGGACTGAAAGGCCTATAGCCTATGTGGAACTGGTGCGCGGGGCAGTGCTCTTGCGATCAATTTGTAGGAAAGGTATTCATGAGCGCCCCGGTAAATTATGAAAATACACCGAGGGAATCCTCGAACTGAGTGTAGATCAAAGTGAAGAGATGCGGTAGCCGGTTCATTTCCGGCATAACTTAGATGAGTAGTGTGTGTGTGTGTGTGTGTGTGTGTGTGTGTGTGTGTGTGTGTGTGTGTGTGTGTGTGTGTGTGTGTGTGTGTGTGTGTCATGAAAAATTCGGAACCTTTATAACGTTCCTGAATTACAAGGTCATTACGAGGAACGCAGTAATGGAAAACGGGGGGGTGTCTTCGTTATAACAGTGGTCGCGTGCGATTCTCTTGACGTGCGCATGAAGTTGACCGCTGACGTGGTATAGTGGTTGCGGTGCTGTGCGGTTGCGCTCGCCTGCTGACCGGAAAGGCGAGTTTTCGATCCCTTCCGCGGCGGTCGCATTTCGATGGATTACGGTTAATGTCTATACAACTTTTTAGCTCAAAACAACGCGCACAAGAAAGGAGGCAGGACACGGCGCCGATTGAAGTGTAGATTAGCGTGTCCTAGAGATGTCACAAAGCGTTCGACTTCGCGTCTCTTAAGCATCTAAAAGGGACTTCGCGCCATCTTTCCTAAGTGTTTATCAATGCTCGTGCCCCTTGTGCGGAGAAAGCCCTAGACTTTTCCACATTACTGGGAGTGTCCAAAGCATCCCGGACACTTGATAAGATAGACATTTTGTGGCGTAACACACGTTGGAGCAATGGGGAGGCATGACTGTCCAGCTGTGACGTGGCCGACCAGCAGTCGCTGATCGACCAGGTTGGGCGGACGGCTAAGGCTAGTAGGGGTTCTGCACTAGGGCTCCCGCCTGGCAATCACCTGATTTTATCTTCCATAAGGTCTCTCTCTCTCTCGTAGGCGATAGCTAAGGAAATCCGGGACAATTTTTTGATGGTGAGAGACAGACAGATGGCGACTTAATGCAAGTATTGTGCTCTCGTGTGCGCAAAAAAAAAAAAAAAAAGAATGTGCTAGTCAACCAGCAAGCCAAAGCTTTCACGTTCCTGTCCACGTTCTAGCCCCTGTGGCTAGAACGTGAACAGGAACGTTGAACCGGTAATCGTAACCGATCTGATTATGATTATCGTATCCGGTAATCATAATTAGACCGTGGTATTGCACATTCACGAATCTCAGATGGTCAAGGTCGGTGTTCATGTAGTGTATCCGGTAATCGTAATCATATCGTGGTATTTGCGCGCGAAACACCAGAGAGTGAGAGAGAGCGAGAGATCAAACATTCTTTTACGAACAGGCGCGCGTTTTGTTCTACCAGAGGCGGCTGGCTTCCTTAATCCGGGCACTCAAGACTGGGCTGATGAGGTACTGGGCGGATAAGGACCAGTTGTGCAGTATCTGCGCGACGTTTGTACCACGGGGGGACACGTATGACGTAAGTTCTTGTTCTGAACATTACACAGGCCTAAGTTTCAAAAATAACACGCGCACACACGTGAGGAAATAAAGCGGACCGTCGGCCATTACTTGCACGTAATGGGCGTACCGTACGCTCCTTTACTCCCTGTCTAACGTCCCTGCGAGCGCAACCACATTACTTTCTTCTTTATTTCGCTGCGAAACTGCAGTTTCGTGTCCTCTCTAGCTCTCACACGCTGTTGATGCCCGGCCTTTTTAAGCTCAAATTACACACCCGCGTTCGGGGCCCGTCACGCTTTCAGGTCGACCCTTTCGCTATGACGTCATGTATAGGGGAAGCACGGCTTAGCCCTCTTTGATGTCCGCCGTCGTCATTCTCTAGAGTTGCGCACTTTGACGGTGTGCCAAAGTTGCGAAGTTAACGACGCATACGCAGCGCCAGCGTATAGGCTTCGCCCGAAAGTGAACCCTTCGTTATGAGAGGAAGTCCCGTATTTTGTTCTCTTCTTTCCTTTATTCCCTAGTGCGCGTTCCCCAAAACGGGAAATTCAATTTGGAAGTGCTTTGAGCGTCGAGCCCGTATGTTGTAACACATCCCGGTTTCTAGAGTATAGTGCTACTCGCCTCTTACATTTTAGTGGCCGTGTGTGCGTGTGCGTGAGAGAGAGAGAGAGAGAGAGAGAGAGAAAGGAAGGAAGGAAGGGATACAAAAAAGGAAGGCCAGGAGGGCAGGCATAGTTGTGCCATACTGGCTACCATACGCAGCAACAGGGCATGGAAGTTAGAAGGACTGGAGGAGACTAAGTAGGTGCGCGCAAGCTGTTGAATGTGCATCTATAATAGAGTCCATTTGCTTACAAAGAGCGCGTTACCACTCTGGTTGACTCGTGCATACCAAAGTTCTTTGGCCAAGGTCCCCGAGACTTTAGCTTTACACGAGCATTGAGATTGTCGTTGCGCGCCTACGCGCAACGCATACCTTGGAACCTTTGCGTGTGTTGCACGTTCCGGGCCTGCAGAAGGCTTGCACGCGTTGGCAGCACTCATTCTGCGGTCGATCCTGGAATCCAATTTCTCGTTCTGTTTCCCTTACCTAGCGCTCGCTTGTAAGCACGAAGCTATGCGGGCCTTTTTCGCCGAAGTGACGCATTCACGGTGCTCGTGCGTCTTTGCTATGCGAGCAACCGCGTAGCAACAGGTTGTGTGTTGTGCGCTCGAGAACGTGGTGCCTTTGATTCCTTCTATGCTTTGGCCAAAAATGTTACCTTGGAACGATATACGTGGTAGCAGCGGTGACAGTACATAAGGTGAATAGCCTGGCTTTATTGAAACGGGTGAGCAAGGAAGACTGACACATAGTACGTACCAAGTATTCGCTTGCTCCAGCGAAAACAAGAAGAAATGAGGTGCAATAGCCTGAACGCTCTAACGCAGTCAGTGTAATGTTGATACTAGCTTATTGGCGATATTTTTTTCTCGATTAGCATCCCTGCCATTTTTTCATCTCATTTGCCCGTTCCCCGGCCCTTTCTTATTTGTGCGTGCCAACAGGTAAAAATTGCAATATAACAGTAGCTCGAACGTCGCTTGTACTCGCTTACGTACACTACGATGTGAAATATGGAAGATTATAACACAAGTTCTAACAAGGGAAATACCAAGTGCATATTTTTGAGGCGATCAGCGTGCTAATAATAATATCAAGAGTGTAGCGTAAATAGGGCGCCGGTAGGACGTCAAGCATCTCCGGTCAACTATATCATTGAGCCTGCCGACCCATCCACAGACCGCCGCCGTCGGGGCCGCGAAACTGTACATGTCGACCGACTGAAGCCGCACTGACTCGCCAGTCGTGCCTGTTCCTTAGGCGGCCAGCATGGTTCCTTTTCAGCGGGGGAGTAATTGTAGCATAAATAGGGCGCATGCAGGACAGCCAGCAAAACACGAAGACGAGAACAGTTGTTGGTGCTCGGGCTTGCTCCGCTATAACGGCTGGTCGATTCAGCTTTGCTGCCTGCAATAAACGCCTCATTGGCTCAACGGTAAAGGCGTACTTTCAAGAGTTATATTTCCACTGCATGACAAAAGCCTTTCCCAACGATTTCCAACTTGCCCTGTCCTGAGCTGGTTGATTCTACGTGATGCCTGCAAACGTCTTGATTTCATCGCCCAACCTAACCTTTTTGTCTTCCTCTCTATTGCGTCTTCCCTCTTTTAGAATCGCTTCTATCGTTCTCACTACCAATGTATGTGTTGTCTGTCCTCCGCTCTGCGTGTACTTCCAAGGTCCACTTTATTTTTTTTTCTCGTAAAGGGGAAATGGTTTGAGATACGCCTGTTTGTTCCGTTATCCACACCGCTCGCTTCTTATCGCTTAACGTTACGTCTTACCATTGTTCGTTACATTGCACGCTGCGTGCTGCTTAATTTCACCGCGATTTTCTTATTTTGTCGTACAGGCTTGTTCACCGTATGTCAATATATATTCCGGGAGAACGCAGTGATTATCTGTACTTTTTGCTTTAAGGACAACGGTAAGGCCCAATCAATCGTTCTTTTTTTTTTTTTTTTGGAATGTCTCCAGCGTGACCTGCAATCAGCCCATCCTTATCCTGTAGGATAAGAACGAAATTCTCCGTATACGGAGAATTTCGTTCTCGCCAGCAGGCTCACCTGTTAACTATATTGCCCAAGTATACGTACATTTGCACAGATTCGGAAGCCTGCTTGCTATTTGTAAACTCCTGTTTTTCAGCCAGGCTCTTGAACACTATTTCGCTTCCTGCCTATTCGTTTTTAAAGGGACACTAAAATAAAGAAAAAACAAGAAAAAAAGTCTTCTCACGTTAGTAGGTTAGCTTTTCGCAATTCCAAGAACACCAATGTTGCCGGGAGAATACACTCGGTAAGCTATAGAAAATGCGCAAGCGACGCGGCTTTCAAGTTCCGGTAGTAAAACGCGTGACATCACAGATATTTGACGGCGTATGCTAGAGCTTAGATAAATATTTGTCGGTGAGAAAGACCATCATTGTGTTCCAATTAAGCCGCAGACTTAACACAGGGGGTTTCAGAACATTTGATGGAGCGAAGTTTGGTGAGAGTACGAAAAAAAAAATTGAGCTTCTGACGTGATTAGTTTGCGGAATTCAGGGGCGTATTTGAAAACTATAACTTTGAAATTCCTTTGTTTCTGTTAATATTGAGCATAAGATGTTGAAATTAACGACATCGGAGTTCTCGAAATATAAGTTATCATTCTAAGCCACTTGATCTTTTCACTTTACTGTCCCCAAAAAGTCCCGCGTTGGGCATAATAACGCATGCCAAAACACAAGTCTGCGGAAGGCATACACCGATGAAAAATAAACTAAATGAATCCGGATTAAGAATGGTTGAAGTAAACCTGATTAGTTTAATAAAGTAAAGTATACATATTAAGGGCAGTTAATTCCATAATGAGATCAAATTAAGCGATAATGATTCGAAGAGGCCCTAAAATAAACACTAGAGAAATACAAGGGCAACACAGGCGAATCACTTCAGTGGAACTGGATTACATATTTTTTTTAGCCCGATTTTAAGGCTTTCATGGTTCGGGTCACCAGTCACGTGTTGTAATTTATTACCTTCATTGTTGAATAGCACGATCTCTTCGGCAAGCCTTAGACTGCTGAAATATTATCCGTCAGTTTTACCTTCCTCTTAATTCCAAGTCTGGATTCTTCAACATTTCCTATAAATTGCTCTCATGCTTATCCGCAAGCCTTGACGTTTGTGAGAAACGTTTTAGAGAACAAAGCGCACGGTCTTGCGGTTAAGTTCATTGATAAAGCCATATTGACCCTACACCTTTCCGAATAATAGCGGCCTTTCTTCCATCGCTAGACTTATCTGCAATTTCTTTCGATGTGAACGATAGATACTGCACTGCTGCAGGAAGCGTTCATTATATTCTTCTGATGTGAACATGAGCACACCAAATTCCACGGGGAATGGTACGAGCCCGTGAATTTTATTTCCTTTAACGTTATCAGCGTGTAATGATTGATGACGATTATTTGTGTGGTTTAACATTCCAAAACCACGATATGATATATGAGAGAAGCCGTAGTGTAGTGCTCCGGAAATTTCGATCACGTGGGGTTCTTTCACGTGTACTGACACCGCACAGATACACGGGCCCAGATAATACTCCAGGAAGTGTAACACGTACGAGTACAGTGCTATCCATAGCCACTGTCCTTGGACGTCTTGTCTTTCCTCTGTGGTTTAGCGCGTAGAGAATTTTGCGCTTAGCGTTAAGCGATTACGGCCCATCAACTATAACTCAAACCCATATAGGCGATTTTATATAAGACTGGTGGACGGCGGCATCTTTGGGCTATTACGAGAATGGTCTCCTAGACTTTTGTGCCTTGAAGTCACACTACCAAGGTCGTAACACGGTGAATGAGTAGGTAGAGTTCTTTTCGTGCGTATGAGTCTAAGGTAGCAACATCCATATAGGCGATACTGAGTGCTGACGCGAAACGGCAACGCTTACAGCCCGTGATGGTGGTCCGACGCGGGTGCGTAAAACATTCTGTGTACACTCTGTGTGGATTTTATGTACATTCTATGTACTCTGAAATAAGTCATTTAAAGCGTCGTGGGAAAATGAGAAATTTAACATTGCAAGCTAGGCTTTTATTACACGCGCAGAATGTGGAGGCTGAACAAACAATAAAAAAAGCAACGATAGCAAAAAAAAAAAAAAACAGAGAGAGAGAGAGAGAGAGAGCAACCGTCGAATGCATGGAGCATGGCATATGCGTATAATCTAGGCGTATTGGGGACGAACGCAGTCTTTTTTTTTTTCTGCTATTTCGCCCTTTCCCATTTATGCCCTGCCATCTTACAGTCAGCATGCACGAACAGCGAGCCTTACCAGGCAGCGGTGTTTTCAAATCCGTGCATTGCCTGCGGCGCTCTGTACGCATATAGTGAGATATCTGCAACGCGTGTGTGTTCAATCACAGCGTTTTTTTTTTCTAACCAACACGTTTGCGTAGTCGAGGCACGTATGTACAGAAACGAACGTTACACGTAGAAGTAGTGATAGCATGCGGGAAACTAACGAAGCTGATGCAAACGCTGTACACAGCGCCAGATAAAAGTGTGTACACTACATATGCATGCTAATGCTGTACCCTTGAAGGATAACAGTGCCGAGTTTGCGCAAACGTGTCTCGAATGATATTCAGAACACGTCAACTTATGATCACCATTCAGAGGGGCTATAAAAACTGCTTACATTTACGCGAATGTCATGCAGGGGTTGTCACAAAGGGTACTTTTGTTCAATACGGACGCAACGGGGAGATAATCATTTTTGGCCGCGAAAGGTCGAGGGTTGTTTTGACGGATGTAGATGCTGTGTGCGGGGTCGGCCTGACGAGTGTGAGTTACCGCGAGATGATCAATACAGCCTCTTTCTGAGATGCCAGTACATAATGCCACCTTTCTTTGCGCACAGTTCTCCATATTGACAGAGAAACCAAGTTTTATTTGTGCGCGTTTCTTAGGCATGGTTATCCTGGGATATAGTAACCCCTTGCGATACGGCATTCTAGTTTCTACACGGGATTTGCTTTCGCGACAGTTGCGTCAAGAAACATATATCACGCGTGGTGATGTTATGGTGAATTAAATATTAACTTTATTTAACGTTGGCCTTTATAAGTGGTCGGTGAAATGTATCGCTACACAAGCTCGCTTTAGCGAAGGCAGTGACGAGACGTGGCACCCAGGGCGTTTCCGAAGAAAATTGTATGAACATTTATTCCTTTGCTGGTTATACTTGTAGCGAAAGACGAATTGTGGACGTCATTTGCGCGGTCGTTTAAGTTAGTTTTATGAAGAAACGTGGCATGACGGTGTCACCGATCCCGAGCTATGTGACACGGGAGGCAATAGCCGGGATACATTTCAAGAACCGACGTATCTGTTCCCTGAAAATGACCCCACGAAAGTTTCGACAGTAAAGCTTCAGGTCCCTTTGGTGCACTAGCAAAAGGCCATCAGTGGTTCAAAGACCGAGTCAGAGCGAAGGGTGATTAAAACAAAACAATTATATTCTCATTGAGCAGGCAGCAAAGTACAAACACAGATGGGTTACAACTTCAGCACGGAACCAACACCAAAAAATTGGCAGATCCCATGTGCAGTGGGAATCAAGGAAATGCGAAGCACGCATCAGGAACGTAAAATGGATTTGCATTGTTGTCTCGCTATACCGAGTTTGGTACATATGAAGTTAACGAAACTGCCGGAAGAGCACCATGACTGTGGCATGTAAACCATGTCATGATTCTAACGTTATGACCCGTCATTTACGTTCGTCATGCAGTCGTGTTGTGCCATAGCACTTTTGCTATACATCCCATTAACGAAACGCGTGGCATGTAGATCATGCCGCTCATGATATGCATGTCACGATTTTCATGTTATGACCTGTCATTCATGATCGTCATGCAGTCATGTTATGGCATACCAATTTTCGTATTCATCCCATTAACGAAACGGCCAGGAGAGCTCTAAGACCTTGGTATGTAAATCATGCCGCTTATGACATGCATATCATGATTTTCATGTTATGACCTGCCATTTGTGTTCGTCAGGCAGTCATGTTGCGCCATACCAGTTTTCGCATACATCCCATTAGCGAAACAGCCAGGAGAGCACCAAGACCGTGGCATGTAAATCGTGCCGCTCATGACATGTTATGACCTGTCAATTATGTTCGTAATGCAGTGATGTTGTGGCATACCAATTTTCGTAAACATCCCATTAGCGAAACGGCCAGGAGAGCACGAAAACGTAGGCGGCTGGATAGATACGCTCAAAGTCGTTGGATTTCGCTAAGAAATGCTTCGCATTTAATATACAAGGTCATGCGTTGTAATAGATAATCAAGCTCAAATCGTCTTATTCACCAGGACCACTCGAAGCGTCTTGTCAACGTGGGGCTTGCACAAGGTCGCTCTCGACGGTTGTTCCGCGGAGCAGCGTTGTTCAACTTTTTTCTTCATTTATTGTTTCACATGACAGCTCACTGACGACCATCTGCTACTCAGTTATTCACAGTCTCCTTAAAACGCTTCGGCGGGCCTTATAGATGTTTCGGCGCGGGTCACGTGGTCTTAGGACGCGCAAAGCTGAGCGAAAGTTCTCGATTAAGCTCGACGATTCTACGCGTCGGTGGCGCCTCCTTCTCCCTCGCATGTCGCACTTATAGCACCGGTGCTTACTCTCCGCTTGCTCCTTTTCTTCCCGCCTGTCTCGCACGCTCACCTGCTGCGATCCGATGACTCCAATGTTACATTGGAGTCATCGGAAATACGAGGGACCGTAATCTGAAACGTGTCGCTCGCCAAAGGCGATGGTATCGCTGGTGACGTGATTGTGTCGCCTTCTGTATCTCCTGCGGTGGCGACTGGCTGGTTACAGAAACCTGAACGCGCTCCGTACGCTTTGGTCAGCGCTGCCTTAACGCGATGCCGTGCTCTTCGACGAAGTGGGCGTTGTTTATTGTATTGCAATTAACGTAAATTGCCCTGAAATGCACGAGCAATTTATGTCGCCCGCCCTAGTTTTTTTTAAGTGGAATCACAGAACTCTTAGCGTCGAAAAAAAAAATGCGTAAAGTTCACGCGTTTGTCGACACCAGACGATAATGCGTGTCGCAAAGAGGTAAACAAGCCATCTCGCTTCAGTATTTATTTCTGTGGTTTAACGTCCCAAAACCAGCTGTGATTATTAGAGACGCCGTAGTGGAGGGCTCCGGAAATTTAGACCACCTGGGGTTTAGCGTGCACTGACATCACACACCACACGGGCCCCAACATTTCGCCTCCACCGAAATGCGTGCTGCCGCCGCGGCCGGGATTCGATTCCGTGACCGCCGGATCGGCAGCCGGGTGCCATAACCATTAGACCACCGTGGCGGGGCTGAGGAAGAGCCGCTGCGAGGTTGAGAAGGAGGAGGAAGTGAAGAAGAGGAAGGGGACCAGCTCCGCTGTTTCCTCAGCCTTCGCACTACTAGTGCGTAGCTGCCTCCAATTTTCTTATGGGAAACCGAATCGGGGCTTTTAAAACCCCTGTATGCGCCCCATAACTTACTTCGGAGTTATAATTTTCGAAAGCACAGCCGTCCACTGCTGGATCTGTGTGTCCCGGGGCTATACTATTAAGCGTCGCATGGCGGTAGCGGAAAAGAGGAAAACAGCGCGCTACCGCGCTTCTCGGAATCGCCGTCGCGCTTGCGGGGCTCAGCGAAATTGTTACATGCACGAACGAGCTTTGCCGTGCCTGGTTCTGACAAAGGGTTCTATCCCCGGGTCGATTTTAACGACGCGGCGTCGTCGTCGGTCGGCGAGAGTGTAACGCGACGCCCACCGCGTTACAAATAATGGCGTTTGCTTTTTCAGAGGGGCTTTTCGTGGTTAGGGCAGCCAGGTCATATTATAAACGTGCCTCGTAAGCGCTGTTTGCTTGGACAGCGTCCAGTATGGGGTCTGTATGCTGCGTAAGCGTTGCGTGCACTGGCAAGCCGATGTATACTCAGCTTTCCTCCTACTCATCGTTTTGCCTTTTTGTCATTTATTAGGCTGTTTAGCTTTCTCTCGTCTTTGCGTGCGTCAAACTTTAGTTAAAGGCACAATAAAGAGAAACAATAAGTCAGTTTATACTAAATAATAAAGAACATTGGGCTTGTTGGTGCATATACATAGTCGGTGTGGCGCCATAAGACACGGGACCAAGTTTGTTGTTTATCCTCTTTCTTGGCCCACACCGAGGATGAAGATCGGTTCGTACTGGCAGTTTGCTCTTTGATAACTGTATTGGCGTTGATTTTGTCATGATAGGTTCGATAGTAAAGGAGAAAATAAAGGTCAAAGCTGCACTTAAAAAAAAAAAATCGCGCGGGAACTTTTGCGCGTCAGCACAAGCACGACGTCATGTATTTCAGTGTCTTCCTTAGTATTCTCTGCACTTGGCTCAACGGAATTTCATGAAACTTCCTATGTTGAAACTCTCTGGCCACCTACGGACACAATCCAATTCAAGTTTACGAGCGAATAATTATATATGTGGGCCTTAGCAGGCTCCTTCAACATTTGTGACGTCCAAACGAGTTGGTGCGAGAAGCTCAAGGCGGAGTCGCCACACGTATTTATTCTTCGCGCGTTTTCTCGCTTTCCAAGCGCCTTCTCGCTTCAAGAGTAGTACTTTTGATATCGTGAAAGAGCGATTTATAATTGATATGATGAAAAGCTGTTTTCTTCATTAGTGTTCCTCTGACCAGGGGATCGCGGAAAAAGTATAGATTCTTATTAGTAATTTGATATCTGTGGTTTAGCGTACCAAAACCAAGGCATGATCGTGAGAGACGCTGTAGTGGAGGGCTTCGGAAATGTCGACCTCCTGGAATTCTTTAACGTGCAGTTGAGGTCACACAGTACACGGGCAACACTTCACCCATCCATCGAAATGCTGCCGCATCCGCCGCGACTAGATCCCGCGACCTTCGGACCAGGAGCCGAGTGCCGTAGCCACTAGAGCACAGGGGCGAGGACTCTTGTCAGGTACACGGAAAGACGAAGCTCCTGTGAGCCTCTGAAAGTAAAGCGTAAGATCAGTTCGCAGTGTAACTTCCCCCAGTTTCAGAGTCTGCTATGCGGAGCGTAAAAGTGGATGTGTATCTCTCGATCACTAGGCTGATTTAGCCACTGTGTATCTCACGCCTTATGTGACACAGTGGTATAGTGATCGTGGTGCTCGGCCGGTGATCCGATGGATGCGGGTTAGATCCCGGCCTCGGCGGTCCCATTTTTTATTCAGCTCTACGAAAATGTTGGAGGCCCGCGTACTGTGCATTTTCAGTGCATGTAAAAAGAATCTTAGGTGGTTGAAATCCGCGGAGTCCTGCACGACGACGTGTCATACTCATATCGTGCTTTTGACACCTAAAATAGCAGCTTTTGCGAATTAACGTTGTAATCGCTGTGGTAGTAACTAATTACGTCTTATGGATGCCTAGCCATGCTGTTATGCGCTTATCGGCTTCCTCTGGTTGCATGATATATTTTGTGCCATCCGCAGGGACGCCGGGCTTTTTCAAGGTCACTTCTGCGGGAAGTGTTTTTTTTTGTTTAAGCCTACCATCTCTATTGCTACATGATAAAGAGTTTAATTTTATTAATCATTTGTGAACACGTGCCTTGCATTTTTGCCTTGCTGTAATTCTTTTGACACGCGCAATGTACTGTTTTGTATAAATATCTGTTTGCTCACGTGCAGTAAAAAAGTTAGTTGTGAGTGCCCGCTTGTGGTGTTTCCTTCTTTGCCCCGCGTTGTCCTTTCCCTTGTTTCTTTTCTTTTTGTTCACTCTGAGTTTTATTTGAACATGCAATACCAACTGGTCCACTTTGCTGTCCGGGTAAATTTTGTCACTCCATTGTGCCCTTTACGTAGTGGCAGACGAAACTGATGAATTAAATGTATGAAGTTCTTCCGCCACCCCATAGAGGGCGTCTTACCTTTCGGCTTGACGACCACAACTACGCCGTCTACGCCAATGTAACAATATATGCTCTGCTTGTCAACTCAAAGTTGGTCAAGCGCACGTGATCGGGGCTGTTGCAAGAGGCCTTTCAGAATAAAGGAAATTTTATCTTTAACAGAGTGGTTCCAAAATTTCTCTAAGGGTACTTAGCTAATACTTGAGAGGCATAAAGACGAAGGCCACGACCTTTCTTTGTCGAACCAGGTCCGTAGAGGTTCGAACCCAGGAACCTTTGGCAGTCGAACAAAACGTGAATGTAATTTGACATGAGCTGTAAATATCCGACATTCAATCCCTTATGTTGCTCAGACCCGTATATCGCTGGCCTTTACCTGCATATACAGTGCGGATATAAGCCGCAATTAACTTTAATATCGTTAAGTCTGACGTAAATGATGAACATTTCGCGCTATTGATGTCATGACCTATCAGTCACGTTGGTCGCATTCGTATCCTTCCATGCCAATTTGGAAATACATACTACGTGAACGAGATGCGAGTTTTCAGTTTTACGGCGCCAGCACATCGCGACATTGTAATTCTTGCGAAGCACCCTGCGTTATTGGCCTCCAGCATATCTGGAGCAAAGGAAGGAAACTGTAATTCGAAAAGAATATCAGGTGGGCACGGTTTGTTGACGTTGTCCATAGGATACCACAATTTCTGACGTAGAAAAAATAGGACTCAAATAAAAGTAGGCTGTGGTTCAAGCTAACAGTTCCTTACGATGCGGATGATATGTGTTTGGTGTGAAAAAAAGGCCAATTTGCTCTTATGATAATTAATTAGGATTAAAGGGACCAGGAGTGTAGGTTAACCTGTCAGGTGTCTCTGTGTGGCCGTGAGCCACGTGTAGAAAGAGAGAAAGAAAGAAAGGAAGCAAGAAAGAAAGAAAGATAAAGAAAGAAAAGGAAAGAGAAAGAAAGAAAGAAAAGAAAGAAAGAAAGAAAGAAAGAAAGAAAGAAAGAAAGAAAGAAAGAAAGAAAGAAAGAAAGAAATCGTGTATGGCTCGCATGCTGCATGCTCTGAATGTGCGGATGTGAGACACACGTGATTGAATTAACTTGTCCACCAAAGTTAGCCCAATGTTCAGTAAACTCTTGTGGCTAGCGTCATTAACCACACTTGAGTGTAACATTCAAGCGGCCCTGAAACACTTCTTAAACGCATGTAGCCAGAAAGCGACGCCGATCAGTCGTGAAAGCCTCTGTGAACACGCGAGCCAAACATTATTGCACTGTACGCACCAAGGAATTCGCAATTTCGTTTCAAGTATACATCTGTGAATCGGCTGACGTCACAGGTACAGCCCCGTATGACGTCAGAGGTACAGCCCCGACAAGGTGGTTTGACTTTTTTTTTCCTGTCCTTCAAGAAAAGTACGTAATGTTCTTTATTTTTTCGAACACGAGACGAACGGATAAAGCATTAGTGAGTGTGTTATAGCGATCGTGAAATCAGCACTGCTAGTTCTGCCTTCAAGTGACGTGGTTGGGGCTACTTGCGAAGTCATATTTTGCAAGAAGAGCGGTCGCTTTCCAGCTGCGTTTGAAACCAAGTTGCGAATGCCCTGGTACGTACAGTGCAACAGCATTTGGCTCACATGTTTACAGGAACCTCTACGACAGAACGGCATCGCTTTCTGGCCACGCTCAAAGAATGCTGCAGAGCCTCTTAAGGTGGCCCACACTTTCTTGTACCACATTTCTTGCGCAATATCCTTTCTAACGCACTTTTCTGCTGCCGTTCTTTCAAGGTCAGTTTAGCGTGACCCATGTCGGCCCGATTTAATAACATTCTGAAGTGTGTAGACACATCGGGCTTGCGGTGCTCAGTGCTGACCCATTTCTTTCTTCTTTTTGCCTTTGTTTACGGCCAGCGCAGCCCTGACCGCCGCGTGTTTTTTCAAGACGAATCGATACGCTCTATATGAGATTTTCTCTCTTTTTTTCCCCTTCTTCTTGCAGCATCGTTACCGTCGCGCTGCGTGGGCTTCGGCTGTTTGCTTGCCCTATTCGACCATCACGCGCACGAAACCTTATCTTTACGTAACGACGGCCTCCTGCGGCCATCTGCGTCGCTTCTTGGGTTTCGACGCTTTGTAATTACGCGCACGCATCGCGTTACAGCGACGTGGAAGTCCGATGCAGTGAACGTAATCAATGCGCCGACGTTCCTGAGGAGCGGACGAGGATGGAGCCGCGCTGTCCGCCCCCACAGCCTTCGATGGCCAGTGCTACGGACAACCATGGAGGGAAAAAACATACTAGGAGGCGGCGTCACGTGATACGCTGGCTTCGATAAGCCAACCTCCTCCGACGTCAGCGCGCGGTGCCTCTCGGGAAGGATTAGGGGCCACGTAGTTGCCTTACCGCTCGAGGTTGTTTGGAAGACGTAACCTGTAGTGGCGCTTGCATTAATCTAGAGCTTGCCTACTATATAACCGAGACCTGTTTCTCCTTTAATTTTCTTTCTTCTTTTTCCTGTTTTTTTCTTTTGCGACTGTAGGCTTCAAGATTGTCGCATGACGCCTCTGCTAAGGTTTTTTTTTTGTTCCCTTCCTTCATGTGGACAACGCACTGGAAATGGGAAGGCCGCCATGATTACGCCGTCGCTTCTTTGTCGGAGCGTCAGTTTTATTGGTGCGCATGAAGAAAGGAGACAATCGCTATTCGAGCCGCGTAACAGAGCGTGCGTCGGAAATCACGTGCTTTCGTCGCAAGGGCCACTGGGTATTTACTTGGTCACGCTAATAGGATCTTTCTTCTACGGAGGAAGCAAAAAGCTAGGAGAGGAAGTCACGTGGTAATGATGAAAAAAAAATTGAAGGTGCGGAAACATGAGGGATATGCCCTGGTCACATGGTATGGATTAAATTTGTCTAGTGATTCATGCACGGACAAGCGCTGCTGCTAAACTTCTCCGCGTAACGACCATCCTCGAGCGGTCCGGCAGCTATGTGGGGTTAGTACTGTACTCACTGTCATCTTTCGAAACCCTCTCCCCCTTCTCCCCAGTGCAGGGTAGCAAACCGGAGACTAATATCTGGTTAACCTACCTGCCTTTCCTCTTCATCTCTCTCTCTACTGTACTTAGTAGGCACCGCGCACAGGGTGCCGGAGGAGGCTCGCTTGCTGACGCTAGCGGAACTACGCTACGCCGTCTCCTAGTTATTTTCTTAGTAGTCCTAGTTATTCTTCTAGTAGTTTATACGTTCTCATGGGTACTGTAGTAACGTATGTACCGCGTGGCTTGGCACATATTATTGCAGTCCCCATGAGAGCGTGTATTGAAAATTTCGCCGAGATTAATGCACATTGAAAACTCACTGGCGTTGTCCTTTAAAGGGCAACTCCAGCGGTTTTTTCACCATATTTTGATATATCGCTGTTTTCCAGTGGCACTGATAGTGCTGTAGCAGGCAAGGTGCTCCAGTTTGCTCAGAAACTTGCCAATAATTTGAAATAACCGAACGAACGATGTCTCCCAATCGAAACCGAAACAGGTAGATGCTTCTTGCAGCGTATGCGGAGACGTTACAAGCGTCTCCCATCACCATAAGTATGGAGCTAGTGCCAGAAAAATGAAAGCAGCGACGTCATCCGACGATATATTGAGTTATGCCAGCTTTTGTGAACCTCACAGCGACGATTTGGGCTCTGAATTATCATCGCATTGCTCTTGAGAGCGCGCCTGCTCAGGTAGGCAGCGTTGGAGGTAATGACGTCAAAAACACAGGTTGGCCCGCTTGAGATCCCGCTAACATGTTTTAAAATTTGTTTTCAGGAAAACTAAATGACTTGCAACTGCCTGGCTCGGCATATACAGCGACGATGACGACATATATTGAAAATTTCATTAAGATCCGTGGACACTGAGAAATCGCCGGAGTTTCCTTTTAAGGGGTTCCGCGATGTCTGGACTCCCTATTTCGGCACCTCATTGGTATCAGCCGCCAGCTGAGCCCTCCGGGTCATGTCTTGGCGTTGAAGATTCGAGCAACCAAGCAGGGTCGTCTCTGACGCCTCTCTTGTCGGGCTATGGTTTGGAGAAAACGCTTGGTTGGGCTGTCTAGCCCAGCCCCGCCACGGTGGTCTAGCGGCTATAGCACTCGGCTGCTGATCCGAAGGTCGCGGGATCAAACCTCGGCCGTAGCGGCTGCATTTCGGTGGAGGCGAAATGTTGAGGCCCGTGTACGGCGCGATGTCGGTGCACGTTAAAGAAGCTCTAGGTGGTTGAAATTTCGGGAGCTCTCCGCTACGGCGTTTCTCACGGTCATATCGTTGTTTGGGAAGTAAAATCCAAGAGCTTATCAAATCACCAGGCTAGCCCAAACCACGTGGTAGGTGTCAACCATATCCTCACAGTATTGACACTTGCCAGTGAAGGAAGAATCGAAATGTTTCGGGATTACCGAGCTCGGTAAAGCGTTATTGAATGGTCGGAATACGACGCTTTCGTCAGCCTTGTCGAGCCGGGAGGAGTTGAGCGTTGGCGATGCAGCCATCTGGCTGTCTACGGGTGTCTTCTCATTCGGACATGTAAGCAGTCTTGCGTGTCTCTAACTCTTTTGTGTCTAAGGTAGCGGTGACGTACAAATTTCGCTTTATTTGCAGAGAGCCATACAATGTGCGTGGCTTTACGTTCCGTATCGCACTTGAATGCTGTAGCGTGGAACTAGATGCCGCATATATGGAAGCAGTACGGACAGGGAACATAAGCGCACAGAGAAATATAACGAAAATGTGAGTTGCAGCGTTGATTTGAAGGTTTTGTACTGGAACAATAGTAAAAAAAAAAAAAAATCGATTACGATCGCCTATGAAAGGGGACAAACCATCGGTTCTATATAGCTTTTCATCCTACAAAAAGAGTGATGTACTGTGAGGTCTGTGTCCGCATCGCGTTTACATTGGATGCCATTTGTTGTGTCGTCGCACAACTTGGTAAATAACAGAGGGAGAGAGAGATAGAGAGAGAGAAAACAAGGAAATGTAAAAGCAGGGAGGTTAACTAGACGTGCGTCCGGTTTGGTACCCTGCATTAGGGGAAAGGGAATGGGTACGAGAAAGGAGAAAAGAGAAAGAAGGCAAGCACTGGATTCGCGTAGGTGTACGGTCGGGCACCAACGCTGACGTTCCTCTGATATTGGCGACTTCAGTGTTCTGGCACTGAACTAGGAATTCAGTCTTCCTTGCTGCAGTGCGGAAAGACCAGCGGCGAGCCATGATCGTCATAGTATAACTGAAAGCAGTTGGACAGACGCAGCGCACAAAATACATCTGCAGTTGAAGCGGCAATACGTAAAAGGCTGATTCGCCTACCTCCCGACCTCACCCCTTTTTACCTGCATCATCCACTATGCGTGCGTTGTGTCTAGCAGCGCCAACGACGTCATGAAAGTTGAGCGCCATTTTCATCTTCAGCATCTTCCACAGGTGCGGAGGATGATGATAGAAGAGGAGGGGTGTTTCTTTCCTGGTTGTCCACGACGGCGCCACAACACTTGCCACTCAAGACGCGGAAATAGCGTGTTTTTCGGTGACAAACATGTCTCGCAAATAGGTTATCGGTCGGCGTTCACGTGAGCATCTATAAAATGTCAGTGTATAATTGACTGCGAGAACGGGCCCCGAAAAAGCGTCGCCGTTCGCTTTGACATTCGACGTTTCGTTTCTTTTCTTTAAAGCGGGCTTCTCCGCAGTAGGAAGGCTAATACAGGGAAACGGAGTTGCAGGCGGACAAGAACACGTTGGCTACCCGGCGTGTAGCTGACAAGGTACGGACACTGCGCAAATGACCGCCACCTTGCGCAACATTCATGCGCGTTGCTGGGCTTAATGTACTCCTGCTGTCAGAGCTTAATGTACTCCTGCTGTCCTGCTGTCAGAGCCTTTCATCAACATCGGCGTGTTTACTTGCTGTTTTTTAACGAGAACGCCTGGCGCAGCTCGTTAAGTGCTGACCTTCAAAAGCATGGTGGACCGCTCGGCTCGAGGGACATGTGGAGATGCACGTTGTCAATCGCACGTTGCGCATACCCACGTGGAGCGGCCGCGTCTGTTGGATCACGTGGTTTTATATGCAGCGGAAGCCTGCTGCACATTCGGTAATTAAACGCATCAAAGTTGTCGCATGTGTCGCTGAGAATGTTGGACGCCAATGTCGGACGTCAATGTCGGACACTCACCGAGTCTCATTAAATCTTGCAGGCGTATTGCCCCAAAGTGTGCATTGCGAAATGACCTTGTTGTATAACTTAACGCGTTACAAAATATGCAACACGCGCTTTCGCCTTCATTTAAGCGCTACAGCGGTGTAACAGGTACCGTTATATTTTTATTTCCTTTTTTGCTTTTTTCTTTGTTCCTAATACTCCGATTTGTGAACGGGATATCGCCTGCTTTAAAATAAGTAGAGAACGTGCGTATAAAATGCATACGTTGGCGCGCGGTCTTGGAGGTATCCATAAAAAGAAAAACAGGAATTTTAGTTATAATTGCGCTGGCTCTACTCGCCAGAAATGATTATGAGGGGACGCCTTATGGAGGGCTCTGGAAATTTCGACCGCGCGAGGTGCTTTAACTTGCACTGCCATCACGCAGTACATTGACCGCCAGCGTATCGCCTCCATCGAAGTTCGACCGTCGCAGCCCGGATCGAAGCCGCGTCTTTCGGGTCCAACGTGAAGTAGGCTGACGAGGTAGGGGAGGGCCTATCACGATTGGTAGACTGACGTCTACGCAGACTTCCCTCTCTCCCTCCGGCCCGTCCCCTTTTATTGAAAACGGAAATAAAGTTCATTCATTCATTCAGGAACCAGCGATACGCGTCCGCAATCATTTTCTTTCCGCATTTCGTAATGCGTCACCGATTTAGTCTCAGCCCTTTCAATACCCTGCGAACCGTATATACGCTCGGCTACGCGTTTCAGTCTTGACGAAATGCACGCGAATTAGGTTGTGAGCTGCGCGTGGGTAAGCACGTACGCGCATTTCGAACTGAGCCCGGAGCACGGCTTGTGAAAGATTGCGAGCTTGTCGTCAGTGGATGCTGATGAAGGCGTACCGCGTACCGCGCGTGATAGCGCATACTAATACCTCGGTTGTTTATCGGCGCCTCCTTTTTTTTTTCTTTTTTTTCTCCCCTGTGACCCAAGGCGAAGGGATGAACAGAGCACGACCTAGTTTATCAGAAATTGCAGCCGTTCTATGTAAGCTCGTGAGTTATGGGGATATCGGGCTTTTATTATATATGGCAGTTGATAGTAGAGGAGAAAAAAAAATCGCTAGTTTAACGAAAAGCTAAGGCCGCTTGATCGCGAAAGTCATTCCGCATTTGCTTGAAGATTCTTTGACGTTTTTCTTTGCCGTCTTTTTTTTTATGAACTTGGCTTAGGCGTTCGTTGCGACGTTCCATTGGGACATCTATTTTGTGGAAGTTCCTTCATTTACATAGGCTGTCAATGTCAACATTCGGTAACACGTGGCACTCTAACACGTGACTCTCTAAGATGTTCATTTATACAGATTTGCACGTTACAATGCCGCAGTAATTATGGCGTAGTGGGTACTTCCCTACTTGGCGAAATGATGAGAGTTATGGCGCAGGGGATAGCTACCACCTCTAGTTGCAGTAGTTTCCCCAAGCGTTTAAAATGGCATCTAAGAGCATCGGTCCTCCAGCTTACGCTGCCACTGTCCTGCGGTTCCGCGCAGGCCTGGCTTTTTTTATTCTTAATCGCGACGTACGCGACGAGTATGTCAAGTTGTTGATGTCACGACCTGTTAGTCATGTTCGCCTTACATTCGTGCACCTCTATGGCCCGGCCGCGGTGGTGTAGTGGCTATGGAACTCGGTTGCTGGTTGTGAGGGGTAGGGACGCATGCGCTGGCAACCGCGTAATTGAGGTGCTATCGAATTGCTGTCGACCATAATTCCTCAGGATGTTGCCTTCTATGCCAATTTCGGTATATGCCAAGCAAACGAAATGCGAGTTAGGCGTTTTGGTACCATCTGCGGTTGTACATCGCCAGAATGTCACCCGAAGGATGGCATTGCGTTTCTCGCGAGCGCCTCAGAGCGTTCGCCTCAACAACAACAACAACAACAACAACAACAACAACAAGCACTGGTCCCTTGGACACTGAGGCACTGATGCACACTTGGCTTCAAAACTTTATTGAGCACAGAATATGAAGAAACTTCGAATTTCGGAACATTTCGTGACCGTGTCAGTTAAAAGCGCTCAGTACTTCGTTGTTTCCGTGTGCTAGTACATGCCGGAAATCATACTGTTTCGCGTGCCCCGGAAGCGGAAACATTCAGTCTTTGCCCCGTGTCTCGTGGTCGCTGAACTTTTAGTGCCGACTGTGCATTTTTATATCTGTTCCTTTCGCCTGTCTTGGTTGCGAGATCATTAAAGTTCCTTAAATGTCAGCCATTGAAGGAAAAACAAAAACCAGGACGCGTGAAACGAAGGAACAAAAAAAAAATGCAGAACAAGCAGCAACAGCATGAGACATAGGAGTACGGCGCAATAGTTTTCTTTCAGCGTTTGTACTCAAGCTACATTAGTCGGAGTAGCTAGGAATTTCCATCGCTGCGATCTCCTAAGCGGAAGACACGGCAGTCATTGTGGTAGTGCACAAATTAAGAAAATGTATCTGCGGAGGAGTATCAGTATCTAAATATTACATATGAGCCTAATGGTTAGAATATATCATTATAAAATTGAATGAAAAATAAAGCAGGTTATAACAATATTGCTGCTCAGCAACGAAGTACCTTTGCTACACGGGGACTCTTGCGAGACTGCCTGCCGCAGTTTCACTGGAACGAGTTTCGAGCGCTGCGACGTATTCGAAAAGCACTTGGCAGTGACGGCGTCATTAACGCCGCATTGATCCTCCAGGCTGCTGCCTTGGCGCTCAGCGCAGATGGTGGTGCTAGTACCGCTCCTGTTTGTTTTTCCTCCCCGCAGGATGCCACTTTCAGCTCACTCCTAGGGACCTTAACTGCGCGGTCGCTGACCTCGCGGGCTTAGAGAGAGCGGCGCCTGTTATAGGGGACTCGATATTATCCTGGCATGCACACGGGCAGCGATTCGTGTTGCCGTGCTCTGTACTCCGTTTGAATAGTTCCGGGCAGCAGGGCCAAGGGTACGAAGCCGCCGAGCGCAGATATTCTTGCGAAGTGAGACGGAAATGCCGTTGTTCGGACACGCAGCTGCGAGCCGCTTCCTGCCAACAGGCGTCGCACATCTTCTGACAGGGCTGCCGCGGCTACTGCAGCGCCCACCATTGGCTAATGCCATGGCGCGAAGGGATACGTTTCGCACGTGTTTACCTTCCTGATTGGTCGATTGTGTCATTCCATCTAGAAATAGTCCAACTTTGGCGACCTGTGTATGTAAATGTAAGCGGTAGAAAATACGCGTGGTGAAGGCTTAAGGGAATTAGTTTATTTGTATGCTATCGAACTGTCGAAACTTTCTGCTAAGTGAAGGAAAATGAAAATTTTGTATTTTTTGAGAAATGCGATATACCCATAATCTACCGCGGGAAACAGCTAAAAAAAAAGAAGAAAAAAATGTTCGCTTAAGTGACCAGCATGCAAATTCGGTGTCCCGGGGTAGGCTGTACGCACTGCAAACTCCGTGCAGTAGGGGGTAAAGAACAAGAAATATTGGCATGTGATATTGGCATTCGAGGAGAAATCGGGTGTAGCCTCTCCGAATACGGCTTCACTCCTCAGGAAGGCCACCTGCTATCTGGGTTGTCCGTAACGAGGAAGCGGATGAAAATAAGACTAACTACAATGTCATAAACGCGAAGAATACACAGGTCCCGTTGTTTCAACGATAAATGAGTAAATGAACGTTTGCACTGAGCATTATGGCGCTAATTAGGCATCGGTAGCTCATAACACGTCACCTGCTTGAACATACTGCCTGTCCCCCTCGTTTAACCTGGCCCCGCCACGGTGGTCTAGTCGCTATGGCGCTCGGCTGCTGATCAGAAGGTCGCGGGATCGAATCCCTGCCGCGGCGCCTGCATTTCGACGGAGGCGGAATAGTAGAGGCCCGTGTACTGTGCGATGTCGGTGCAAGTTAAAAGAACTCCAGGTGGTCGAAATTTGCGGAGCCCTCCACTACGGCGTCTCTCGTAATCAGATCGCGGTTTTGGACATAAAATTCCAGCAGTTATCTCTTTCAATCTGCTCAAACGCACGTGGAGTGCATTTGCCCTTCGCTTATCTATTTCGCTGCATAGTTGAGTACAAATCTCAATTCAACCTTTTCGTCACGCCTTCCATGACCACTTTCCACTTCGGAAATGACCAGGAGACGTTCTACTTTGATCTTGCGTGCCATGAGTCGTGTTGCATTTAAATGTCGTTTTATCATCGCTGGTGTCAGTCGACACAGCAGTGGGGAACAGGCGGTACGCGAGGTCGAAGTTGCAGTGCAAATGACTTCGTAATCACATTTTGCTCCCGCTCACGATGTTACTATTATACTGTCAACTCATACGCATTCCGTGCCCTGTTTGGATTTTGGCTTTATGATGTGGACAGTGCTCTGTCTCCGCGTCCTTTGTCTTTCAGTATTGTTCCCGTCCATAGGGCGCTTCCGTCACATAATAAAGCCATATTTATAGGAACGACGGAGAAAGGCATCTAGTACTTTCAGCTTTCATCGCACAAGAGTCTGAGGATGGGCCCACCGTGACGGACGGACGCACAACGGACAAGGCTCGACCCTAAGGCGCTTCGCCCGTAAAAGAAAACGGCCGAGAAATTCCCTCAATCCAACGTTGCAGCTGCGGTACCGCCTTCTCTCTCTCTCTCGCATCTTCCCGCCGCGGCTGTCTCCTTAGCTCATCGTTTCGGGAAAGGCGGGAGAGAGAGCCGTAACGGAGGCGCACCGTGGCACATTTAGGCTGTTCCCCGCGCAACGCCCGCGGTATATTGCCACTCCTGCGTGCACCGCGCGCTGTACTGCGCCGCTGCCGCGGCGAGGAAAAAATGTGGGTGCGCCAAATTGGGAGAGGCAAACCCGACGTGCGATGATTGCTTTCCCCGCAGGGCGCTACATACTGCGCCGCTGCTGGGACGCCTCCCTGAAGCCGCAATTGCTGCAGAAGCGTGCCTGGTGGGCAGCCGTAAGCTTCCCCGCTTGCGGGTTATATTTCGTGCGATGTAAGAAAAAGAAGTGTACCTCGGACGATTAAGATTCTTGCTAATGCAAAATGCGAGCTGAGTTGTGCGCGCGTGTGTGCTTATGGGGTAGTAGATTGAGGAAAAGAATTTTGAGACACATTCCCGTCCTCGTTCCCTGTACTTAACCTCAGTGTAAGCGGCGCCGACAAAGCACTTCCGCACCGAATGCGTTGCTAATCGTTGAGAATGGTCCGAGGAGCTTCTATTTCGGGGGCGCGAACTGTACCGTGTTCATCGATCTCGTGATGGTATGGATGGATGTTCTAAGAGGACTGGCTCATTCCGCCGCGGTCGAATGTTGCGGTGTAGAAGTATAACCTCGTGGCACGCACCAAATCACGGTGATTATCCGTGATTTGGTGCGTGCCACGGTATAGGTGCATAGTTTAGGTGCATAGTGATCACGGTATAGGTGCATAGTTTTACACAAACCGTCAAATTATATGCTACGCCATTGGTTTGCCCTACCGGCATCAGAAAAACGCCGCGTGGCACGATGCGCTCGCGTCCTTTTCTCGGCTCGGGGGCTCGGCGAAAAACTGTACGCAGCTTCCGCTAGGTCGTGCAAGGCGGGCACAGCGAAGCTGGCTTATAATAATAATAATAATAATAATAATAATAATAATAATAATAATAATAATAATAATAATAATAATTACACACGCGTTGTCATTTATGCTGCTTCTCTTTATGAGGTTCCTGCGCTCCCACGTCGTAGATCCTGCCGACTTCCGGATTACTTTAGTTAACGCGCACGCTTCGAATCCTTATGGTTCAACTATACGCACAAGAGAAATCTCCCATCGGCACTGCATTGCAAGTCAAGATCAAGTGCCTATATGTATGGAGTGGCCGGTGAACGGTTGTGCACAAGGAGGATAAAAAAAAAATGCTGGAGTGGAGATTTTTTCCTAAATGTGAAGCCGGCGGCCGCCATCTTACCAGAGGCATCGATTAACAGCATCCAGATAGCACAAAAGAAAATGCGCTTTCCTCACGCTGCTTAGTACCTTTAAAGTGGCCATCTTTGCTAGACAGGCAATGCTTGATGTGCCTTTTTGTGCTACACGTTTTTGGGTGAAACTTGAACGTCGCAAAAATTTGTGTGCCACATCGTCACATTGATGCTCGGTCAATGGTATTTTTTTAATCCAAAACAACACGCTTTTATATTACAAGTACTCTATAAAATACATTAGCAGATCAAGAACGCTAGAACTGATACTGGTTTCTGGACACTTTGGCAAGCTTTTAGGGCTGAACCAGAGGCAAACGCCGGCTTCACCCATTGCGGTAAGGTTCAGCAGGCGTTGCCACTCCAGCATTTTTTTTTTTATCCTCCTTGGTTGTGCAGCGCGAGCAGTCATTTTCAATTAAGGAACTCGCTAGCAGACGCTGTCTGCGTCGGCGTTGTCTCTCGCGGCCAAGGGCGCGTTCTCGTTCCTTGCGAGCTGGTAAAACGTTCATCGCAGAAACAGCGTTTCCAAAAAAAAAAAACAAAAAAAAAAAAAGAGGAGGCGCTGCCATAGTCAACGCGGCCGTTGACCACACACACATTCGTCTTCCGCGGTGTTGTACTGGTTATGGTATTCGGCTGCCACCCAAAAGCGCGGGTTCGATCCCGGCCGCGGCGGTCGCATTTTGGATGGAGGCGGAAATGCCAGAGGCCCGTGTACTGTGCGTTGTCAGTGCACGTTAAAAAACGCCAGGTGGTCAAAATTTCCGGGGCCCTCCGATACGGGTTTTTTCTTTCTTTCAGTCCCTTTCCCCAGCGAGGCGAGCGCCGGCGGGCGACACTCATTGCAGAAACGGGCGCATAGGAACTGCGCTCTAAAACGAAACAAAACCAAACTGGTTATATGGCCTGTACTCCGGACTGAAATCGCAACGAAAGTTCTGCCACAGTGTCGTATAGTTAGGCTCCTCCCAGTAACAATCCTAAGCGAAGTAACAGGAGCAGGCTGCGAGCAACACACGCACACAGAGCAATACTGCGCTACTGCGCGAGCACTCGTTTTGCTAATGGCTGAAGATTTTCTGGCCGCACGCGTTCCTAGTCCAACAGCCGAGCCTCGCTTTATTTTCCCTTTCTTTCTTTCTTTCTTTCTTTCTTTCTTTCTTTCTTTCTTTCTTTCTTTCTTTCTTTCTTTCTTTCTTTCTTTCTTTCTTTCTTTCTTTCTTTCTTTCTTTCTTTCTTTTAATGTTTCTGTGTTTCTTCTTTGCTGACAAGCTGCGACGCTGGGCGACGCTCTGGGTTTCGTTTTTCGTGACCAGGTATCCGGGAGATAACAAGGTTTTACTCCGAAGATACCTGCCGTCCGCTTTCTCTTTGATCACTTTCTTTTCTTTCGTCGAGCGGCTGAAAAAAAGAGAAAATGGCGGCTGCCATATAGCGACGGTCGGTTCCCGCCTTTTCACTCTGAGAAAATATCGTTCGCTACCCTGAGAGGATAAAAGCGCACTCTAGTACTTTGGCACAGAGATCGGGTCCCTTTGTGTGTACACTTCCACAGCCAGTATAATGAGATAGGAGACGGTACTAACGTGGAGTAGTGGGGTCGTTATCGTTTCCTGCAGCCTCGTATAGCTCCTGATGGTGACCTAACCTAACTATATTTCATAGTCTTCGAGAGTGAAGCTGGAGGAGAATAATTTTGCAAGAATAAGGAATAAAAATGTGCGAGAAAGTTCGTTGCAGGAATCGTTACTTCAAGTGCCGGTACCTTTACTGGCGTTATCTGTGCTTGTTGACAACGGACGGGAATTGTGCTGTGTGTGTGTGTAGTTAGGATGCTGTTTGCTCTGCTATTTTTGTTTTGTTTTTTTTTTTTTCACTTGTAAATCAGGTGTGTGTTTGGGCTTACAAGCGACGGTTTACGAGCGAAGGTTTACAAGTGAAGGTTTACAAGAAAATTTATTGATTTATTTATTACTAATACCTTAAAGGCCCCTGAGGGAAGGGGTTTTACATGAGGGGTAGGCTTATCTAGTAAAACAGCTCTTCGATGATGTGTTTGAAGATGACTGGGTTACATTGCATCACTGCGTTGGTGGGCAGATCATTCCAGTCCTCAGATGTCTGGGTGACAAACGAAGATTCATGCAAGACTGTGCGAGCTTCAGGAGGGCGTACGACCTTTTCGTGGTTTGTCCGGCTTGAGTGACGATGCGCAGGGAGAACGAGATCTGTTTGAGGTGATTTATAAAGGAATTTATGAGAGAGAGAAAGACGGGCGACGTGACGGGGTGATAGAAGGCTAGGAAGGTTGGCTTGGATTTGAGTTTGGACGAGCTGGAAGAGTAGGAGTAATCCGCGAAAAATGAGACGGACGGCACGGCTTTGGACAGATTGGAGCATGATAATGTGGTTGTGTTGGAAATGTAAATGTGGGAATGTTTAGAAGCGAGGGTTTACAGTAAGCTTACCACGTGGGCAGGCTACGGTATTTGTGATGCCCGAATAAAACAACAGACAAAATACACAAAAGACAGCGCTGACTGACGGAAACCCTGCGTTTGTTTTGTAAAAACGGACGAAAATGATGAGGCTTCATGTTATCACGTTTACTTTTAGGAGATTCTAGTTGTATACTCGTTTTCCTGTAAAGGCCTTGCTACTTTTCTCCACATTGACGTTAGCGCTGTCATAGAGGCCTGCCATGTCCGCCGTCCCGGAAAGTCCGCTGTCATTCAGAAGTGAAAAGTAGACCCGGCCGCTTCTGTCGTCGACCCATATACTGCTTACATCTTTGACTTTGGTTGGGCAGCGGAACTTATTTATTTATTTATTTATTTATTTATTTATTTATTTATTTATAAATACTGCGATCCTTCAGTTGAAAGATCATGGCAGGGTGGGAAAAATGTTCGAGAATGGGTGCATGCAATTAAAGAAACAATCAAAACAATAAATCGTACGATGTGAATATTCAGGGCGAAAGTTCAAAACGCTTATTTCAACAAATTCTTAGAGTAACATAAGACATAATAACGTAACACGTAGAATAAGGGTTACAGACTAACACAATAATTACAATAAAACAAATAATACAATGAAATAACTAGTGATGGTTTAGGTGATGCTGTTTTCAAACAATGACAGTTTCTTATGTAAAACGACATCATTTGCCAGGCTATTCCGGTCATTAATAATTCTAGGGAAGAATGAATACTTGTAGCAGTTAATCCGTGAAGGTAAAGGAGTTATCGTTTTACTGTGTCGCTTGCGAGTTGCGTAACCGGAAGAATACCGAAGAATGCCTGCAGTGTCAACATTTAAATGGCCATTTATTAATTTGATAGAAAAACTTAAGTCGGCAAGTGCGGTCTCTGTTCACAACGGGTTGCAGACCTCTTTTTACCAATAATTCAGATACCGATGTTCTACCGTAGGAGTTGTAAATAAAACGTAAGCCTTTGTTCTGCACTTTTTCTAATTGATTAATATTACGTTTAGTTAGTTAGTTAAGTCGGGTTTTTTGGCGCAAAAGCAACTCAGGCTATGATGCGCCAGCCACAAGGTGTTGAGATATGACTATTAGAGAGGTGCAGATCTAAAGCTGATGTAAAAGACGACATTCTTCGAGAAAATCAAAGATAACAGAAATGTGTACAAGCGAGTCATCTCCTAGAAGCAAGGATGGGTGGAGAGGTGTGTGTGTTTTATATAGTGCGCTGAAGTATTTTTGTCTTTGCTTTTCAGTGTAAGGACACGAGATTAATAAATGTATAACTGTAAGTGGTTCTTGACAGCCATCACATTTTGATTGGGGTTCGTTTGCAAGTAAATGTCAGGTGAGTGTGTCCGATTCGCAGTCTACATAATGTCACTTCCATGAACCGTTCTTGATGATGACAGTTTTTCCATTCCCCAAGCACTGGTTTTACTAGGTAGAGTTTATTATTTGTGTATGTATCCCAGTGTTGTTGCCATTTTGTTAATAGAGCTAGTTTTATTGCTCGCCGGCTGTCTTTTAGGGGTATTTTCGCTTTAGTGACCGTTTGGTGAACTGCTAGAGAAGCGAATTTGTCCGCCTTTTCATTGCCAGGTATCCCAACATGGCTTGGGACCCAGCAAAAACGAATCCGCACTTCCTGATTATTTAATATTATATTTAAAATGTCCCCTATTAAGGGCTCACATTCAGACCTGAAGTGTAGACCTTTTAATGCGCTTAACGAGTCCGTGTATACGATCGCCTTGTTGTGTTTACCTGTGATTATTTTCTGAACTGCCTCTCTCAGGGCGAAGACTTCAGCTGTAAAAATTTACATGCATTGAGGTAGCCTCATGCTAATTGCGTTTTCCTCAGTCACGATCCCAATGCCGACATGGTTTTTTGTTTTGGAGCCGTCTGTATAATATTCACTGTAATCTCTGTACTTAAATTGTAGTGCACGGAATTCCTGTATTATGTGTTCTGGTGGTGTGTTACTCTTCTTCAGATGGGCAAGTGACAAATCACAGAGTTGTGTGAAATCAAACCATGGTGGCACCCTGGGTGATTTTGGAGCAACGCTCAGTACACATTCAGGGGCGACATACATCTGGCAGAGTTCTTCGAACCGTAAAATGAGTGGCCTGATTAGGTGGGGTTTTTTCAGGTAGTGTGAGCGTGTGATACATTTTGAAAGAAAGTCCTGACATATGTGTTCAGGCGATGACTTGATTCTAAGGACGTATGACATGGTTAGTAGTGCTCTTCGTTGACACAGCGGGGGTTCATTACAGTATACATACAAACTCTGCACCGGCGATGTCCTGTAAGCACCACACGACAGACGTAGGCCGAGGTGGTGCACGGGATCAAGACGTTTAATGTATGACTCTCGTGCTGAGCCGTACACAACACAGCCATAGTCTAATATGCTGAGTACAACAGACCGATAGATCCGCAGCATACATTCTTTGTCGGAACCCCAGCGCTTGTGGGATAATACTTTCATGACATTGAGTGCTTTGTTCGCCTTACTTTTTAAAGAAGCTATGTGGGGCAGGAAATTCAGCTTTTTGTCGAAAGTGATACCTAAAAACTTATGTTGTGATTTAATCGGCAATATGGCGTTGTTTAGAGTCAAGACTGGGTCCGGGTGCAAGCCTCTCTTCTGGGTAAAGAGAACGGCGACAGTTTTTTTGCGTGGAGAAACGAAAGCCGTTTTGGTCAGCCCATTTTGTCAGCTTGTTGATGGTAATTTGGAGTTGCCTCTCACTTGTTGATAGGTTCGAGGCGCGACAGGCGATCTGTAAATCATCGACATAGACAGAGGACATGACTGCGTGTGGTATGACCTTGTTAACGGAGTTAATTTTGATAATAAAAAGAGTTGTACTTAGTATGCAGCCTTGCGGTACACCATTTTCTTGGACAAATATGTGGGACAATACGGTGCCCACACGTACCTGAAATGTTCTGTTCACTAAAAAGTCACTCAGACAGTTTAGCATTCTCCCACGGATCCCTAGATCAGCAAGGTCTCTAAGAATACCATATCGCCATGTCGTATCATACGCTTTCTCTAAGTCGAAGAAAACTGCGAGACAATACTGTTTATATAAAAAGGCATCGCGTATTTCCTGTTCTAGTCTGACGAGATGGTCAGTTGTAGCACAACCCTTTCTGTAACCACACTGGTGTGGGTCTATTAAGCGTTTTGAGTAAAGGAGAAATGTGAGTCTGATGTTTATAATACTCTCATATGTTTTCGCGATACAACTCGTCAATGCAATGGGCCTGTAGCTACTGGGAGAAGTTGGGGGCTTGCCTGTTTTTAGAAATGGAACGACTGTGGCATGTTTCCACTGTTCTGGCATTATACCCATTTCCCATATTTTATTAAAAAATTGGAGAAGTGCTTCCGCAGATGCTTGTGATAAGTGTGCAAGCATTGCATAGTGGATGCGGTCAGGACCTGTTGCCGTTCTTTTACCGGCGGAGAGTGCTCTGCTCAATTCATGTATAGTTATGGGATAGTTATATGCTTCACTTGAGGCGGCTGTGAAGGGCAGTCTCTGCTTTTCTGCGGACTCTTTGTGTTTAAGAAATCTATCTGTGTAATTTGCAGAGCTTGAGATGTTATAAAAGTGTTCACCTAATATGTTAGCCTGTTCTTGTATTGTTGTTTGTGCATCTGGACTTTTAAGCATTGGTATAGTGTATGATGAATAGTCTCCTCTAAATTTTCTTACTTTATACCAAAGCCGTTTAGATGGGAGGGAGCTGTTGATCGATGTGATATATTTTTGAAAAGAACACCTTTCCGCCTGTCTTCGTATGTACCTCGCTTTCGCTTTAGTGAATGGATCCCATATTATTACAGCATATTCCAACAATGGACGAATGAGTGTTTTATATATGCTAGCATGCGTACAGACGGGGTAGAATAGTGTAAGGATCGTTTTAGAAAAGAGTTTACGTAGAAATTTACCTGTAGTTATGTCGGCGTGTTTGTTCCAGTTTAGATAACTAGTTATCCATAATCCAAGGTACTTGTATTCTGCAACTTCTGTTAGATTGACGCTATTCGTGCCGTACTGATAACATAAAGGATTTTTCTTTAGTGTTATTTTCATATAAACAGCTTTGTTGTAATTAATTGACATTTGCCATTCCTGGAACCAAGAAACGACCGTATCTTGAATAGACGGGACAAGAAAGACAGACTTGGACGTCGCTGTACTAACAACAACTAACACTTGTTACTACAGCGACGTCCAAGTCTGTCTTTCTTGTTTGTGCAGCGACGTCGAAGTCACCCTGTTTTGGCGTCCCGTCTATTCAAGTTCCGCTGCCCAACTAAAGTCAGCTACGAACCAACTCGCTCCAGTGAATACCATTTTAATTTGCACCTTTATCCTCAGCCGGGGCCTACTACCCTAACTCATGCCCTTCACTACATCATTGTGATTATGCAAAGGGCAGCATAGAAAGAGATATTGGAATAAATAAACAACCTGAAAAAAGAAAGAAAGGTCTCGGCATCAGAAAGGAAGAGCGGACCCATGCGCGCCATTGAACTATTACCCACACCGCCGCATGACAGCGATAGTGAACTTGACACGCTTGACACCGCTGTTTACTCCGCATATGCTTTGCAAAAAAACTATCATAACGGATTTCTAACAATTCGCCCAAGCTTCCATATTAACCATGTTTATCAAGATTTCACACGTGCGGACCTGGCATTAGTTTTTTTTTTTTTTTTCTCCGTTAGTGATGCCTGGCAATCGAGAAACTCGTATTCAGCGTTTGAGTCGAGGAGTGGGTGTAATATCAAATTACGTCCGAATGTTTGACCCTTGCAAGGTGTGGCGATATAATCTGCTGACTGTATCTGGTAGCTTAGGGAGTTCATCTGGGCACTCCAGCAATAATAAAAAAAAATGGTCAGGTTGACTGATTGACGCTTTGTTAATATGCTTTCAGTTCGCTTGCGAGTCGCTTCTGAGGAGACCGATTGAAACTTGGGGAATCCGCCTTGAAGACGCGCGCACTCTGTGACAAGAGCCGCATTGCACGGTTTCTGTTACAAACCAAAGAAAGAAAGCAAA
Source organism: Hyalomma asiaticum (assembly GCA_013339685.2). NCBI lineage: Eukaryota > Metazoa > Arthropoda > Arachnida > Ixodida > Ixodidae > Hyalomma > Hyalomma asiaticum. The sequence goes on from CM023486.1 coordinate 49,060,892, forward strand.
GGGAGGCGTAGAGGAGGGCCGTGCCTCATGTAGCTGTCAAAAGCAGCCGCCAGTCGGCTATCTTAGCAAGTGCGTGTTTCTACTGTTTTGGTAGCTCTTTTACCAGCAGGCTTCAGCGGGTCTTGCCCCTTTGCCCCCGCAGTGTTCGTGACAGATGAACAGGACCGTGGTGGTCATTAGCTTTGACACGCGCGGAAAACAAACAGAAAGTGGCAACAACAACAACAACAACAACAACAACAACAACAACAACAACAACAAAATAAATAAATAAGTAAATCCTCCTCAAATAAATAAATAAATAAATAAATAAATAAATAAATAAATAAGTAAATAAATAAATAAATAAATAAATAAATGAAAAAGAGTCGGGACGAGCACTGTCCAAAGCCTCCGTTGTTTCATTGACGTAGCTATTAGTATTGTATCGCGATGCCTCATAAGCGTTTGTCCGTGTGACTTTTTTTTTTCGGTTTCCATCAAACTTAAGATGCTAAGTAGTGTCCTACTAATGGGACACCAAATTTAGCTCTTTACAGTTGATAGGTAGATATCGACTACCGCTTACACAAGCAGCTTTCGACGTTTCCGAATTTTTACCCGCAGTCATAGATCGAGCATGTGACTGTGTAAACTATGAACTCGTCGTTTTTGAATTGATACCTCGCTCTGCTCAGGTGCGCTGTTAAAGAAATACAAAATCGACGCGCGTAGGCAGCGTTTATAGGCTCCTCTCAATTCCGATTTGTGTAGCTGTGTAATCGAAAGTGGTTCCTTGGCTTGGTAGCAGTTCATTATAGCGCAAATATTTTTTGTACGGAACAGGTGCACCGAGTCCATTCCATAGCAAGAGATGCCGTGATAATACATACGAAGCTGCGTTTGGCGAAAATGCATTTGGGCGCTCTCTCGGCTACCTTACATAGCGGAACGAAGGTTAATTGTATGAAGATAGGCCACGGAGCAAGAATTCTTGAGGGAGGGTAAACTGCGCTCGATGGGGCGGCCCGATAAAGTCACGCCTTAGGGCACCGTGTCGACGCGCCCTCTGTCGCGCGCGTCGACACGGTGCCCGTCGCGCGCGTCGCGCTGTGGCCTCCGCGATCGGCTGCGGCGGCGCGACATCGCGCTGCGGAAGCCCGTGACTGTTTTAGAGTCAGCAGATGACAAAGAATACGCGGCAGCTTTCATGCCCTTTCTTCCCAAAGCCATTTACACATGCGTGCTCACAACATGCCAGCGAATGGCCTCCAGAGGCATGCGTCGTCTGCTTTGAAGTGAGTGCAAGCAGCTCGTTCCAAGCGCGTTACGGCACGTAATTAATTCAGCATTAATTACTAACTGCAGCTAAAATGTCCGCCGCCCCTATTTATTGACGCTACAGGGTGAAAACTGAGAAAATTTGACGGTAGCGCGATAATTATGCGTCGCGCCCATAGGATGACACGTAAACGATGGGAACAGGCCGGCAGCGTCATCTGTCGTGATGCGCAGAAAACTCAACTTCCTCCTCGCTCAAGCGCTACATTAACGGGCCGCCGCCGCACGCTGCCGTGGTATAGCAGTTTCCCCTCCTCAAATACTTTTCTCCGTGAGATAGGCACACAAGTCTATGGACGCGGTTGTTGTTGGGCAGGGTAGTGTAGGAAAAGAGGTACTGACAGGAAGATTAGCCGTTTCGTTTACCGTGGTGTGCTGTGAGCAGCTAAGATATGTCGCTGTATATCCCTTCAACTGACTATATATTTACAATTCACAGCAAGTGTGAGATCTCCTCCAGGAATTTTCTTCACGCTCAGTTACTCCAACATATTCGCACTGCTGACGTCATCGCGGTCACAGCAGTCGATTGGCTCCTCTGCGACGGGCGTTAATTACGATTCGTCCGCTAAGTCGCCCGCCTTCTTTCGAAGTCTTGTTTCAATGGTCGTACGCAATCGATTGATTTTACGTTTTGTAGTGTATCGTTGCATTGCGTGTGTTGCGATAAAAACGTGTCGACGAGGAACGCTTGTGCACGATGGTTTTTATGAGTTAGAACTGTAGCTATGCTTTCAAACGAGAAGAGCGCTCATTATTATCGGTCGGTATTGGCCTATAGTCTACTGTAACACATCTTAAAAAGAAGTTATCTCACGGAATACGCATCCTCATCAGAGCACGTCCATTTTTTTCACGTCCGGTTTTGCTCTCACTTTATTTCGCGTTTGTGCACTCACACATCAATTATTGCATAACCTCATGGGGTAACACGTACACCACTCACCTAAAACCAATACAAATCATTCAGAACCAGGCAATTCGATTAATCACGTTTAGTTCACCCACCCACAATGCTAAACAGTTGTTAGAAGAAAATAAAATTCTCGATGTTGCCGCCCTTGTAAAATTCAATCTCGCCACTTTCCTTTTCAAACTAATCAATAAACAAATATCATTATCACCAATTCATTCATCATCTTTACTAAATACTAACCCAACACGTTTTGCGCAGCATAACAACTTCATTCTGCCCAAAGAACTAATTATGGCAAAGAGACAGTTCACTTTGCAGCCATATCATTATGGAATGCATTGCCATTTCTAATAAAAATTCAAAAAACACATAAATTTTGCCATGAATTGAAAAAGTTTTTGTTATGCGACACTCACTCTTCTGCCTAACCGGTTTCTCCCTCGCCATGTCATTCTCTTTTCAGTCTTTTGTTTTTTTTTGTGTGTGTGTTTTTCTTTTCTTTATCATGTTATGCTATTTAGATAGATATATATAAATATATTTTACAGTTTACATTTGCAATTGCTTATAGTTGATGTGAGCATCGTCATTTAATTCTATCTGTAGTTCATTTTTTGTAACCTTGTATTCTATTATTTCTGCCACTGTTGTTGCCAATCAAATACTTATGTTTACATTTCATAGGAGGTCCCATTTCAGTGCATACTACGGGACCTCCTTCTGTATATCCTTTTTTGTACATCTTTATATGAAATAATAAAACTTGATTTGATTTGATTTTTTGATTTTGACTTAGTATCCAGTTGTCTTGCACCTGAGAAATACGTGGCAGTGGTATCTTATCGATACGCCGCAGTGGAGTATAGATAAGAAGATGATGCGTAGAAATTTACATGCGTAGTACGTCGGCTACGGAGTGCGTGAAATACGGCTTTTTGGAATGTATAGCGGTTGGCCTATTTGAGGGCCCGAGGTCGCGGAATCGAATCCCGGCCCGTGTACTTGCGCACGTTAAAGAAACCGAGCTGGTCAAAATAATCCCGGAGCGCCGCACTACGGGGCGTATATATCATAACCACACATGGTTTTGACAAAGCTTTTTAACTTATTATTATTATTATTATTATTATTATTATTATTATTATTATTATTATTATTATTATTATTATTATTATTATTATTATTATTATTAGAGGAGACAGCTTGGTTTGATAGGGGCTGTTGAGGATGCATGGATGTGGTAAGATACGCGATCATCATGCATGTGATGAAATGGGATGACCTTTACGCTTCATGTAGTTGAAACGCTGTAGGATGACGGAGGACTAATAATAGATGGCGGAACCACGGTGAGAGGTGACCCCACCCCCATCCTAATACTTAATAGACGCGCGAGGTAAATACTTGCCCAACAAACTGCGCACTTCGACACCTGCAAACGAAAGCAAGCAAACAACCTCGCGGATGAAAGGCAGCCTTTGTGGGTTTGTACTCCGACGACCTCTCCGTCTCTAGAAACCTCGGTGGACGCGCGGGTCACGACAGGTACCACATTTTTCTGTTTATATTTTATATACCTAACGGTTTCCGGGATTCTGCGCGGCACCGGGTTTGGTTCTCGCAACGAAATGGCCCCGACCTGTTCAAACAACGGACGGATTTGGAAGATTTGTACAGCGCGAAGCGGACAACTACTGCCCGCACTTCTCGCGCGAAAAGCCTGCGGTCTCGCAGGATTTTTTTTTCCTCCCACGTGGGTCTCAAACGCTTAACCAGCAGAAAAGCCTCCCTTAAACTTTAAACCACGTCAGACCAGCGGCTGTCACCATCCTTCCGCAGTCTGCTTTCATTTCTCATATCCCCATCGCCGTTGGCATTTTAATTTTCTTTTTTCCCCTCCTGTCGACACGCGAACGCCCCACTCGAGACGTTTGCCTTCTACTTCTCTTGAGCCATCGATCGGCGAATCTTTTATTTTTTTCCTCGCAGTGGACCCTGACTGTGCGGCACTAGACGCAGTTGCACTTACGTGTTTCCGGTTATTGAAACTTTCGTGCCGAGCTTTGCCATCCTCTTGTTTGTTGTTAACTTTCGAGCCTATTTCATCTTTATTTTACAGCGAAAAAAAACCTTATATCTGGACGTTTCAAGGTCGCCTTGCGAGACGCAAAAATATCGGGGGAGGGGGGCAGCGCCGTTGCGGCCGTGCAGGAACGCAGCCGACCGCGATGCGGCGTTGTACGGCGTGATATTGCCGTTCGCAATTGGACGTCATATAGGAAACCATTGGGCGTCGAAAAGTGTGCACTGTGATTTAATAACGTAATTGAAATGGATCGAGGATTGGTTTTTTTTTTTTTTTGACACGACCTAGTGGATCCAGCAGAGAAAGACGCCAAGGAACGGACAGCGGAAATTAATTGTGATTAATATTTATGACATCAGTGGACATTAATTAAAGTGAACGAGAAAACACGCACCTGCCTTCGGTATAAGGAACGAGCCGATGACCTTTTTAAAGACGATAGTCTTTCTTGGGATACTTGAACGCAGAAATTTTTTGGTCTGCCTTTCTGTTTGTCCGCTGTTACACGATGCAGCCACCAGGCCAATGTTGAAGCACCTGCCTAACGCCAATCCATCTTGAACAGGTAGCTGCGTTCATACTTTTGAACACTGTCGATCAAAAAGCAAACATTACGCATATCTGACGGGCAACACCAATACGTAAGTATTAGGTGGTGTGTTCCTTTACTCGAAAATACATAGATACGTAATTCTAAAGACCCTAGTGTTTCTTAGGCTGCGCTAAATATACGACGCTATCCTCGAAAAAGGGCCTCTGCCGGCGATTTGGTGCTGCCATCTGGCAGTTGCCCAGGTATTCTGCACAAGCTCATGTTTCCCGGCGGCGCAGCCAGATGGCGTCCATATCTCACGCAGCGTAGTATGGCCGGCAGAAGACTATCGTCTTTCGACGACATTTGCATTGAAGCACGCAGATACGCGGCCAATTTTTTATAACGCGTCCGTTGTTCTCGCAGCCGAGCTGTAGCGGCGGTCATTCTCCCGTCCACTTTATTGGGTATTTCTGTACATTTAATACTGAACGAGTTAGTAAGCGCCACTTGTAGCCTTGGCAGCGAGTCTGGAACACTTCATTTGCCAGTAGGCGTCACGTGGTACGTGTGCGGTGGCAGTGTATGCCGTGCTGGCGCAGTGAACACCAACGAATGACTGGCCGCGCACTTGAGTCCGCCCACGCGTCCTCCAACAAACGATCTTTCTCACCCGCAAGAGCCTTCAACGGGCTCTTTCTAGGTTGCGCAAATTCTCCCTGCATGGCGTGTGTTGATTAATATGCCTTCAGTGTGGCACGTGCAACACTGAGGGAATACTTGGAACGGCTCTCTATGTCTTACAAACATGTAAACTTGGTGCGTGATACCGATGCGCAGTCCGGCTTTCACCTTCTGTTGGAATAGTGTAACACCTGCCAATTTTTAGGGGCGAAGCTCCTTAAGGTTTGGGTCTGTCCGTCCGTTGTTCCTAGTAGCGCGTTACCTTCAAAGAAATGAATGATGCTACGCGTGGGAGGCGCGCCCTCGGCGCGTGCCTCCCACACGTGTGTATATATATATATATATATATATATATATATATATATATATATAGGACGAGGCTGATTGTAGCGTTCCTTTGCTCTTTCGAAAGATGAATTTGAACGATCTCATTAGCATTGACTCGGGGAACTGCCACGTTCAAAAACCTTGCTTTGGCAGGTGCCATTTGGAGGATGGACCTGAAAATGATTGTAAAGCGTGCCACGTCCGCGCTTTTTTTTTTTTTTCTTTCAGAGAAACATCGCCTTTTCTGAATTGGGAGGTCAAGCTGCCTCCCTTCATGAGTGAGTCGTCCAAGTGCCGAGTTGTACGCTTTCAACTCGGCGAAACACGAGACGACAGGCTATAGCCCTTTTTACCTTCTCTACGCTCGCCCACCTCGTCATACGCTCGATACCATGTTTTGTTTTGTCATCCATGGAGATTCGTCTGTGGCGGAAACATTGTGTCGTGCGGAGGAGGCCCGCAGAATTGCACGATTACGTACGCCACCCACCGGCACTAGATCTTGACTTGCAATGAAGTGCCGGTGGGAGATTTCACTTGTGCGTAGCTGAACTATAAGGATTCGTAGCGTGCGCGTTAACTAAATTAATCCGGAACTAGGCACGATCTACGATGAACCTCCGGAGCTTCGCCCACTCATCATCATTCACTCCGTGGATATGCTATGAATTTTTAAGATATTTCATTGCTTTCCACTAGGTTTCCTTCGTTCTTACAGTAAGAGCGCTTCTGGGACATATTCGCCTCTTATGGACATGTAGGAAGACTACTTGCGCAACGCTTAAACGAAGGATGAGAACAAACCAGAAACACAAGCGCGTGTGTCTGTGGTTTCTTTTTTTTTTTTTTTGCTTCATTACTAAGCGTTGCGCAGATAGCCGCACTATGCATTGCAAGCCAACTAGCCCATATAAATAGCCTCTGGCGGGAAATACCTTGTGCTCCCTAAGTAATGTGTCCTTTAGAAGGACGCTAGCAGCTGTACGCCCTCAACGACCGGCTAAAGCTTTCATACTGTGTGTAAACGACATTCGTCTTCCGAAATAATGAAAAATAAAGGAGCACGGACTTACGAACTGTTTGTAAACCGGCGCTATTGTGCACCGTATCTCGCTTTATTTGTTCCATGTCTTGTTCTCTGAAAGCTACCTTCATATCGCACCGACATGCCCGTCATCCTGGTGAAGGTCTACTGTATAAGGCGCGAGGGTTAAGCACCTCCAAATCGTTTCTGAAGCAGTGCACCATGTATATTACTTGACGGAACACTTAAAGGGGTACTGACACGAATTTTTGACGTTCTCGTATTATTCCTGTAAATGAAAGCACTGGCGTGGAGAACCCCCCAAAAAAGTATCATTGTGCCTCGCAACGCAATGAGTATATCTTAAATACGACTCCCTTAAAAGCCCAATTTCGGTTTCGATTTCGAGGGGGCGGTTTCCTTGTGACCTGTCAAAAGCTTCGGTCTTACATTTAAGCCACGTAGGGAAAGTAATTCGTGATAGCGTCGCTGCAACTCTGTCATCTGTGGTCAATTACAGGTGGGTCACGCAAACAACGACAATTTCACGGTCGTCCAGCGACTCTGATAGCGATTTCAGCGATTTTTAAGAGACTGTGCTCATACGTCATCGTAGTGTGCATTGCGCTGGGGCTGGCTTGCAGTGCGGTTCGACGAAAACTTTAAAACCAAACTGAAATATTTTGTACGTGTTTCCTGGCTTCCGTGTGCGGAGGGCGTTAACAATACATGACTAGAAAACGAAAAATGTATATTTTGCGCCGCTGCAAAATCGTGTCAGTACTCCTTTAATGCGAGTTTTACTGCAATAACGGCTCTCCTGATTGACACGCGACCGCCTGGAGACTGACAACATCCCTTCTGTAGGCTAGTAATCGGTGAAATCCAGATCAACGGGAGCAAGGGCTTTCGCGGTATCTGTATTGTCCAGGATTAAGGGTGTATACGCCATTCTCAGCAGATTTGCGAACACGAACAGCCTGTCTGTATATAGTGCTGAGTACGACGTATGCTATTAGCGCGTATCACTGAAACCGTAGCCGCATCTCACGCGTAACCGACGATTTGATTGATTTCTGGCGTTTTACGTACCAAAACCGCGTTCTGATAATGAGAAACGCCGTAGTGGAGGACTCCGGAAATTTCGGCCACCTGGGATTCTTTAACGTGCATTGGCATCGCACAGCACACGGGCCTCAACATTTCGAATCCCGGCCGCAGCCGCTGCGGCCGGGATTCGATCCCGCGACCTACGGATCAGCAGCCGAGAAACATAGCCACTAGACCACCGTGGCGGGCTCATATATACGCAACCGATGCAAAGAATTCCGAGTGGAACAGAGCGTCCCTTTCCAAGAACCGTGCATATAACGCGCACCACATACGGGGTTAAACACGCGCGGACGTTACATTTACGACATTGTAATGATGGCGGTGACGATGATAACGCGACGACGAAGATGATGAGGATCGTTACTTGTATCTCTTTTGAAAACGAGCTTGACAACGTGTAACGCGTGGCCTGCTTGTTATAAGAAAGTTTTGCGAGGTGTATTCGGGTATACAGCCTTCTTGTCTGCCTCCTATTGGTCTTCGTATATTCATCATTTCAGCTTACATTTCTGTAACGTTCTGTTTTCTTCGCCTATGAGGACTCTGCTTCCTTGCTTCTTCTTTTTTTTTTTTTTTTTTTTACTAGTACTCTGCCCGCGTTTTACTTGCCTCGACTGAGCTTGCACTTTCCCCAGCAGGCAGGCGCCGTCCACGGATGTTGCTATTGCTGCTGCTGCAGCGCATCGTGGCATTCCGTTACAGTCTGCCGGAGTATAGTTTCCAGACCTTTTGTTGCAGCAGACAAGAAGCGCCTCATTCCGTTGCGACTCTTTGCACCGGAATGTCTTTGTCGTCGGGCATTCCAGATCGGGCTTCGTATAGCGGAACACGGCCCTTTGCGTTATCAGCCGTGTATTCTCTGGTAATTTCTTTCGTTTATTTTTTGTCGTATGTGTAAGTCACTGCACGTATTCTCTTAAAAAGTTTGCCGTCATAGCACGTAGCTCAGGCGACACCTGGCAGCAGAGCTAGCGGCAACGTTAGAGCGACAGCTCTATGCTAATGGAGCTTCTCGGGCGACGGTGCCTCCGCGACGAGAAAATGATGAATACACGAACGTCGGGAGGGGCTGGGTGTCGGCGGTGACCTTTGAAAACGACGCGAAGCGGGTTTCTTTATTGGAAACTCGTGCCTAGACAGCGTACTTGTTTTCTTTCAATTTCTCTACTTCTTTTTTTTTTTTTTCACACATTCTTTCGGCGACGTGGTCTCTTTTTGACCTCGCCGTTCCTGCCTTTTCGCCTTCGCGGCGTCAGTCGCATGCACTTTGATTCCGAGGATCGATAGAACGCTGTCGTCTATAGTGCGGGCCTGTAGTTCTTGGTCCTAGTGTTCACGCGTCAGAGAGTGCGGCACGTTTTCCAAAACCTTAACGGGGTGTGCATTGCCTTTTCTTCCTGTGCGTGTCCAGCTAGCCCTCTTTTTATTTCCTGGCCTTGCACCTAAGATGGTCGAAGTATCCGAGCCCCTCCACCACGACGTCTCTCACAATCATATCGGTATTTTGGGACGTAAAATCCCAGAAATCAATCAGTCAATTAACCATTCAATCAGTCACCTTCTTCCTGTATGGTCTTTCCCGGATCCCCTTTCCCATATAGAGTAGCATATGGGGGAAGGCAGAAAGCTACGAGTGGGCGTCAAGTGACACTCTTAAAGTCTAGTCGCAAAAAGATTTAATGGAGGGAACCGTGGGTTATGTGGGCCCCAATTCACGTCGTACGCAAGCGGTAGTTCATGCGCGTTCAAGCGTCGCTAGAGTTCACCGCGTCTAAACAACCTCGAGCGGTCCGGCAACTGTGTGGGACCTAATCCTACCGTAGAGCCTCCGCGCACACGACCTCAGAAAAGGTTGGCTTGCCGTGGCTAGCGGAATCACATGACACTGTCTTTTAGTCTTTCTTCCTTTTTTTTTAAAAACCCTCTGCAGAGGAGCGTGTAGGCGCCGACGCATAGGCTGGCAGGAGTCCCTGTACTCCATTGAACGACTTTCGAAATCTAACAAACATTTTCGTTGTATAGAGATTCCTGCTTTTAGCTGCACGTGGGTGTGAGTTCCCCCCGTAATGGGCTGTTTGATAGTGCCGTGGTTGCTGTATTTAAACTCTGGTCACAGCTCAGGTTATGATAGGAACATTTCGATCGTGTTCTCACAGGTATAGGAGAGACGCGAATTGTATGCGTGCAATATTTACGTTGAGTTTAGCGGTTGACAAGATGGTGGTTATATACCCGGAAGAACGTCGTCGTATTCTCCGAACTAAAGATCCCTGCAGATGCCCCGCATTGTGGTAGTCGGTCTCATGGGAGGTCTCAGTGAGTGAGAAAATTGTCCATAATGCTTATTTAGCATTAAGCCAAGTGTTGTAGTATCGGTCTCTTTGTGCGAAGCGCATCATTGGGTGTATCGTTAATGCGGGCTTACCAGGAACGTGGGCAGCACCGTGGCGACTGCATTGTAGCTCACGACACGACGTAATGTTGGCGCTAACGTTAGTGCACAGCACAGACGCCTTTTTAGGGGCGAAGCTCCTTAAGGTTTGGGTCTGTCCGTCCGTTGTACTAGCGCGTTACCTACTAGGAGGGCGCTACTAGGAGGGCGCGTGCCTCCCGGCGCGCGAGCTCTCTCACTCTTCCATCTGCTGTCTTGTGTGAGAGAAGCTCCGGACGATGAACGTCCGGAGCTTCGCCCACTCATCATCATTCACTCCGTGGATATGCGTGGATTGTTTTTTTTTTTTTTTTTTTTTTGTACGACGCAGGTCCCGGTGTGCTAACGTTCGTTTTGCAAGCGTCGTTCATTGAAATAATACTACGGTAGGAGCACAATTTGACAAAAGCGTCCCGAGTGATAGAACAACATACCTATTTTTTTATTACTTTGGTACGATAGCGCTTAACGCACCATAAATGCGTTAATCACGTTACGCAATCACTATCTTCACAAATGCTCGTGCAATAGGTTCACTTGCGGCATATAACTGTGTGGGACGAGCCGAGTAGCCTAGCGGTACGGTGTTTGCTTGGCACTTAGGGGTCCTGGGTTCGATACCCACCTGTTTCTTGGTAGGCTGCGCGTGTCTGTGTGCTTGTTATGTCTGCACTGCAATCGCACTCTTTGACGAATGTCTGTTTTAGTTAGTCCTTGATCGACACAGGCTTTATGAAATTCAATATTTGTGACGTATACCCGAATACCACGGGCCACGCACTACGGACATGTGCCAGACGCGATCGCAGTATCGTTAATCGTGACGTACATGACGACGATGTCATGTTATTCAAGCAAAGATCAGGCATTCCTGTTCGTCGTACACTTATATACCCTACGTCCCGAATATTGGGGTATAGCACCTGGACGAGACGACGCGGAGAGCACCAGACGTAGGCGGCTGGATGGATGGACGGGCGGACGGGTCGGTCGGTCGGTCGGTCGGTCGGTCGGTCGCGCCAAGTACCCCAAGGAATGCTTCGCATTGAATATGTGCCACGTCTTCGTCAGCCTGCAATATTGTTACAGCGCGTCAGTATCGCCGAAGCATTTTTGGGCCTCTTGAACAAAGGTATCCCAAGTGGTTAATATAGGTGTTCGTGGTTCTCATACCACATGAGCGCGGTGTTGGTTAGTGAAAACACAACATTACTGAGCTTCGCTGCGGAATCCCAGCCGTTGCTTCTGCTCACCCGGTTATAGTTCTTGAGCCAATCCTCGACGTCTTCTCCTGAGGTTCCACCGAAATTCGGTGGCACATGGCGGTGGGATTCGAACCCACGGCCTACCGCAGCCGTGGCGTCGTGGTGGAGCGCCCGCCTCGGCTGCGGGAGGCCTTGGGTTCGAATCTCACCGCCGCCGGGCATCCACCGGTTCCGAAATGGGCACAAGCATACCCCCGGCCTGGCGCTCGGCTTCTGTTCAGGGGTGCTAGCTTGGAAAAGGAGCCTGCGCCTTGAAAGCCCGTCGAAACCGTCGCGACTGAGGACCGGCCGCAGCCGTGACCTGAACAAGAACGTGTAGCGCCACTGACGCGCTGTAACAATATGTATGTGGCTCTACCGGCAGAGGCACTGCCCTGCCGTTCTCGATATAAACGCTATGGAATGATACGGATTCAGGCGTACGATTTGAGCGATGCCGGAGCGAGACTGCAGCGTAGTATACGGCGACGAGAAAAAAAAAAAAAAAACCCTACATGAGGTGTTAGTAACAAAAGAAGCAGTGAGCATTGACGGGGAATGCAGTGCGAAGGCAAGACAACCGTTAACAAGCTAGATTTTTCCAGAAGGCAAGCGTGGCGGGGGCGGCAGGAAGTTAGGTGGGCGGATAAGGTCATGACGTTTGCGTGGATAACGTAGCCGTGCTTAAAACGAAGGACCACCTTCCTTAGACAACTGTTGGAGGGGCCCTTGCCCTTTAGTGGGCGTAGACAAGAAGACGAGATGAATGAATGAATGAATGAATGAATGAATGAATGAATGAATGAAGTCAGAGCCGGTGAAGAGATACTGGCCAGCGGTAATCTCTTTCCACTGTCTTCCATTTCTTCTTCATCTTGTCCCGGAGCGAAGGTGCATCAGTGCCTAACTCATCTGTATGTACTCTATTACAGCGCCGTCTGTGCATTGTGAACGGCAGAGAGCGCGCGTGTGTGGAGGTGTTCACAGGAAAAAATGGGCAAGTGTGCGTGTAGGTCACGACGCCAAGGAGAACCATAAGTTTGATGGTATCTCTGTGCTTGCTGTCTCCAAAATGTTTCTCTCTCTCTCTTTTTTTCCCCTTGAGGGCACTCATCTGTCACTCTTGAGAGTCTTCCTTTTTTTTCTTTCTTTTAACTATCCCTGTTTTTTCTTTCGTTTGATTTTCTCCTCCATAGATCTAGCCTGTCTGGTGCAGCCTCCACAGAAACAGTGTCGCCCCGTAGCCATCAATCACGAGACCATGCGACAGCTGCCATATAAAGCGCCCATCATGAGGTGCGCCTGCGAAAAAAAAAAAGTTGTAAAAAGTAAAGGAGTAACGAAGAAGCGACAAAGTACAGAAGGCAGGATTTTGGATGAAAACTGTCCCGTTTCTTGTTTATTATTTTTTCTTCGGAGCTAAATAGGGAAGGCGGGGCCTTAAACAAACACCGATTTCTTTTATTTTGTTTTTCATATTCTCGAGTGTTTTCGTTTTTGCATGCTTCTTTGTGGAACAGATGTGCGTGTTTTCGGAAACATGTGCTTTTACTTGCATTCGTCTATGTGGGGCGAAACCGTACATGAAGGTCAGGTCGTGTTACCCACCTGTTTTTCGGTTATCGCATCGACTGCCTCTATCATGAATGAAGCGCACTCCAGCATAATGCCTTTTGATTTATTTATTTATTTCGATGACGTCATCAATTCACTGATGTGCTGTGATCTGTATGCCTCTAACAAAGGTAGTCCTATTAGTCCCTCTTCTGCATTTTTTTCTACTACCAATATTTTTTTAACATCTCTGCCTCATATAAACACTGATCCGCAGGTACTTCCATTAAGTCCGAAATCTAGGGTGTCTGAAAGATGCGTGCTTTTCAGGGACTTGTCACTTCATTGCGACGTGTTGAACGCGTTCCTGGTTACACATCCTTCATAATATTCGCTCCGCTGTGCGCTCCATCCTCAGGACGCCATATTTGGCTTCAAATAGCACACCGCTGTTAATTCAACGCTCTTTTTCATGCTGACCCCTCGTTGTGAATTTACAGTTTTGAATCGCACCGTGCTTTGCTGACAACTCTCTAAATAAAACTTTCTCGATCTTTTTCTCCTTGCCAACGCTTTTTAGTCACCGGTGCTTGTGCACTCCGTAGCGGCCTGTATCACCCATCATTTGTCTTCCCAAGTTCTTCGTCGAAAGTAATTGAGCTCCCCGTTCGTATCGCTTCAAACGAAGTCGAACCCCTACCAAGTTGCACTGCTTCAATGGTGGCTTTCCTGCGGAACCGCAGTGCCATTCAGCTTGCTTATCCTTGGCCATATCCTTCAGTGCCAAGGGAACCCCACGATTTCAAGAACGTAACTGAACGAAACGCCGTTATGTACCTGCGTGCGTTGAGTTCGTGCACGTAACTGCAGCAGAGAAGGGCGATTTTGGTCGTTCAATAGGAGTTCATGTTTAAACAGCGCGAAACGTGAGGCAAATGGTGTTAGCGCAGTAGTGACGCAGCGAGGAACTTTCCCGGAAAGGTGCATTTACTTGGACAATCTTACCAGTACTCACCTACGGCTCAGAAACTTGGAGGCTAATTAAGAAGGTTCAGCTTAAATTGAGGACGAGGCAGCAAGCTATGGAACGGAAAATGGTAGGTGTAACCTTAAGGGACGATAAGAGAGCGGAGTGGGTTAGGGAACAAACGCGTGTTAGGGACATATTGATAGAAATTAGGAAGAAGAAATTGGCATGGGCGGGCCATGTAATGCGAAGACAAGACAACCGTTGGTCATTAAGGGTAACAGAGTGGATCCCTAGAGAAGGCAAGCGTGGCAGGGGGCGGCAGAAAGTTAGGCGGGCAGATGAGATCAGGAAGTTTGCGGCGATAAATTGGGCCCAGTTAGCACAGGACAGGGATAATTAGGTCTATGGGAGATGCCTTTGCCCTGCAGTGGGCGTAGACAGGCTGCCGATGATGGACAAATCTTTGGGACGAGCGAGCGAGGTGCTGCCGTGTGTCGTCTTTTATTTATATTTTAATTTATTTTTTCGGTATGCAAAACCTTGTTCAAATAAAACATTCGGCAGGGACACCTGCCCTGTGTGCAGCTCCCTGACTATACGCTTCTTGCAGCACAAGCCAGAGCCCGTCTTGTACAGTCTGCACTTTTTTGTCCCGTGTGTTGCGCTGTTTTGAACACGTTGATGCACTTACGAGCTAGGTGCTATTAACCGTCTCTAAATCCCGCGCACCACGCGTGATGTATCTCCCATGTGTTACGCTATAGTACTACTCCACTATTATCGGGCACTACACCGCGAGGAGGAGATATTTCAAGATCAAATAGTGATGTCTTTGGCCTCTTAAAGAATTGAAAGTTGCATATGTGCAGTTCTTGTCTTGTCAGTGTCCGTTTGAATGTGCTGTCGCGGGTGTAAATGTGCCGTCCCGCGCAAATGTGCTGTCTCGAAACATTATACAGTATGAAAATTGCTAAAGTTGGAGCCACCAGTTTGAACGGTACTGTAGCTGTGCTGTATCACTGGCGTTACTTGTTTGTTGCATATTTATTGACAGTGTTATTTACGCTGTGTCACTCTCTCTCTCTTTCTATTCTGCAGGTACGTATATGTTGGTGCGTGTTCCTGGTTACTTGCCCTGTGCTCGTGAGTGCAGCTTCACTTCGATCGGAAGCTTCGTATCAATTCTTAATGTTCGCAGTGCGACGTTGAAGCTCCTCTCCAGTGATTAATAGTGTTAACTCCGGAAGCGCCGCTGCCGGCTGCGTTATCGCTTTTACGGCTGTAGGCGAGAACGGTAACGTCTGTCGCACGAAAGCAAGTTACATGCGATCTGTCACATGGACCTCCGTGTAATACCGCCCTTTCATTCGTCTTAGAAAAAAAAAAAAGGATAAACGAAAAAGAGTTGCCCCTGGTGGCACTAAATGTCGAGATATAGAAGAAGCAGTGACATTATGTCACGCTGGCTCGATATCTGGTTGCTTCTGCTTCCATACCCTAAGCTGAAAAGAAAAAGAAAAGCATGTTTCCAGTTGGGTTCATTATTCCTTGCATGCATCAAATGACAGCCACATGATATACTGACGATAGTCACAAAGCAACAGATTTCAGCTTGACGCTTGGTTAGTAATAGTATATGGAGTGACTCACGATAATAAAGAGAGCAAGCCAACACCGTCGTTTAAAGTGGGACAGAAAGATTTAATTAATTGGAGTAAAACTGTCCAGTCCAGAAGGAAATCTTGTATGTACGGAATAATTATGAATATTAAGAAGTGACAACATGGCAAGTATAACAAAAAAATGGAATGCTGTTGTTACTCTCTAGGCATGTAATGTTTAAAAAAATCAGACAATGTCATGGATGTGGTAAGCTTATTTATACGAGCAATAAAGCTTGCGAGCGTGTTTAACTGCATAAATGGTTGTGAAAAATTTGCGGTCGTTGGTAAATGATAAGTCATTTCGTAGTCTTACGGCCGTGAATGTCGTTGTGATGTTACCGTAATTAGAACGAACTACGGTCAATAGGAAATTATAGTTAGGTGCAAACCTTGTATAATTGCTATTATGGAAATATCTGTAATCACTGAATGCGTGTGAAAGATGTGCACTTAGCACTTTATGAAACATAGTTGTTAGTACTTAAAGAACCTCTTTACCTATTTTCGCGAACTACTGGAGCAGCGTACGTGAAAAAAAAAAGAAAAGAAAAGAAGCTTAGCGGTAACACAGGTGTGTGGCTCCAATTTGTAAGCAATTAATGCAGTATATCTGACAGCAATGTGTAGTTATCGAAGAAATGATGCCTTATAGTGGATACGTCGGTAAATTAAAGCAAATTATGATAATAATAACGCGCGTTTGGAGTAATGTGCTGTCGATTTTACTGATATTTTAGTAGCGGAGGTGCACTTTTATTTATTGAGGGCAATATCTTAAACAAACATTAAATTAAAATCTAACGTAATGCCCAGAAAAAGGTACGCCGTCCGGCGTACTTTTTCAGGGCATTACATTAGATTCTAATGGGCATTACATTAGATTCTAAGTACCCCGAGGGTTGCCGGCTAACCTCACGTTTTTCGCATTCCACGGTGGTTGCGATAGCGCTAGCAGCTGCTAGGAAGGTAGATTAGAAATTTTGATGACTCTGTTCTAAATCCTGTCGGGATTTAATTACAGCATAATCAGTATTGATACAGTGTTAACAAAACTACCGTGGTTGAGTTTAGCGAGCTATCGACAGTCGGATTGAGTATTTCGGTTTGAAAAGTCACACATATCATTAATTTTTAAAATATTTAGGCGCACTTCAAGAGAATCTCAGCTGTCCAAAAATTAACCCGGGCCACTTCACTACTGCACGCCCATGTTAGACGAAATCGAGATCCTCTACAGACATAAGAATGAAGAAACGTGTTTAATGGTCGAGGCCTGGATATCAGTATTAGTGGAAGCGCGTGCGTCAGTCAGCCGTCGATTAGCTTAAACAGAGAAGAGATAGAATGCCTTAGCAGTTGTCTATCCCTTAGACCGGCACTTGTAACCGTTTGACAGGTGGTGTTACCTTTCCTGAGCATGCGCGCAGATATGTTGTTGTGTCTTCTTTCTTTTTCGCCTGTGTGCTCTGCTTCAGTTGATAGTCGGCGTTCGTGTTGTTCACTTCTGACTATGGACCCTTACCAACTCGCTCAACTTTCTGTCCTTTTGCACTTCACTACGGAGTGTCTCATAATGACATCGTCATTTTGGTGCGTGGAATCCAATCAATCAATCAATGACCAGAATCTTGAACTTTCTGCCGTCCTTACTGTTTCTTCTCATTACCTTGGAACCGTTCCTTGAATGTGTAGGGGAAAATAAGGTATACCGACCTACAACGAGAAAGCGGTGACCTCGTTATATGGCCAAGGCTCCGTCGCGCGACCGAGGATCCTGTATAGCGGTGGCAAGATTTCTTTCACTCTAATTCCCGCATAATTCGCGGCCGCGCAGTCCAAGGCAATTAGCCGCGCCGATAAAGGCAAGCCGACGTTGCGCAAATCCCGGTCTTGCGTATACACTGTACACATACCTGTTGCCACGTGATGCGTGCATGCGTGCTGAGCGTTCCGGGGGGCAACACTGTGATCGTGGTTTACATCACGCGGCCACAACGACGGAACCGCTGTCGGGCGCAATCGATGTGCCCTCATCCCCATCTCCCTCTCCTCTCTCTCTTTTCTATCTGAGAAGCCGACGATGCGTGGCAAAAGCGCTCGAGGGCGTGTTAAGCTCCGCCGCGCTTCGCCGCTTTGCTTTAACGCTGCGGCGGAGACGGCGGTGTCCTACGCCACGACCCCCCCCTCCCCCCCTTTCCCCCCACCAACCTTTATATATGCGTGACGCTTGCGGGGATCGCACTTGTCGGATCGGCGACTTTCACCCGCCCTTGAAGCCTTTCGATCCTCTTCGGGCCGCTCCAAATTCAAATGAGGGGCACCGCGACGCCAGGTGACCTTCGCGCGATGGTTTGGGTTGACTGCCGCCCCTCCCCTACTTATCTCCTTCACTGAAACGCTCACAAAAATAAAAAGAAAAAGGAAGAAGACAAAGTAGCATATATACATAGAACCTCAGACGGGCGCTGTGAGGAATGAGTGTGCGGGCGTTGGCTTGTGTGTTTAGCTCGAAGTTCCGGGTTAATTACGTGCAGCCGCTGCTGATCGTGCATAGCGCGAAATGCAAAGACGAAAGAAAGACAATTAATCGCCCTTTCACTACCTTCAATATATGGAGAAACAGCGTGCGAGGGGTCCTCTTTGGAAGAGCATTTACGGGAGTGCGCCAGCGATATATAAGAAGAAGAGAGACAGAGCGGAAGAAAGTGAGGCAAACATAGATAGATATATGTAGAGAGAGAGACGGAGAAAGAGAGAAAGGAAGAGGAATGCACATACCAAACTTCGCTTGCACGAATTTTCCCAGTACGGGAACGTCTGAAAAATTCCTCCCACGTGGAACGGCTGCACTGCCACAAATTAACAATCTTTGTCTGTATCGCTCGCGGTGCCTTTCTCGAAAACTGCGCCTTCGCTATTTCCCCATCTCCGAACACTATATATATGTCACAGCCTGATACTCTGCGTACGCCATTCCAGACCAGAGACCATAGTACCGGGCGCACCTAAAACACGGGGAAATTGCGCGATGAATGAAGACTGTTATTGTCAATTTTGCGGCAGGAGTTCGCTCCAGATACGGCCTTTCTTTCCGGGAACTATATACTCGAAATTAACCTGTTGTCTCCCACTACGCCTCCCCTCCTGACCATGTCACGTTTATTGCATTTAAAATCCCAAAATGAATGTTTTTATTTTTCTCTTCATTACTACGGTAAGGTCGCTATACCGTTGTTTACCACCGAATGGGCGCTTTTCAATCGGCTGACGCGGCTTTTCTCATTTCATGCACTGCAGCTCACAGGGTCGCTCCACTGTTGTTCTCGCTTGCCTCGAAGGAGGCATACGGGCAGCGATGCGTGAAATGGGCCCAAGGAGTTCTCTCTCCTCCTCGTGACGTCTCGTTTAGGCTTCTCCGAAAATAACAGTTCTCGCTGAAAATTTTACCGTGTTTCTTCTAGTTCTCTGTTCTCCCGCAGATTCCGCTGGATTGACAGCCAGAATTTGCGTAGATGTGACTGCGTGTGTAGTGCACGGAACTATAGGAACTGCGCGTGTTAGTGGATCTTCAGTGTCGCTTTAGCGGCCTGGGAGCAGGCGATTGCGCGTGGAGCGTTGTGCAAGCCTGTAACGTGCACCGAAGGGTCATCCATGCACCGTGCCAATTATTCTGCCTCCCGACGTCAGGTTTGCTGTCCTGCCGCACGTTAGTTGCGCTGCCGCAGCCGTACCTGAGTGCCTGTCGCAAGGAATATGCATTTCCTATATATATATATATATATATATATATATATATATATATATATATATATATATATATATATATATATATATATATATATATATATATATATATATATAGGCCAGAGGCGTGAAGACAAAGATGGGTAGTAGACCCTCGGGATTGGCAACAAATATGCGGAAAGCGTTCGTATCAGCCGGAGACCGGCCTGATTAGGGATGGTAAAATCGATGAACGATTAATCGATTAATCAATTAAATGTACATGGTTAATCGATTAATCGTCATCGACTTCGCCCTTTCGATTAATCGAATTAATCGATTAAAGCTCTTAGATTAATCGATTACTCCCCCCACCCTCCCCACAACCCCAGCACCGCCCCTTGGCCGGAGCGCATGATTGCGAGGCGCGCGACGCCAAGACGCAGATGTCGAGCTCATATTTCTACGTGAGCAGAAGGAGCCCGGAGCCGCAGGCGGCCATACCCCATAGAGATAGAAATGAACTCTTGCCGATCTCCGTCGCCTACGCCGTTTTATTTAACTCCCAGATTTTACTTGCTTCTTGGGTAAGTGCCACATCGTAATATGCGCTGCTTATTTCTTGACTGGTTCAGTTCTTATTGCCGTTGTGTTTTACTCCTTATCGAAACAAAGATTGTTTGTCACCAATGAAAGAAAGAGAGATAATCTATTGGAAGGTAGAGAGGGTGGCCTGATCTAGTACGCCCCGGCCTTCTACTCTACTTTGGGGACAACGCAGCAAGGGAAAAGAGCGATGAAGCATGATGATGGGGATAAGAATGAATGATCCGTATATACATAATCAGACATGACTGCTTGCGCAAAGGGGACATGGACGCTAGTAATCATATTTCATTACGCTTGATACCAACTAGCCTAGCTGTCCGCCTTAACGCCTATATACCCTTTGATAACTGTAATGCTAGTTTCCCTGCAATGCGGTTAGCCCAACTTATGGCAGCTATTCATTTCTGCAAAACAGCGTGGTATGACGCGGAAAATGTCGACTCAGCTCTCTTGACATAAACACTCATAGCAGTAAAACCCCAGCACGTGTAACTGGGACCTCGCCTCCACTTGTAACGTGACAGGGGCCACCATTAGTAGGGCGAATACGCTGTGCAGGGAAACGCGCTCGAGGATTACGAAAAAGGTCTAATAGTCGCATAATGGAGAGAAACCACTTTAGCTATATTTAAGTCTAATAGTCGCTTTTCATAATGCGCCACTTTCCGCATTGGTATACCAAACGTTTCGTATCCAATCCATTTCTATTCAAAAAATGACCTTGTAGCATTTGGTAATCCTGTATGGTCGCCCATTTCGGGTGAAATACAGCTTTTAACCGTTGCTTGTACTCCCATGTCAGCCAGCCTAGAGGCCGCCATCTACTGCTGTGGCACGAATGGATGACAGTCGCGAAATACTATGTGTTCTAATCTCTGATACATTAGACAGCGTTCACAGTTCGAGCTGTACGCGCGACTGAAAAGGTGCGTGTAGCGCCGAGCTAAGTCGGCGACCAGGTGAAGCCTTTGCAGTATACTGGCACAGCTGCCGTTTATTCAAGCCGGTAGGGAAAACTCGTGTCACTATATTTCCCGCAGATGCCCTGCACTGATCGCCTGTTTGAGACCGGTATGCTGCTGTGCAATCTAGCATGAGTGACCACAAGGGAGCTAGATCACGTCAGTTCGTGGTTATAGTATTATCGAGGGCTTCCACAATATCTAATGGACAAACGAGAATTGTTGCCGTCCCTACAAGAGCGAGCGTCGTTAACTTTCCTTTAGTCCTCGTCTCCTTTTTATTTTTTACCTTTCTCGGAATTTTCTCGCCCTCGGCCACACTGCATGTTTCCTGTGCGACTTTCCAACCAGTGTGGTCGCCGAAAGCGCCTCCAATTTCGGTTCGCTCTAGTAGGCAGACTTCGAGAAATACGACCTGCTGCCGAATTGTCCGTGGATCATGACCACCCACGGAATTTAGGATCCTTGACATCATCAAAAGACGACGGGCTCCCTGTGTTCAGTGGGCGAAAGTGCGAATTTTCACGCAGCCGCTAATGCGCGCATGTGATCTCTAGCGCGTCGGATAAATACTTGTGTCGCTATCAAACACAAGCAACGCTTCTCAAACAACAAGGCATCATTTTTCAAGCACCTATAAAAAATTTCGATTAATCGAATAATCGATTAAAACAATACACCGAAAGCAATTAATCGATGAATGGCTAAATCGATGAACGATTAACGATTAATCGATTAAAAATTTTGATCGACCATCCCTAGGCCTGATGAAGGCCGGTCTCCGGCCTTCATCACTATATATATATATATATATATATATATATATATATATATATATATATATATATATATATATATATATATAGGTCCGCGACATGCATGTCATGAGCGGCATGATTTACGTGCCACGTGTTTCGTTAATGGGATGTGTACGAATATTGCTATGGCACAACCCGACTGCATGACGATCGTAAATGACAGGTTACAGGTAACATTACAATACTCATGACATGCGTGTCATGAGCGGCGTGGTTTACATGCCACTGTTTTGGTGCTCTTGCGGCCGTTTCGTTAACTTCATATGTATCAAAATTGGTATCGCGAGACAACAATGCAGATCTGTTTTACGTTCCTGATGCGTGCTTCGCATTTCCTCGATTACCACTGCACGTGAGATCTGCCTTTTTCTTTTTTCCTTTTTCTGGGGATTTCTTTTTTTTTTTTTGGCGCTTTAAGCGAAGTGGGCACGCCATATCGTTGTCACAAGTAATTGCGAAAGTAATGAGTAATTTCCATGAAATCACTTGCTTGAACTAACTCGTTACATTACTAAATTACCTTCCCCGGGGGAGAGTGTGCAATTGCGTACATAAACGAACGCTGGAGAAGGCAGTCGCCGCCCTGACGAAGACAAGTCCACTTGTAGAAACGTTGGCTCCTGCGACGTTCCCTGTTCTGCATCGTATTTTGCGATCTGTTCATCTTCCCCGAAAAGTAATTCGTTACGTTACTCAGTACATCAAAATCTAATGTAATTACTGTAACTTCATTACCGCAATTTCATTACTGCCACGTCTTCTGTACTATACGCGACTGGCTCGGCCTGATCAACGGCCCGATGCCGCATGTGCAGGAAGGCTTAGTCTCCATGTGCGATCGACCTTGGCCGTGTTTGCTCTTTTTCTCGTCCGTATGGGAGACACTCGCACACGCTTACTCAGTGAGAA
This sequence comes from Hyalomma asiaticum, assembly GCA_013339685.2. NCBI lineage: Eukaryota > Metazoa > Arthropoda > Arachnida > Ixodida > Ixodidae > Hyalomma > Hyalomma asiaticum. Next base: position 49,083,778 of record CM023486.1, read on the forward strand.
TGGACAGAGGGGGACGTCGTTGCCTGTACCTCGTTTATTACGCTTTTTTCTTCTCGCTACCTTCTGTTGTCTTTGTCTTTTGTTTTTCTTTGGCCGGACATCCTTTCGCTCTTCTTTTCTTTTTTTTTTTTCCTTCTTTCTATTACGGACGCGTCGTGATTGTGGCTCGCTGCGTTTTTCCTCCCTGGGGGACACCGAGGACGTTTGCAAGAGTGCTCAGTGACTTCAGCGACGTGAGGTGAAGCCGAGAGTGATTGTTGCGTGCTCTGCGTTCGGAGAGCCATCCCGTGACAGCTCCGAGAAAATCGGTCCTCTGTTTGCCTTCGCCGGAAATGTATATATAAGGATTCTCGCTGAATTTGGACGCCGCGCTTCCTTATTTTGTTTTATTTGTGGCCGTCGTGCGTTTTCTTTTCTTTCTCTCTCTCTCTCTTTTCCTTGGACAAAGCGCGGCTGTCTCGGAGTCCCGCGGCTCGAAAACGGTGGACGACGCCGATCGATCGAGAGGTCCGTTTGGTGAGGGGCGACGAGTTGAATGTGAGCAGCAACAGATAATGCGTTCTTTGAGGTTGGTGTACGTACAGTTTATTTCGTCAAGGTAAATGGCAACGGATCCAAGAATGCTACTATCAGTGGCCAAAACGCGCACGCACACTCATGGCTAACCAGTCAGAGCTACATGAAATACTTATGCGATTCAGTATAGCGACCTCTTCTCACTGAGAATTTGATCACATAAAAAAATCTGGCAGTGCTCTGTGTTTTGCTGGGGTCGCGAGTCTGCCACCGCGCAACGGTGTCTAGAAACAGTGAATCACTCAGGAGCTGAAGGGATAGCGTGTCTGAAGTGGGCGGCCAGGGTGAGAAGCATTGTGTAGTTTTGCTTTAGTGCTCAGCCACATATAATACAAGCTGCAACACGCTTTAAAGGGACAATACAGGCAAAGTTTAACAAGTATGTCCTGTAGTGATCGACGCTCAGGCGGGCTATCTCTGCCTTTACGCCGATCCTTCAGGCAATTATGCGTACTGGTAGTCTGAAAGAACATTAAAAGAAAAACGGGGGGGGGGGGGGGGGGGGGAGGGTGCAGCTTCACTCTGAGGTGCCAAGAGGGTGAAAACAGCAATGCTGACGGTCCCACCTAGCTTTATCTCGGTTGCGCCAAGTCTTCGCGAGGTCTCTGCGCGGCACCGCAACCAACCGCAGTGAACACTCAGACGTTAAAGTCTGTACAGCGTTTTCTTTCTTTTTTTTTTTTTCATTGCCAGTCGTCCCTTCGTCGTCGTCCGGTGGTGCGACTTGCAGGCCACGAATGATTCTGGCTACGCATCGGCACTCCGGATCTGCGCATCGGTCGGCGCTTCTCCGCCCGGACTTCGGTCCGAAGTCGGGCGGAAGTTCGGTCCGAAGTCGTCTCACACGCGCTAGAGTGGTGGCTTTCCCGCACCGCTTCCTCTTCTTAATGACGCACTTCTTGGGTTGCCCCATCTTCACAATGGTGTGCTCGGGGCGGAGAGGCGGGGCATTCTGTCGCCGCGCAGGTGACGCGATGCCTTTATTGTGTGGATCGGCGCAGTGGCGTCACTTCCGTATCCGCAGCCGCTTCGAGAATCCGAGCGGCTTGCATCGGCGCCGTGGCTCGGTGAGTGACACACAGCGCTGCCGTTTTGAAACGTTTCCGTCCATTGATCTCACATTCACCTACGACCATACATACATTGTGCGAGATGTTGTGTATGTATCCACCTACCACTCGGATCACAAGGCCATAGGTAAGTGTCTTCTACATCGGCCCAAGTACGCCTGTCACCGGAACGATAAAGAGGATGACGACACCGGTGACTGTCTGATGACACCACCCAGGACGCCGCAGCGGTGGTACTACTTCGACATGCACGAGACCTGACTCGGGCATATCTGCGCACACTGCCCGGAGGACAAAGTACAAGAGGACATGTGAAGTGTCGACAATACTTAGATGGCATCAAATCATCTCAATAAACACAATCCGCCCTCTCACACTGCCTTATTCTTTATAACACAACTCGGCAACACCAGTTTGCAGCACCCCTCCTCAACAACAATCTAGCCAAAAGAAACGCTTTCGCGTTCTCATCTCATAAGAATATGCTTAGGGATTGCCGAACTTTTTTTCGGTTTCGTTCAATTTATCATTGGTCATCTGCGAAAACATGCTCTTGTTTGTTATTTCTCTCTCGGAAGTTTACGTACAAGTTACATGTGCAATAAACTTTCCTCTCAGACAAAGTTTTTTCGCCTATAGGTTCCCCAGAAAGACCATCGTCTTCAGTATCTATAAGCAATGACGTGTCGACCAGCGCGCATCCGCGCCACGCGCGCAGGACCTCGTTCTGGACGATGCAGCTTATAATACCGCGTTAATCGGGTTTCCTATACCAGTTCTGCGGCCTATATAGCGCTGTCGGTGTCTTGGTAGGTTGGGACATTTTGAACGCCAGCGCAATTCGGTGCAGTCTCGTCAACAGTGACATTGATGCGTTGGGTTTGCAATGGGTGGGCGTATGAAGGCATGGACGTGCAAGAGTTTTAGGCCGTTTACAATTGTGGCGCTCTGATCGGTACTTGCAGTGTGACACGTCTCTTGATCGCCGGTCCGCCGCTGTGGTGTAGTGGTTATGGTACTCGGCTGCCACCCACCCACCCACCCACCCACGCACGCACGCACGCACGCACACACACACACACACACACGCACGCACGCACGCACACACACACACACACACACACACACACACACACACACACACACACACACACACACACACACACACACACACACACACACACACACACACACACACACACACACACACAACGGGCTGGTTCGATCCCGGCCACGGCGGTCGCATTTTGGATGGAGGCGAAAATGCCAGAGGCCCGTGTACTGTGCGTTGTCAGTGCACGTTAAAGAACCTCAGAGGGTCAAAATTTCCGGAGCCCTCCACTACGGCTTTTCTCTCACTCCCTTTCCTCTACTCCCACGGATGCTTAGTCGTCCTCCCTACATGGGCTGCATAAATTAGCGTCCTTTCCATAACAGAACCACGATCGTTGCTATAGAAAGTCTTCTCGATTATTCTGTAGATAAGTTCCCCTTTTCTAACGGGTCACGCGCACACGGCTATCAGCATTACAGGTGCCCCTGCGGGTCCAACCGGAGATCTGTGGTTAACCTAGCTCCCTGTCTTTCCTCTTATGTCTGGTTTTTTTCTTTCTCTCTCTTTGTTGGCATATTTCTGTGCATTGCCTCTTTGCTTCTACTACGGCGTCTTTTTTTTTTTTTTGTTATGAAGAGGTTGTGAATACAGTCAAGCCTTTCTGAAATCCTATAACCAACAGCCCACAGCAAAGCTTCCGTAACGTTATGATATATGTATGCGTTCGGGCTTGTTTGTAGCCCGGATGTTTGCGCATCTCTAAGCCTCTAGTCGGAGGTTTCGCATCTCTAATCTCTAAGCCGGCTGGATAGGGGCAGTGCACCGGCACGACCGCTTTTCTATTGAGCGGCCGCGGCACTGGCGACTATAGCGAGACATTGTGTGTTGCATCGCTTTTGAAATAGCGATGTCTCTTTGAACGACATATATGCTTTGTACAGGGAAGCTGTTTATAGCAGGGGCGCTATGCATTGTCTTCCGTGACCGAAAATTGTGGACCGATCCCGAATTTAGTGAAAAACGGTGTGAAGAAGAGAAAGCTTCACGCGTTCGGCGAATAATAATAATAATAATAATAATAATAATAATAATAATAATAATAATAATAATAATAGACGAGTATATCAGTTCGCTCGATGTGTACAAGCTTCTCTAATGTTATGAATTATGTATGCGTTCGGGCTTGTTTGTAGCCCGGATGTTGGCGCATCTCTGAGCCGGCTGGGTAAGGGCGCTGGCGACTGTAGAGAGACATTGTGTGTTGCTGCTAGGTAGTCTAGTCTGGCTAAAGAACAGGAATATAAAATTGGCAGTGAACCGTTAGAATGTGTGAACGAATACGTATACCTGGGGCACTTACTCACAGGTACGCCTACCCATGAGAAAGTTCTCCGTAGAATAAAGATGGGCTGGAGCGCATTCGGAAGACATTCTGAAATCATAACTGGAAACTTGCCGCTGTCACTAAAGTGAAAGGTATTTAATCACTGCATTCTCTCGGTACTAGCGTACGGTGAAGAAACGAGGATAACGGTGCAGAAACGAGGAGGATAACGAAAAAGCTAGAGAGGAAATTAAGGAGCACGCAGTGTGCAATGGAAAGAAAAAATGATAGGTGTTACGCTAAGAGATAAAAATAAAATAAAAAAAAACAAGCGGAAGGGATCAGGGAACAGACAAGAGTAGCTGATATTATTATATCACCTACTCCTGTCGTGAAGTGGACCTGGGAAGGACATGTCATGAGGAGGAAAGATAACAGATAGACAGTAAGAACGACGAAATGGATGCCAATAGAGGGAAAACGCCGCAGACGCCACATAGGCAGGCAAAAGGTTTGCGGGCATAAAGTGGAACCAACTCGCTCAGGATATGGTGGATTTGAAATCGTTGGGAGAGGCCTTCGTCCTGCAGTGGATCTAAGAGATGATGATGATGATGATGATGATGATGATGATGCAAGAAGAGTTCGGTATGAAGCGCCACACCATCTTAATGACGACCTTAGGGACATAACCACAATGTTATCTTGAGAGCATCACGTAGTGTTACGTAGTGGCGTCGTACCGTGACGCGTCGTCTGGTGATGACGTCAGCACTTGGGCACATAGGTTCTGGTGCCATTCGTGTTCACGCTATAAGATGGCAAACATCGTCTTCGGACGCCGTCGTCACCGGCTCATTCGTCGTCCTTCCTTGTCGTTGTCTGGTTGTTTGCAGTGTATAACTGAACAGAAAAGACAACCTGCCGTTTTCCATTTTGAACCTCACTTCTCTTGTTGTAAGGGGCTGGCTGCGTGTATATAGTGCCTACTGCCGAGGGTTAACGCGTGCCGATCGAGGCACGTAATGGCCGCCGATCAACAATATATCATCGATCACCAATCAAGTAACTGTTCGTGACAATTGTGTGTCATTCTCGTGTCGTTCGCTGCACATCTTCGCTTCTCACCCATTCTTCACGCAGTCGAGTGGTCCAACATGCTCTGTATCTGCGCAACGTACTAGCGCGTGGTTCCGCGATTATACGCCATATATCAATTAGTAGAGAATAAGTGACACAAACTGTGAGCGTCCGGCGAAAGAGCCGAGGCGGGCCATTTTCCTACACGAGCCGCGGAACGGGTTGACCCAGCGTTCGAGCAAATGTTTACGCGTCGACGCTTCGTCGCCGACGTCTGTGTTGGCCCCTCGCGGAAGAACGCGACATCGCTTGTGCGGTGCCTGTGTGCATAATTGAAAGGCGCTCCGTTACGAGCGGCCCGCGTCGTTCGTCGTCCTGGGTCAGAACTCGTCGTGTACCCGCTTGTAGTACTACACAAACACCCGCGGGGCTCGCATAGAGGAATACGGATCGTTAGCGCGGTCGTGCTTGCGAAATTTAAAGTGAATCGAATCGAATTGAATGCTTCACGTCGACTCATCTGGTTATAGATGGCCCGCACATTTCGGGATTTATTAGCGCTAGGCTTTCTCTCTATAGGCGGACCAAGCGTGCCTCTGCTGGCCGAAGCTGGTTTTGCTATTTGAGAGAAGTTCTTTTAGCTAGCGCTGAGGAAATAGTAGAGAAACAAGTGCGATGACGTGAACCGTTTACTGGCCCGTTTTCCAAAACTGAAGTATGGGACGCGGGATTTTTTTTTATATTAGCTTAATTAATGCACCGTGTGTTTTAGCTTCTTTTCTTCCTCGCGTGCTCATTTATCGTAATCGAAGAAGTAGCAATCCTAATTTTTGTTGTGAAGTTATGAACATGTTCTGATGCGCAAGGGAAATGTTTGCAAACAGGCATATTTTGGGTTCTGTCTCTACCAGGTATTTTTCCATCTTTTCGCTTAAAACAAATGTTCATATATTTTTCTAACCTTTGCTTCTAAGCTAAACTGAAACATGGGCAGATGGTCAATGATTACTCGGGACCGTAATAATAATAATAATAATAATAATAATAATAATAATAATAATAATAATAATAATGTTACGGATGTGACGATGGATTTATTTACAAACCGAATGGTGAGAGCAGATGAGCAAAAGCATGGGCGGTCAGAAGCGGCCGATCCCTCAAAAACCTCGCGCGCTCTCTTCTTCGTCGTCCTTCACGCTCCTCCAGAGCTACGTTACATTTTCCTCCGGCGCAGACGAAGCTCGCCGAGCGAGTCATAGTATGAGTCGTCTATCGCAGGGCTTCAGTCGCGCGATGTGCACAACTTGCGTCTTGCGGGAACAGCGGTTGTTAGCCGTGACCTTGGCGACGACATAGGTCACATCACTCAAGCAGTTCAGTATAACAAATGGGCCTGAATACTTGGAGAGAAACTTTTGGCATAGGCCCTTTCTTCGAACTGGTGTCCACAGCCAAACGAAATCGCCTTTGGCGAAAGTAAGCGGACGGTGTCTTGCGTCGTGACGGGCCTTGGCATGGGCATTTGACGAGAGGGTTCGGAGCCGAGCAAGTCGGCGCGCTTCCTCGGCACGACACAAAGTCTGCGCGACACTAATGTCTTCGTTAGTCGAGAATGGAAGTATGGTATCGAGGAAGCTCTGGGGATGACGAGCGTAGAGCAGAAAGAAAGGAGCGTACCCCGTGACTTCATGTTTAGCTGTGTTAAAAGCGTACGTAATGAAAGGTAGTACAGCATCCCAGTTCTTATGGTCAGCTGAGACGTACATGGAGATCATGTTAATAATAGTGCGATTGGTGCGCTCCGTTAGCCCATTCGTTTGCGGATGGTAAGGCGTGGAATGCCGATATTGGGATCCGCAGAGCCGCAGTAATTCTTCTACAACGTCAGCGGTGAACTGCGGACCGCGATCATTTATCACCACACGGGGGGCTCCGTGGCGGAGGATAATCGAATGTAGCAGAAATGACGACACATCAGAGGCTGTGGCTGAAATAAGTGCCATAGTCTCCGTAAAACGCGTCAAATAGTCGACACATACGATTATCCAGCGGAGGCCACTTGAAGATTTAGGGAAAGGGCCGAGTAAATCTATGCCCACTTTTTCAAACGGTGACGTCGGGGGCTTCACTGGCTGCAGCGTGCCCGCAGGGGAGGTAGTCGGGTGTTTGTGACGCTGGCACACATCGCAACTGGCGACGTACTGCTTGGTCGTCTTCCATTGTTGTGGCCAATAGAAGCGTTGTCGAATGCGATGAAGCGTCCGAGCAAAGCCGAGGTGTCCGGCCGTAATGTCGTCGTGCATGGCCCTGAGAACCGCAAGGCGCAGGCACCCCGGAACGACGAGAAGCAGCGAAGCTCCGCTGCCAGAATAATTCTTGCGATATAGCAGACCATCGCGAACAACAAACGGCGTTTCCCCTTCAGATCTGTGGGCAGCATCAATAAGTGGTCTTAGTGAAGGGTCACGTTGTTGCTCATTCCTGAAGATGTCAAAATTGGGAAACTCGGAGGAGACAACAGAAAGGTAGTTGTCGAAATCGTGGTCATCGGTACTGCTAGTTGGAGAGGGGATGCGAGATAGACAGTCGGCATCTGCGTGACAGCGACCACTTTTGTAGGCAACAGCAAAGTCATACTCTTGAAGCCTTAATGCCCAACGTGCCAATCGGCCAGCTGGGTCGCGCAGGCCAACAAGCCAGCAGAGGGAATGATGGTCTGTAACGATCTTGAAATGTCGGCCGTACAGATATGGTCTGAACTTGTGGACGGCGAACACAACTGCAAGACATTCCAATTCTGTCACGGTATAGTTGCTCTCAGCCTTTGTCAGGGTGCGACTAGCGTACGCAACCACGTGTTGGCGTCCATCCTGCAGTTGGACGAGCACGGCACCAACGCCCACACCACTTGCATCCGGATGGAGTTCTGTGAATGCCGTCGGATCAAAGTGACGTAGGAGAGGGCCGGAAGTGAGCAGGAACTTCAGCTGCTCGAAAGCAGATTCGCACTGTGCAGTCTACAGGTAGGGAGTGTCTTTGCGAAGGAGGCATGTCAAAGGATGAGCGATCTGGGCAAAGTCTTTGATAAATCTGCGAAAATATGAAGCGAGACCCAGGAAGCTTCGGAGATTCTTCACTGTTTTCGGCTGTTTGAAGTCGCGAACAGCGGCAATCTTCTCGGGGTCAGGCCGTATGCCGTCCTTGTCGACCAGATATCCAAGCACAAGGGCTTGACGCTCGCCAAAATGACACTTTTTTGAGTTTAATACGAGACCGGCTTCTCTGATGCAATTTAGAACCACGGCAAGCCGCTGGTTGTGCTCGTGGAAAGTTTTGCCAAAAATAATCACGTCGTCCAAATAGCACATGCAAGACTCCCATTTGAGACCGCGAAGTACAGAGTCCATAAATCGTTCGAAGGTTGCTGGGGCATTGCATAAGCCAAACGGCATCACGTTAAACTCGAAGAGTCCGTCAGGCGTAACAAAGGCGGTCTTCTCTTTGTCGGACGGGTGCATTGGTATCTGCCAATACCCCGACCGCAAATCAACCGATGAGAAGTACGAGGCGGAATGAAGGCAGTCAACGGCGTCGTCGATGCGCGGTAGAGGATACACGTCCTTCTTTGTGACGGCATTGAGACGACGGTAATCTACACAAAATCTCCATGAATTGTCCTTCTTTTTGACCAATATAACAGGAGCTGCCCAGGGACTACATGACTCTTGAATAATGCCCTTCTGAAGCATGTCCTTCACCTGATCGGCGATCACTACCCTCTCCGATGGAGATACCCGATAAGGTTTCTGGCGGATGGGTGTGGCTTGACCCGTGTTGATACGATGCTGCACTGTAAACGAAAATATACCCAGCTGGGAGGTCTTGCACGATAATACTCCCGCTAACCTCCTGTGACGTCGCCATATTCCCGACGCATCGGGATGTGCCGGAGTACGTGCGAGGCCTCGCCGCGGTTTCAATCCGGCGCGAGAAGCACGGAGAGAAACGGGGCGCCTTCCATGATTGTCCTCCGGCGAACAACGACCGGAGCTCGTATTTCCCTCCGGTAGCTACCCGCAAATCCTCCGGTACCACCGCCTGACCGCGCCCGGCAGCTCTCATTGGCTGCTGGAGGAGTGACGTCGCAGCCCGACAAGGCCTCTCAAACCTAACATGGCGCCGATCCTAGCTGCACAGTCGAACCGTTGCGTTGCTTACGCGAAGTGGCAGGCCTACGGCCGCGTTAGGAAAAAATCAAATCGTTTCGTGCATCTTGTAAACGTTACAAGCAGCGATGAACACCAAGGGATCTGTGGTCGACAACAGCAGAGCGTCGCTGGAACCTACGTCGTGCGAGTGTTGGGGAGTGATCGAATGTCAGCCACGGATACCAGGCACAACGACTGCGTCGGTGAGTGAACCAGTATACTTTTTGAAGTGCGTGTGTTATTTTTGTCAAAATCAAGTAAATTTTTGTACGATTTAACAAATAACAATATCGGTTATGTAGAATTGAGTAGTACTAGAAGAATCGGGTCTGTTACAGAAAGATATAGGAGTAAGATATCCGGCCGAATTGCCATTGTTTGAAACACGTGTTTTTAAAGCTAGATGAGAATAGCTTCTACAAATTTGCACGTAGGGGTGTGAGATTTAGCCCGTAGAATGTCTTTATGAAGATACATGCAGTCTCGCAAAACTATGGCCGTAGCTATATTCATAATGATGTTATAAAGATATTAGTATTAAAATGTGTTTTTCTGTTATAGGTCACGTATCCATCAAGTTATCTTTCTGTACAATCAGTATAATAAACGCTGTGTCATTGTATATTATCACCTGCAAATTATTTGGATCTGTCTTGTAAACTGGCCTAATAACTAAAATGGATAATATGCTTTTTCTCTAAAAAAAAAGGGTAACGAATCGAGCTAAACAATTCTTTTTGTATTGCCTTTGAGAATGCATCTATGCGCTCATTCTAGTGACGCGTTTAAATAGGGTCTGTAGAAGTGGAGATATCAGTCGACCGATTAAAAAAATTGTAAGTAGGCCTTCCCGCAACGTTTATTTCCAGCCGCTACTCCGGCCATGGTCGCATGGCCTTGGCTGCGCTGCACGGAACTACTCAAACAGAGTGTAGCTGCAGGTGCATTAACGTGTCTAAGCACGCGCAGTGACTAGGCAGAGGGAAGAGGGGGGCAGAGCAAGAAGGGGGGGGGGGGGGGTCGATGTTGAACCACGTCGATGCAGGGGCCGTGGCCGTCCCAGACGTCCCGTGATGCCACCACAATATTCTCTGCATGCAAATATGCGTGACTCCCAAAATAGCACAGGCGAGGCAGTGACGTCAATTTTAGTGCTCCTTTAGGAAAGAATGCATGGGAAAACGAAAAAGAGGGCGAGTGTCCAACATGTTCGTAGAACAGTCCCATCAGGGGGTAGCTCAGAAGAGCTTTCGAAACTTCTTGTGGCGACGAAAAGGGCCGGAGAGACTCGCTAGATGAGGCCATATGGAAAGTGAACTTTCCACAATATACTTCGGCGATGCACCGCACGTCGAAAACCGCTCTTTCTTCTGCTGGTTCGAAGGTTGACACACTTAACGAGCCGCGACATTCGCGTAGACCTTTTTTGTCCCTGTGCTCGCGGATGATTCCTCGCTCCACGCTGTTGTGCCTCGAATCCCCTTGCCAGCACTTGCTCTCAAACCGAGAGCTCCGTCCACTGCGTGCATTCCAGGAATGTGTGTGTGCATCAGCCGTTGACATATTGCAGCGGCAAAGCAACCTCGCAGGTCGACGCGAACAATGAACGCTGCATATCCGACTGGCGCCACTGCGGGCTCGGGCTGTTGCACTCAGGCCTCTTCGTGGGAAAGGTGGGCACCGCGAGCTGTTCAGGCAGCCATGGCCATACCGCGATCTCTTCACTTTGTCACGGCCGTGCAGAATGTAAAAAATCTAGCAGTCTTTTTTTTTTTTTTCTCGCCCTGTCGTCCGTCCTGGCTCCTCGCGCCGCTTGGAGGCGGTGGGGATACCGACTGTGTTGGGAGGGGCATAAACACTGCAGGAAATGCTATTTAAGCATTTATCAGAACCGTGTACGTGACGTCTGGCAAACCCTTTTAGTTATTTTATATTTATTCCTTTCCCTGTCATTCTCTTCCCCCTCCCCTCTTTCACTGCGTGAATGTTAGACGGCCTAGATTCGCTGCGGACTGACTCGGTGGGACTTGTGTGTTTGTGTGTGCGTGTGCTTCGAACTCCCTCTTTCGTTCCTTTTCTTTCATATCCCCTGCCCCTTGAGTAGCGGTTGAGGTGTCCTCTCCGGAGAGACAGTTATCGTGCACTTCCTCCCCCCCCCACCCCCCCTTTCATATTTCCGTGTTTACAAGAATCTCTCCTTGGACGGCCTAGAAGAAAGCTTTCTCGGTCTGGGGGCCATTCTGCCTTCTTGAAAACCCGTTGAGAAGTGTTCGTGGGCGCATGTGTTTGTGCGTTCGCGACAATGCGCATGAGCGCAAGTGCCCGGAGCTGCCGGAGAAGTCGTCACATGCAAAAATAAAAAAAAGGCAAAACGAAAATAAAAGCGAGGGAAAACGAACTGAATGAAAGTCACCTGACTGACCGCGAAAGGGAGCGCGATGTCCGTCATGCGAGCGAAGTCGGCGGCTGTGCGAAGTGTGTGGTTATGCTTTATCCAGTCCGTTTAATTACCCTAGTAAATAGTTTTCATCTTTGCTCTATTCAACTGTGCGTTTATTTTTCTTTCGTTTACTGCCATCCTGATAGCTAACAATCGGTGTACCTACAAATGTTGTAAGAATTTACCGTCCTCTCCGTCTGTTCTATTTTTTTTTTTTCTCATGGTACGGTGCCCTTCTTTCTTTTGTATGTCCGAGGAGAAGACAGACACGACAGGAGGGCTGCTGCAAAGAAAACGAAGGAAAGTGCACTGCCACCAAGCCAGCTGACGTATTTTGCGTCGAGAAGTTGGTTTGGGACTCTGTTCTCCCCTCTTCTATCCAAGTGCAAGATTCGACCGCGCTCCCGATCCTTGGCCTACGCGTGTGTTCCGGGAATATGGCTTGTTGCAGACGGCAACTCAGTGTTAAGTACGTTTTCGTATTAAATTGTGAAGTTTTTTATTTTCAAGGCAGACATGGCTGTTGTAGTGTCATCCTGATAAAAACAATTTCTCTTGCCTCAACATGTTCTGTAAGGAAGTTTCGCGCATTCTAGGAACTGTGACATGCATATGCGACTCTGACTTATTACAATTTGCTCATTTCTTGTTCTTTTGTCGTGAATTACACATTTACTTTCGCCGTTTAAATGCTTTGGGACGTAGTTTACTTTGTTATGAGTCTCCCTTCCCTCTTTGTATAAGGTTTCAGGAATGTTTTTTTTTTTCTCGCACAGTCATGAAGTGCGAAGTAAGAAGAAAATGTCTATTTTCGCTTTTGGCTGGTTATGTAGCAATCAAGGGCGGCTTATATCGTGGTATAAGCTAATCTGAAACTGCTACTTTCCAGCAGTGCAAAGTTGCTTTTCTCGTGTAGCGGCCGATAACGACCCTAGTTGCCATTTCTTTGCACATTTAGTCATAATCTAACAAAAGCAAAGGTGTACTGTGATACCTTTATTGCTGCCGAACTTTAGATTGCAGTGTGTTATTTTGTTATGTGCTTTAAATCTCCTTGTTGTATTTGGTGTGGCATGAGTATGCAAGATATAGTTCTGTCTTATAAGATGAGTACCATACATTTTTCTTTTTTTGGTCGCCCCGACACATACAGGATGTCCCACCTAAGTGTAACCAGGTTTTCAAAAATGATGGAGCGTCTTAGTGATTTGCAAAAAACTCATACATGTTGAGGATCAAGTGCCCTAGTGTTACGATTTCTTTTTTCGTTTTCCAAAATGAATAAATTGGCCGAAACTAATGAGACAACTTGTTTAACTATTCGCTTCAGCAAGACATTGTCGCTGAGATACTTGTAGATCAAATTGAAATGTGAAATGGTCTGCTTATATTTGCCGTGAAATAAAGCCTGCGATATACAATAACCGTTTGATAGCGCCACTAAATTAGCGCTTCGAGGCAGCCGATCAGGGAAGAACGTCCGCTTGTCTCTGCAGCGCTGTGCGAGACAATCTTTGGCGTTTGTGGTGGCCACAAGATGCGTGTTTGTGCGTGCGCGGGCTTCGTTCGACGAATCGAAGAGAATAATATCTTTATGCAGCCTACATTCCCATGTTCCCACATTTAATAAAAAGCACATCTTTATGCAACGTCACTACGGAGCGTAATAATGCACTTTCGTCGTCACTCGCACTGTGCGCCTGATTGCTCCAGCGCTGAAGGTACAAGCGCATGTATAGTTTTTTTTTTCGCCGAATTAGTGGCGCTGTCACGTGGTTACTTTTACATTTCGTGGGCTTTCTTTAACGGTACGTATCAAAATACCTATCAATGCTGCTTAAAGGAATCTTTTTTATTTGATCTACAACTTCGGGGCATTGGCATTGTGAAGGAATTGGGCGCACGCAAATATGAATTTGTGGTATCGACAATTCTTACTGAAGCGAACAAATAGAAAGTTCGGTAATTAGTTTATTCTAATTAATTGATCATGAAGAATGAAAAAAACTCGTAATACTAGGAGACTTGATCCTTTACACGGCCGAGTTTGTTGCAACTCGCTAGCACGCTCCGTCATTTTTAAAAACTAACTAACATTACGTTTAAAAAATTACATTACGTTTAAGTGGGACGCCCTGTATATCGGTTTTTATTTCGCTATTGCTAAATCTCTACTGAAATGTTTCAATGTGTGCGCAGAAATATATCGCACAGCCCAGCCGGTGTTGTGTTTTAAAAGAGGAGTTTCATGACAACAGCTCCAGTAGGATGAACAGCCCTTTAACCGTTAAATGAAGCAGGTAGCTTTGTTAGCTTCGTGATTTGTCGACCGGAAGCAGAAAGAGGTTGTCCAAAACACGGTAACACGCAGGGTGCGTCAGTTAACAATTACGCCAGGGTTTATAAAAATTCACGAGTGAACTTCAAGGACGCTACCATATTGGTATTGTTGACTGTTATCTTGTCCATCTCAGGCTATTGTTTCAATGAACTGAGGATTATAACATTATAGTTATCTAAGTTTCAAGCAGTTGCGTTAAACACAAATTGCTCAATTGGGAATTTTGCAGCATGTACAGGGGTGAGACAGCTGCTCATATTGCACAGTTTCGATAAAATTCTGTTTTCCTGCTCCGAGCTGCTCCAAAAGCATGAAAATTGGGAAAATTGCTCCAAACTGCTCCAAAACAGCCTGGAAAGCAAGTATTTTGGTGCTCACTCAGTTTCAATGGGCAGGAAAAGCGGAGTCGTGCAATTGGCATCGCGTGGCTGAATCGCGGGTATCCGAGATTTGCTGCAGGCGCTTCGATTTTCGTGTCAGCGTATGTTGACACGAAAATCAAGACATGTGGAAACAAGACACGTGGAATGTCATTATCTACATGAAATTGGAACATCTTCCACGATTAGTCGCCACCACAGTATTGCAGTGCTACAATAGAGCACAATGCGCTGGTGAAAAGCTCAGATGAGCTTCTTCGTAATGGTGTGAAACAGAAAAATATTGGCGAAATCCTAAGTGACCAGACTCTCCTCACAAAAGAGAACACTAACTAGCCCACAAGAATTGCTAGGGATCCTTCAGAAGCTAAATAAGAAAATCTACAAAATGTCAAAGCCGTAGTTCACGAAATCATGTGAGTGGTCGTAACTAAAAGACTATTGTGTGTCGACAATTTTGGTGCAGTGAGAATTTTTTTTTAAATTTGATATGTGTACTGACCCCTGGTTGTGAAAAAGATACTTGGCTGTCTGGGCTGCTCCAAATTTGACTTTTTGAGCTCTTAACTCTTAAGAGGCATCGTATTAATTGTTGTGAGCTGCTCAAAATCAACGTTCTCCTGCTCCAAAATGAAAATTTCGCTGCTCCGATAACTGCTCCCAAGTCTGTTTCTGCTGTCTCACCCCTGCATGTAAATTATTGTCCTGATAATGTAAAATCATGGTAATAGGTTCAGTGGCTTTACGTTTTTGGGCTCCTAAAAAGGTCTGGGAGATTCGAAAAAGTACCACGTGACGAAGCGTTTCCAAGACTTGTCATCAGCACTCTCAAACATGCTACAACAGGATGATCGGTGATGCGCGAAGACATACAGCACTGGACACGCCACAAGAGTATTGATAAGACGTGGCCACACTTTACGCCCTCTCGGCTTCTTGATGCGTACGGTCTATGTGCATCATCGATTGCTTGTTGGTATATGTTCGAAGGAGCTGATGTCACTGCACGCAAGTGCCCAGTCCCGTCGTATATTCGAACCTTGCGCACTTTCTTTAAGGGGTCCGACAGCACTTTAAACAGCAAAGCTTTTTTAACAAATCGTTCCTTGTCCGGAGAACCAAAAAAAAAAAAATGCCATCACCTTCAGTTAATGTCCCCAAGAGACCGGGCGAACTATGCAATGCCGAATGCACAGTGGTGATGATGATGACGTTCCCGAACACATACGACGCTACGACATGCGCGCTTCTTTCTTCTCCTGCGCACATGGCCGAAGCCCACTACGATACACTGGCAAAACGGCAGCTGGCGGCCGCAAGCAGGAGAAAGAAAAATCCTGTATGCGTTGATATGCCTGGTGCACAGTGTCTCGCGAAGCTCTGCGAGAGCATGCGTCCTCTCACGGCGCGAGGCTATGCACAAACGCACGCAGCCATGGGTAGCCCGAAGCTAAATCGCACTCGCGAGGAAGAAACCGCGATCCGAAAATCGAAGGCTTACCGCTACGCGAGAACGAAATCGACGGCGCGGAGCAGATCTGGAATACGTGGTCAAGTTCAACCTCGTCACAGCAATAAGCATGTCACCGATTAGCTTCGCTGTGCATGAGCTTTTCTCGGCTTAGTGCAAGCTTGAAGCCCTCTATTCTTTTTCTTTTCTTTTTTTTTTTCTGGGTAGAGTCAAAGAGGTGCCGATCAGTCGTGAAGGGCTGCAGTGATCATTTGGGCCAAATATTATTGCACTGCACACTCCAGGGAATCCAAGATACTGTTTCGAGCACAGCTGGAAAGCGCCCGCTCTTCTTTCAACAAATGACATCAGTGGAGGCGCCGGCTAATTCGCTTGAAAAAAAAAAAAAAGAGCAGTGTTGGCTGATTTCATAAGAACGGGAGATAATCTGCTATGCTTTATTTGTTCGTTTTAAATTAAACAAATGAAGGAAATGGGCGTGTATCTCTTAAAGGACTGAAAAAAAGCAAGTGGCGTAGTCGTAGCCCCGGTGACGTCACTTACTGAAATTAAGAGCAGGCGCTTTCCAGCTGTGTTTAAAACCAAATTGCGAATTGAGTGGTGCGTGCAGTGCATTAATATTTCCCTGACATGTTCACAGGAGCATCCTCCATAGACCTGCACCGTTCTCTGACTATATTCAAAAGTCTTTTAACTTGTAAGGTCCCTTTTAAATCCCGTAAAATTTTAAACCGATGCACTATTAAAGTACGTTGCCCGTACACTAGTTCGAATGGTTTCAACTTCTCGAAAGAATATTTTTCGCTTAAAAGAACAGCCTAAATGTAGGGTAAATAATAAGCCAGAGTTATTTGCCTGAGTTAATTGAAAAAAAAAATGTCAGATGGTCTATACGACAGTAAATAATAGTATGATTGCATCGTTGTAACGCGCCTCTGTGGAACTTTTTTTTTTACAATCTGAGGCAAATTAACTGAAAGACCCTTCAGTGACCTTGTTAATATTTCCCCAAACATATTAATAAGAAATTTTTGTTTTTGTTTTCTTGAGGTAAACGCAGAAAGAACTACAGAATTAGAAATTATTCAACTTCAATGCAAGCACTTAGTTCTTTGAGCATGCCCTGTGGGCTTTGATCGAGTTGGACCCGCTTCTGTGATTTTAAATGTAGTGCTTCAAAATAAGGGCATAGAGAGGGAGCATAATCAGAAAGGTGTCTGCTTTTGCTATGTTCTTTTCACCTCTTGTTCGTGCTAGAGATGGTGACATTGCACTCACATATCACATTCAAATGCCTAGGTTCGCACTGTTGAGCTAAACCGACGGGTGTCACACCTAGCGGCTGTTGCAAGCGCACTCCCACTACTGCACAAATTTGTCCGCTTAATAGCTTTGAAAAGTGTAGAGCTTATCTTGAATCTTAGGTGCTGTACGCGGTTGACGTACAGCATAGTGGCGTACACTCAGTCTTTATATCCTGCCCAATCAGTGAACACAAACCGCATCAGTCGCGTGCCTCAAGGCCCAGCTTCCTCTGCCAAATACTGCGGTACGGCGCGGCCGTTGGCGTAGAAGCGGATTTCAGGAGCAAATTAAACGATAAAATGGTCTTGTTTCAGTATTTTCACTTGTGCTTTATTATTATTATTATTATTATTATTATTATTATTATTATTATTATTATTATTGATGTTAACCCACACGCAGAATGAGATAGAGGAAATAGCATGTGAAAAAGAGTTATCGAGTGGCACAGTATTGTTCGATGTAATTCTTCAGTGTAGATGGTTGCTTGATGCTCGTTGAGTGGAAGAAACGCTTCGATATTTTCACGTTATTTATTTACATGCATTTGCAGCTTTAAACAAACGTAATTCCAAATGCACCAAACAAATCTCTTCGTATCGGTCGTCGTTGGGTCCCTTCTCGTCCGCTCTCCGAGTCGTTCTTGTCGTTCGTTCTCACGGTCCCGCTTCTACAATCCCTTTGTTAGCTCCCCCCGTCTGTCCCTCTCTCACTAGTTTGAGTGACAGTTGTCGTGTAGTACTTAGAAGCATTGTTAGAAAAGGCAAAGCCCCGGCTAATGGTCGTTCCGTGGTTTTCAAGAAACGCAAATATATATATATATATATATATATATATATATATATATATAAAAGGAAAAGGAAGGGCGCGCACCTGCATTCTCAACAAGTATAGCGCAACGTTGCATTATAACAACGTTTGCGGTGCTGGGCTACGTTAGTTCGAATGGCCCACACCACAGTACTGCGGCCAAAGAACACATGTTTGGCGTGCTGCCGGCAGGCCTGGACACAGTGGAATGCAAACCACAGTGCACATACGCGGGCGACTCGCAGAATTATCCTTCGTAAACAGTTCCACTGCCTCTTTTTAAGCTTTGGCGACAACAGCTAGCGTTGTGTTTCTGACACGTTCATGCAGATTTTATATATATAAATATTGTCTTCAGTGCGAATTCTTCTGTTCCTTGTTTCGTTATTTTGCCTTTCTTTTACTCCAGCAAAAAACCTTTGTTCATTGCAGCCTAATAACTGTACAGTGTGAAAAAGTGCTTATGGTTGTGCTTGTGCATATTACTGCATTGTACTGCAATTATTGTACTATTTCTTGCCACTTTTGGTGCTTTATTTGTTTGTGTGCCCTGTTTGCACGCTGTGCGAATCATGCAATAAACTTTTATACAGCATTTGTTTCTCAATGTTTTATGTTGATGATGGGGTAAACGGATCACTCGCAATCCACCGCACATCTCCAACCTGGCCGATTAATAAATACCATTTAAATGTCTGAAAAGAGGCATGCAGAGACTAGCCAGCCGGAGCGGGAAAGAGGTACTCCTGGCGCGTCACACAGAATTCCCGGCCCGCCGGACTGAAATAATAAAAAATAATCCGGATGCACCACACAACGACTCCGGTCAGCCGGAGTGAAAAACAGCAATAATTAGTCCGGAGGCGTCACGTAAAAACTCCGGCGCATCGGAGTAGCATACAGCAAAATGTAGTCCGGAGGCAGCACACAATAACTCCGGCTAGCCGGAGTGAAAAACAGTGAAAATTAGTCCGGAGCCGCCACGCAAGAACTCCGGCCCGCCGGAGTGAAAAACAGCGAAAAGTAGTCCGTAAGCACCACGCAATAACTCCGGCGAGCCGGAGTAAAAAATAGCAAAATGTAGTCCGGAGGCACCACGCAATAACTCCGGCCAGCCGGAGTAAAAGCTTTACTCCGGAGGTCCGGAGTAGAAAAAAACTCCCAATAGGGGGGTCGCTAGAGGACAGGCATTTTACTCCCACCTGGGAGTATTTTTCTTTTACAGTGTGCGTACGAGATTCCGGTAACACAAGGGGGCGCTCCCTCTCAGCAAAATCAAAGATTGACACGTATTGAGTAAGTACTTCTTGGAGCGAGTATTGCTCAGGAGTGGACAGTGACTTGTTTATCATTCGTCGCAGTTCAGCCGAGTAGTCGGGTGGTGGTCGATTAACTTCAGAGGACTCTGCAATGATCCGTACGTCAAGTTCGTCTTGCTCCTCAAATGTGCCCAGTTTAAGTCCGGCTGGTAGAACTACTGACTCGGTTGACGGGTTGACTGTCCACAAAAAAGCGCGTCCGTCAGTGGCTTGAACGAGTGATCGTGGAACCAGCACATTCTTCTTAATCGCATTATTATGATCGGGTTCGACAAGGCCACTGCAGGGTCTCCTCCGGACGCACGAAGAGCACACAGGAACAAACATGCCTGTCCGACCGGGTAGGAACACATCTTCACACAATGAGAATACCTCGGGTTGATCAGTCTGAAAATCCTCAGGTGAAATCGTTGGCAATGTTCCCCGCAGAAGGACCTCTCCAGTCCCGCAGTCAAGCATAGCACCACATTCATGGAGTAGGTCAATGCCCAAAATAATGTCATGAGTGGTGCGGGTCAATACTGTGAACTCTGCTCTGAAACTATGCCCTCCAATCGTGATTAAAACAGAACACACACCTACAGGACGCAACGTTTCACCCCCAACTCCGCGAAAAGTTTCCTTGCGATGCCACGCGAACATGACTTTATGTCCTAAAAACCGATCCTTAAAGCGAAGGCTCATAACTGAGGTTACTGCACCAGTGTCCACAAGAGCTGTTGTATTTACACCGTCTACATACACACGCACTTTGTTCTTTAGCATAACAGCACATGGAGGAATTGGCGTATCTGACCGTCCCGCGACCGCACCTCCATCGGTCGCATCAGCTAGTTTCCCAGCTGAGGCGGGGGAGGCGACCAGCGACGTGGTGACGGTGAACGGCGTGGTCGTGTCGGCGGCGGCGTAAGGCTTCGGTCGGAGGCAGGGGAGTCACCGCGAAATCGGGTAGGTGATGGCCGCGGCAGATGAGGGCCGCCAACTGCAGGGGGCGCGTCATCGTTCAAGCGGGCCGTGTACGTCGAAAAGCGTGGTCCGCGGTGTGGGCGATGACAGAAACGTGAAATATGCCCTCGAACACCGCAAGTGAAGCATATTGGTGAATCACGGCGTGAATTAATCGGGGTCGCGTCACGTGGAGTGCGGCTGTAGTGCTCAGAAGCGCGTCGTGACGCCTGGTAGTAGTTCGACTGAGGACGTCGGGACGTTTGGTAAGGCTCCGCAGCAGGTCTAGGTCTAGGTGGTGTCAGTTGACAGCGAGTGTTACTCGTCGGGACAGCAGAGAAGCTCGTGTTGAACCGCGCTTCTTCAGGCGGCTGGCGACGCTCGATGGGGCGTTCTCGTGCCCAGGATAATGGTTGCTCGGGCATATACTCATCGAACGTGCATTGGTAGCCATAGTCAGCGTCCTGAAATCGCACGAGCTCCTCTCGAACAACTCGACGCACAACCGAGGAGATGTCTTCGCAGGCGTTGGCATCCATACTCGCAACTGTAGGGACGTTCTCCAAGCGCCCAAATTTCGGGAGTATTCTTCGAGTCTTCAGAGCCTCAAATGCGCGGCACAGTCTCCTGAAGTCAGTAGGGGTGCTTAGATCGTCCTTAGCAATAAGAAAGTTGTAAACGTCTTCTGCTATGCCTTTTAGCAGATGTCCAACTTTGTCTTCGTCGGACATATTTGCGTTTACGATTCCGCAAAGCTTTAAAATCTCTTCAATGTACGTCGTACACGTTTCGCCAGGTGGCTGAGCACGGCGCGATAGCGTTTGTTCCGCCCTCTTCTTTGAACAGGAATCTCCAAAGCAAGTTCTGAATTCCTCAACAAACGTTTCCCATGTGGTCAGCATACGTTCATGATTGTCAAACCAAAGTAGAGCGGTACCGGCGAGAAAAAATGCCACATTCATGAGTTTAGCGGAAGTATTCCAATTGTGGTAACGGCTTACTCTTTCGTAGTGCCTTAGCCAGTCGTCAACATCTTCATCTGGTTTGCCAGAAAATATCCGTGGTTCCGGTGCCCAGTAACTAGGTTGCGGCCTTGGTCCGCGACTTCGTTGCTGCACGTCGACAGCGATGGTCGATGCTTCGTCACGGCTCGTTGGATCGCCTGTTCCGTTGTCGGCCATGCTTGTTGGTTCTGGTGGTAGCCCGGCCAGTCGCCTGCTTCTTCGAACTTCTGCGGCGGGGTGGTCCAGGGCGTCGAGTACCCAGCACTTCCACCAAAGCTGTTACGGATGTGACGATGGATTTATTTACAAACCGAATGGTGAGAGCAGATGAGCAAAAGCATGGGCGGTCAGAAGCGGCCGATCCCTCAAAAACCTCGCGCGCTCTCTTCTTCGTCGTCCTTCACGCTCCTCCAACGCTACGTTACAACAACAACAACAACAACAACAACAACAACAACAACAACAACAACAACAACAACAACAATAATAATAATAATAATATAATAATAATAATAATATCCAGAGCGTCTCCACCTTCCAGCTTTGAGATTTTTTATATCAACGTTCGTTTTTTGTAACACAAAAGGAAATGCTTAGCGATTGTAAATGTGGCTGCACTTTTATGAGGAATGATTTAGAAGACCTGCGTGAAATGTGAACATAACTGTGATATTTTTTATCACCGGTTCCTAGTGCGGCGATTGGAAACGTAACGCCTCGATGTAATTTTTATGTTGATACACAATGGTGCCACGATCGAACCATTGAGCTATAACATTTTAGGGGCGAAGCTCCTCTTAGTCTAACCTTGTCCTGCGTCAGGCGTAACCGGCGTGCCGGGAGGCACGCGCTCGCCCTCGGCGCGTGCCTCCCGGCGCGTGCCTCTCTCTCTCTCACTCTTCCATCTGCTGTCTTGTGAGAGAGAGAGAGAGCGAGCGAAAGGCGCGCGTTGTCTATGGAAACGCTCTTTCTTAGATGAACGCTCTACCAGCTCGCAAAGAAGGAGAACGCGCCCTCACCCGTGAGAGACAACGTTGGCGCAGGCAGCGTCTCCTAGCGAGTTTCTTGATTGAGAAACACCGACTGCTCGCGTTGGAGAACCGTTCACCGGCCACCCATATATATATATATATATATATATATATATATATATATATATATATATATATATATATATATATATATATATATATATATATATATATGCACTGGATCTTGACTTGCAATGAAGTGCCGGTGGGAGATTTCACTTGTGCATAGTTTAACCATAAGGGTTCGTAGCGTGTGCGTTAACTAAATTAATCCGGAACTCGGCACCATCTACGATGAACCTCTCGAGCTTCGCCCACTCATCATCATTCACTCCGTGGATATGCTATAATTTTTTTGTGTACTGCTCCATATGGGTCAGTATTTTCGAGCAATCAATGTGCAGCAGCAGTGTGCTGCTATACGATGTACTGCCCTGCCACGGGTAGTGTCTACGGCCCACGGCTGCAGATCCGAAGGTCGCGGGATCGAATCCCGGCCGCGGTGGCTGCATTTCAATGGAGGGGAAATGTTGAGACCCATGTACTGTGCGATGTCAGTGCACGTTAAAGGGCCCCATGTCGTCAAAATTTCCGGAACCCTTCACCACAGCGTGTCTCATAACGATATCGTGGTTTTTGAGACGATGAACCGCAGAAATCAATCAAACTCTGTCGGCATTGCGAGACTCATTGAGTTATTACAGGTCCTGTGTTGTAGACGTCATAAGTTAACAGTGCAGCTAGAGTATGTTCACAGGAAGCTCCAGCTTAATGAACCACTTTCGACCGCTCGCCACATCTTTACGCTAGTTGACCGCGTTGATGAAGTCTATAAATTCCAACTATACATACAGTGGTATTATATGAAGCTGACTCCTTCGGGATACCGTGACATTTAAATTGTACCCCTGTGCGGAAAAATAATCGACAATCTTTCGTGTTCGGTTTCATTTAGCCGTAATGAGGAACGGCTAAATGAAAAAAAATTTCCAGCGTATCTGCGTGCTTCTCTGCAAATGTCGTCGAAAGACGATAGTCTTCTGCTGGCCGTACTACGCTGCGTGAGATGTGGACGCTATCTGGCAGCGCCGTCGGGAAACATGAGCTTGTGCAGAATCCCTGGGCAACTGCCAGGTGACAGCACCAAATCGTCGGCAGAGGACTTTTTCGTGCATAGCGTCGCATTTTTAGTGCAGCCTAAGAAACACGATGGTCCTGAGAATTGCGTATCTATGTATTTTCTAGTAAAGGAACGCACCACCTAATAAGTATTGGCGTTGCGCCTCATATATCCGTAATGTGTGCTTTTTGATCGACAGTGTTCACACTTAAGTATGAACGCAGCTACCAGTTCAATATGGCTGGGCGTTCGGTAAATGCTTAAACTATGGCCGGGTGGCCGAATCGTGTGACAGACAGACAAACAGAAAGACCAAAATTTCTGCGTTCAAGTATCCCAAGAAAGACTATCGTCTTAATACATAGAGGAGGCGCTGTATACCAGCGCCTCCTTTATCTCCCATGGAGAAGAGCGATGACACTGGCACAGATTTTGTTTACAGAGTATAGGCGCTGGCTCTACTCAGCGAAACGGGACACTGTACTATGCTGGGCTAACGATGTTTAAAGCGCTGTTTCAAAAGTGCGAGCTGTCCCCTCTTGTCATCGGCGCTTGTAGATTGTAAGCTGCTGCGCAGCCCGAAACGCACTGCTGAGCTGCCTTGTTCGTTATAGCAAGCAGCAAACGACGTCAGACGCCACGATAGAAAGCAAAAAACGGAACCGATCGTAATAGAAGCGCCCTGGGATCTATTTCACGCACATTCTCTCACGCTGTTCTTCTACCGTAAAACACCAAGCTGTGTATACTCACGCTTTCGTGCTTCCTCGTACAGGGACGCGTTTTCAGTGAATCCTTTAATCTCGGCTCTTCCAAGGTAACGTGAAGCGACATTGAGTTGTGCGCCTACAACACCTTCCTGAATTTGGAAGCGGCGCGTTCGGCTATGCGCTGTTCGAACAAACAAAAAAGAAAGAGGAAATGAATATAAAAGCTTTTTGCTGTATAAGGCGACCCGGACAAAGAATGAGGGGCGCGGAAGACATGTCTTGTCAGAGCCGTTGTTAGAGCTCACCGTAATGAGATTTTGTCGCGTTAGAGGACCAAGCTTGTATACCGTGTCACGTTTTCTCGAAGCGTTTCAGATTCTTTGATGCTTTCCAAGGAGGTTGATGCTTTCGTAGGTGTTCTGCAGGGCGCCGCGACCCGGCGTACTTTTATAGCGTGAAACAACCAACGCGAGCAAGGAGACACGCTGATAATGTAGCAAGCCGAACTGAAACGATGTTCGATACAAATTGGCTCGTTCTGTGAGGCTTCGGGAGCGTAGCCCGACCAGGCTGCTGTCCTTGTCAAATTCCGCCACCGTGTAAAATTTTGTGATGGCGGCATTTTCGAGAGAATTGGAGGGTGAGAGAATTGGAGGGTCCCGTATACAAATCGGCCCTCCGGGGCCATTCAGAGCTTACAATACGGTCAATTTTACATTGTGGTGGAGTACGACACTGTCAGGGATGCAACTCCAGGCAAGACATTGTGTACGCTTCTTTCACGCCGTCATTCTTAGGTTTCTGCGCATGTGTTAGCGTAGCAGAGTAAACGCTTTAGTTTCGTGGACTACGTTAGCGAACTGGAACGTCAGGGAGGAATCGCAAGGATCAGCGTAAGGGTATTGTCGTCTGGTGCCCCAGAAACGCGCTTGCTGATGCGGCAAATTGAATTTGCGATGGGACCCCTCCGTCAATATCGAGCAGCAGTTGACGTGAACTTTGTTTTTTTTTTTTTTCGTGTGGGCTTGGAATGTCGTTTTTTTATATATATACGCGAATGCTAGCTATCTAGTGTTTTGTCTTCCTGTGGTTAAGTGAGTGCTCAAAGCGCCAAAAGTATCGGTATACACTGAAGTATGACGTGGCCTTGTGCGCCTCGAACATTAGAAGAGCCTTGAAACACGTTTTAGGCCTGTAGTCACAAAACGCTGCCGATCAGTCGCCCAGACTCCGGTGAACATGCGAGCCAAATGTCATAGCACTGCACGCACCAGGGAACTTGTGATTCGGCTTCAACTGCCGCTTGGAAGCGCCCCCTTTCAACCAGTTACACCAGGGTGCCTACTATATACACGCTGCTTGAGGCAGAAGTGGCGTTGGTTGACGTCATGATCGTGAAAAGCTCCTCCGCAATGCCTTATATGTTTTGTTTTGAGTTCAGTAAACAAAGACAACGTACGTGCCTATCTTTAAGAAGACCGAGAAAACGTCTGAAGTTAAGCGTTAGACGGAAACCCGTCTGGTCAGGATGGAACATTTTGACAAAAATAAACGGCATCGACCAAAATAAAGATGGAACGACGTTTTGGCTCCCACACGAGAGCCGAAACGTCATTCCATCTTTATTTTGGTCGGTGCTGTTTATTTTCGCCAAAAAGACCGAGAACAGTCAGTCAGGCGGCCTAGTCGGTGCTGCCAGTGACGTCACTTGTGGAAAGAAGAGCAGGCACATTTCAGCTGTGTTTGTAACCAAATTGCAAGTCCTTTGGTGCGCGTAGTGCAATAATGTTTTGCTCACATGTTCGCAGAAACCACAACGACCGATTGGCACTGTTTTCTGGCTCGGTTAAAAAAAAAAAAAAGGAAATATGTTGCGGGGCTACATGCAGAGAAGGTTTTCAATTTTGAAAGTAAATTAATTTTTCGGTTTAACGGACTTAACTTGCGGTTTGATCGGTAGTCACGCCACACAGCAGGGTATTCGGAGTTAATCTGGACCACCTAGGTCTTTAAGCTGCACCCAAGTCCTAGCAAGCAAGCCTAATAATCAGGAAGACGTCTTACCGTGAAGACGTTTGTGAGAAAATATTTCAGCCAATCCCGATGCCAGACGATATCATTAGAGAAGCCGGTGGCCCAATGGCAAGAAACGTGTACGAAAGAGAAGATTTGCGAATTTGGCCTCTGCTCTTTCTGAGCGTCATTCCCATTGGAATGCAACCACCACAACCGGCAATATATACCCTGTGTCTCCGAACGGGTCCTTTACCGGTGCGACCTGCTAGAGCTGGCGAAATTAGCGTTCCTCAATGCTTCCGGCATCTTTTGTATGTCAATTTCTTTCCGTTTGTGTTTGTAACTTACGAATTTCGGTAATGTAACGGGCCAGTGCCGGACCCTGGTTATGAGGCTTGCCGGGATGAGAACTGTATTAAACGTTTGACTGCGTGTGACCTGAAACGAGTGTTATACTTCAGCATTTTCACTGTCCTGTGGAGCGAAGTTCATATCAAGAAGGTTCTAAAAAAAATGTGGTTGGCTGCTCTGTCGTTGGAATCGGTATACATGAAAGTGAAACCTGTCTTCGTGAAGCTGTGGAATGCATAAGCGGCAGTCTGGTGGGTCGAGGGGCGGAATGTGGGTTGGGTTTTTTGTACATGTGAACAGGTTACCTGTAGGCATCAGCGGCACCTTTACACGGGACAGGGATCCTCAGCAGGTGTACACAAGCGAAAGTTCTCGAAAGGCTCGCATTGCTCCGGAGACGTAATTGCACGCGCCAGAGCCTCGCGCAAACCTGCCATAAACCAGGGGCGTCCACAAACAGTGAAACCTTGCAAGCGAAACAGAACTGGTTGTCAACGGATCGTTTTGTGAACGCACAGCCCATTCGGCGAAATGCGCCTCATATACCTATCGACGGCAGTCTTCGCATTCTTGGGTATAGTGTGCCTCGCAACTCAACACAACTTGCCACACAAGGCAAATTTTGTAGCGGCCGCGGTTGTACTTTGTACGAGGGCGTTCTCACGAAACCAGCCACGCCCTAACTTCCGCGGCGATCGAGGGGCGAAGACTACCGAAGCGCGGACTGCTTGCGCGCATTAGCACGACAATCTTGTTCACTCTGTCGTTCCTAGATGGTGATACCGCCACAGCGAACCTGCGCGAGCCAAGAGCTCGGTGGAAGGAAGGCGATGTTAATTTAAGTGTAACTTTGCTTGCTAAACACCTTTAATTTAACCAGAGGTCAGTTAGATGAAACTTGTAAAGCTCTCTATGAAGATATAAGGCCAGTCTGCGATGTGGCATTGCGGGCTGCGCTCGACTTCAGCCTTTGCCAGATGTAACTCTACAAACCGTATGTAAACGGTTATTCGCACTATGTCATCGATATCTGGGCGCCCAAATGCGATGGAATTGTCACGTCCGCAAAGTGTGCTCCTTTTGCCATTTGTTTTACGTCCTAAAACCACGACCTGGTTATAAGAGACGCCATAGTGGAGGGCTCCGGAAATTTCGGCCCCATGAAGTTCTCTGACGTGCACTGACATCGCACAGCACACGGGCCTCAACATTTCGCCTCCATCGAAATGCAGCCGCCGCGGCCGGGATTCGATCCCGCGACCTTCGGTTCAGTGGCCGGGTACCACATATAAACTAGACCGCCGTCGTGGAGCCTGGTGTTGTGCGTTGTCTGGTTCGCATTCATTATCAGTCGAACGTCGAGGAGGCGTTGCAGAGCGCCTCAGCATGTAACCAAACGCAGCGGTTGTTTCTTCACACTTTATTAGGTTATTGGACTGCCGCCCTCCCAGGAAAACAAAATCAGTATAGTTAGGTTATGGTGCATTCGTCTTTATTTTGCTGTGTAGTTTATGCTCCACTGGTTTCGCAGCATTCTGAGCGACCTTCGCGGGTGTCGGTGAGCCGAATGTGAATGCCGATTAAGGCCGGTCGAGTTGGAGGACTCGGCAAGTTTCCACGCTTACCAGTTCCGAAGGCATGGTTTCATATAATACGGAGCTGTCAGAAATAGGCAGAATCTTCTTTTCGTTTTGCTTTCGTAGTTTTAAGCATCAGATGCGATATATTAGGCTCCCGGTTGTCGGCGACCTTCCACTGACCTTGACCCAAAAGCGAGAGCCGTTACCCGCGCCCTCAAACGAGCACATCTCGGCACCTCTACGAGACCAAGATGAGAACAACCGGAAATCCAGTCAAAAGTTAAGAAAATGTAGTCTCTGCTCCTTTGTATACACCACTGCATTACATGCATTAGTTTCTGCCCAAACAAGTTGCAAGAAATATTGCTTCCTAGTTGTCGTTAATACTTCTTTTTTTCGGAAAGCTATTGAAGCTTCAGCTTCAAGTACGCTGAAACCGTTGTGTTTTTCAATAGCGATGTTCCAAGGCGCCGATGCGTGGTTGCCTCTTGTCCTTTCAACGCCAGTGGTCCGTAAGCATCGCGGCGAGGGTTTTGCGCCCTTTCCCTCGAGAGTCACGCTGCGTGGTCACACGCCAGCTTCTGGCGCGGCGTGGATGATATTGGGCTCAGACCAGAACTGTAAAGAAGTTCAGGGGAAAACAGTCTCATTTGTGAGGCCTCGCCTCACGGCCGCATGCACTTTTGTATTCTAACATCGTGGTCAGTATTACATCCAAGCAGACTGATTTGCCGGTTGCCATTAAATGCTTACGTCAAAGAGGCCCGGGTGGTCGGAATTTCCGGAGCTATCCACTACGGCATCTGTCATAATCAGTGGTGTTTTTGAGACGTAAAAGCCAATAAATAAATAAATAAATAAATAAATAAATAAATAAATAAATAAATAAATAAATAAATAAATAAATGCCAGCATCTACTCTCGCGTGTGGGAGAGCTAGCTTTTCTTCGTATACAAAAACCCGTTTGAATGTTTATTTATGTAATCAGAAGGTCAACATAGAATTGACATTACCTTGATAGAGTCGAGAAAGTGCCGGAGTTTGGCTTTGAAAAATTCAATGT
>CM023486.1:49113079-49153409 GCA_013339685.2 Hyalomma asiaticum
GGTATGCGGTATACGCAAGGCGTACCGGATACCGTATAGCGTTGTTTGTCACAGTCAAGTGACGCCAGCTATGGGCGAAAAACAGAACAAGCAAACCGCGTGGTTTATGTACTCCCAGATTTTGGCAGCCACTCGCTAAGCCTGCTGGTTCGTCACTTTGAGCGTTGCTCTCAGAAACAGTGTCTAATTGTCACGGACGCTTTACTGTCGAAGCTCCATGATCCAAGCTGTGTAGCAAATACAACCGTCAATTAGTAACTGAAAGGCTCCAGAGCGCACGAGGACCACTCGAAATATTCGAAGCGGGCGGCATACGCTTTAGGTAGTCGGCCATCTTTGCGCATGCGCTGTTTACACCCCGTACTCCACTCTGCGCAAATGGCTTGCGTATTGGCCTCGAGATCTTGGAGTGGCGCCCTCTCGCGTGTGACGTCAGAGCGGGGACTCCGATTTCAACCGCGCTGCAGCAGCCGCTGCTCCTGTACGCGTATCGTCTGCTTCACGTGAGAACTTTGTCGAACGAACAGCCTCGCGACGGTCAACTAACGCCTGCAACGATTGTTTTCGAGTGTAATCTTGAACTTGTTTTAGTTGCGGCCCAATCGACAGGGCCAAGAAATCCCCCGGGTGGCCGACGAGTGTGCCGATGCCACCGACCGCATTGCTCGTAAGAAAGTGAAACTATGTGTGAGTGTTCGCGCTCGTTATCTTGTTTCCGCCGTACGATACTAATTAGTTTGGGTGTTTCTTTCGATATTACAGTAAGCGTGCCGTTCTCGAGCATCTACAAGTATGTAGATAAAGCTTGCGAAACGTCGCGGTGTCTCATCGAGGGCGAGGCGGTGTACGACGCAGGCCGCGTTGTTGAATGCGCGGTCGAGGCCGTCAACGGAGGTCGCATCACCGTCGCCGCTCTCGTCCTCCAAACAAGTGGACTCACCAACCCACCGCACAACGTCTCTGTCGTGATCGACAGCAGTGAAGTGGCCAATGCTCGCTGCTCGTGCAAAGCAGAGTGAGGCAATGTCAACGTGTAACATAACATAGAATTTATGTTCACTGCTGGTCTGCAGTTGGTGTCGAGCTCATATCGCCTTTTGCATTGTGTTAATGTTTCTAAATTAAGAGGCAAGTTCACTATTGAGACTAGTGTGAATGTTTAATGTTGGCACCATGAAATATTTAATTGCGGCACCATTTCTATTATTTCTATAAATGAAAAGAGACTTCGTAGGTGATTTCGTGGCTTCGTAGGTAAAATACGTATGTACACCATCCAGACGCAGCCGTAGTCTCATACATCCTGCGCCGCTCAGCTGAGCTCACGAGGCGCGCTTACCCGCGAGGCGATTCGGAGGCCGCGTCGTCGGCTCCTTGTTTAGGGGCCTTCGCGGCAGGTTGTGGGACGGCACCGCACCTGGTGTAAGTCGCCTATGCTTATAGCCTGCGTGCAATAAACGGCTTAATTATTGGCGAGGCGCTTAAACACGGTCACAAACTTACCGAAGAGTGGCGCGTACGGTGGGTAGCAGAAGTCGCTGTCCGCGAAGTGTTTCCTGCACACGGTCGATGAAGGCGTGGGGCGCTTTCCCATTCTGAGCTTGACCATCCACTTCATCTTCAGCTTTGGGTCCTTAGGATAGTCGTGAAAGCTAACGCCTCTTTCACGAGCGGACGAAGTACACTGAGGCACAGAGCAGTACTTCACCATTGCGCAGCACTCGCCGCGGAGACAAGCGGCCGCAGTTCTAAAAAACAAAGAGCCGTAGTTCTAAATGAACGTTAAAAGCAGACCCACGGTTGTTCGAACAGCGTCAGTAGCCACCATACGCGAGATAACCAACTGAACTGCTTTTTTGTTGAGATTTACCGCAACGGTGGCTTCAACACGGCGCTGGGCCTACGTAGCAGACGAAAGCGCGCGAATCCCCGCTCTGACGTCATACAGGCGCCGTTCGCAGCGCCGCCATCGGTCGCACACCAGGCGAATTGCGGTTACCGGACGCGCTAAAATTCCCTATTAATGATTAAGGGTTGTATTAACAGCGTATTGATACGTAATTGCACAATCAACTTGACACCCTTTTCAGATAGAGAACAGCTTCGCTAGCTGGTACGACTGCTTTCACGACATTTAGTTGGCTTGAACTTTTTTTTTAGTTTGAATGACTGAATAAATTAAGCCGCAAGAAAAAATGGGAGGACCAGCCTAAGGCCTAAGCCTCCACGGGGCGCTCCCAGATACAGAAACATCCTTGAAATGACCCTGCGTAATGAAAAAAAAAAAAAGGAGGAAATGGCAAAAAACAAAAGAGAAAGACGTGATGGATTGGAGTGGGGCCTTGAGCGCAAACGCGCACGGCATCGCGAATTCTCGATGAGCGCGTCTGCGAGCGCCGAATGGCCGAGTGGCCGTTACGTTTCGCGAATCCTCTCGCCTTTACGGTTCTCGTGCTCTTGTTATGCAGCACGCATTTCGCGATTCCTATTCGTATCCTCACGCGCCGCTGTCCCTGTCAAGTCAAGGATCACCACGGCTTACCTGTGTATACAACAGCTCCGCTCTTGTTTTACGAGTATGCCGGCAGCGATTTGATTTGTTACGGTCGGTGCTTCGCGCGTGTGCATGCCGTTTGTCTCGCAGTGCGCCTTGAGTTTCAGTGTACTTCACTTTATCTTTGTTTGTTGTTTGTTTGTTGTTTGTTTGTTTGTTTGTTTGTTTGTTTGTTGGGCGTGTTGTTCGCGCAGCACCGCCCGTTTCTACGTGCGCAATACTCAAAGAAGATAATCAAAGAAGTGGTTGTCTCGGTTCCTCTGTTCGTTCTGCTTCGTCTTGATATGCACCCTCGCAAGGTTGTTCGTAAATGTCGACCCAATATACCTGTGTAAGGAGCCGTAGGCTTTCGTATACGCATATTTTGCTGACTTGCATCTCTCGTCCCTTTTCGTAAAATTTTATTTTGCGCTGCTCTTTCGTGTTTTATTTATGAGAGGCTTTGCTGTCGTGCGTGTTCTTGTTTGCTCGGACATAAACTCGGCCTAAAAAAAAAAAAAGAAACGAGACCTGTATCGGCGCGTACGCTTAGTTTATTCCTTCTTAACGAGTTGGGTTACTCAGCACTTTGTTGCCATCACACTGCCTAGTAAGTTCCAAGTCTACAACAAGATTGTGATTTTGTAACCGCTCTGTGCAGAGTTTACTGATGGGAAAACTGACGTCCCATGTACTCCGAGAGAGCAAAATGTCCCAAGGGCATATCGAGCAGTTTCTTGTTTACTTAGTTCATTCATGTATTTTCATTTGCCTATATATATACAAATACATTTTGTTAGGTTTCTTAGAAAGTATCAGTATCGAGGCTGGGGTTCATAAGGTGTCTTGAACACGACAATGCGCGCATTTTGCATGGACCGCACCGTGAACTAAAATTTGAAGTGTGCCACATGCACTAAGGACCCAAACTGAAAGCGCGCGTATTTGGCAAGACGTCTCCTCTATTGAACAGCGTGGTTTGCGCACTGCGTGACAGGATTCAAGCGAGTGAGACGCAAAAAAGAAAAAAGGCATTTGAGAAGGGACAATTTTTTGCTGAGCAAATGTCCGACACATCTCACGCATTGTGGGAATTAACATCATGCGAAGCAGTAAGCGCGAAAATTCCTATTCTTGTTTAGCGTCTGTGTCTTGGCAAAGATGAGTAGTAGTGTGCGTAAAGTGGATTTATCAGGCTGGTCGTCCGTACATTCACATTGGCGGCTAAATTATATATAGCTGTATACCCTAGAGTGCCTTGGACGTGCACATAGTTTATTTTTATTTGAAGGTGTCTCACAGAGCCGCCAGGGCCTTGAGTAAAAGAGGATTCATACAGACTATGTGAAGAAAAGACCCCGTGACCTTCGCGTGGATACTGCACACGAACCACGCGCAAAGCGATAACATGAAACGCAACCATAAGAAGAAAAAAAAAAAATAATCGAGCAGGCAATTCCCGGTGAAAAAGAGGGGAAGAAGTGCGTCAAAAATCGGGCGCGCATGTGACTACACCGGCAACCGAATGGCGTTAGAAGACACTATTTACTACATGTGGCGGTTCAGGCAGAGCATGGGTTCGCTGGTGATATACGCGGTAAACGATTGCCGCAAATTCACTGGGTTAGCCTTTGTGACTATGTTTTCCAGTGTAGGGCCCTTCTCCAGTCGTATTGCACGTGAAGGCGCCGATGAGTTGAATGCGTGTAGCGTCTATCGTTGCCTTGCCGAGCGAAGCTGAAAGAAAAAAAAAAACATGTTGCAAGATATAGTAGTACAGTCTTTAAACTTTTCTTTTTTCTATATATATCACGCGAATATTGAATGCAGTACAGGAATGCAGGATTCTTGTAAAGTAACTAGATTTCTTGTACGATAAGCAAGCGCACAAAGTACACTTAACTGCGATCGCCGTTTCACACGTAGTTCACTTTTTCAACTTTAACATATCGTTCGGTAACAATGAAGTACGCGGCGCCATTCGAGAAATGGTCGAGAGTTCCCTTGCGCGTTATGCACAGTCCAGTACATCCTCGGCTGCACCAAGCGGATTCTCTTTCCTTAAATAATCAGCACTGATTTGATTGATTTCTAGTGTTTTACGTCCGAAAACCACGCCATGCTTATGAGAGACGACTTAGTGGAGTGCTCCGGAAATTTCGATCACCTGGGGTTCTTTCACGTGCAGTGACATCGCACAGCACACGGGCCTCAACATTTCGTCTCCATTGAAATGCAGCCACGGCGGCGGGGTTTTGATCCCGCGACCTTCGGATCAGCAGCCGAGTGCTATAACCGCTAAAGCACCGTGGCGGGGCAAATAATCAGCGTAGCAAATGGCGCTCGCGGTTGGGTGTGTTCAGTGCGCCTGCGCTTCGTATACAGCAGATCCCGGAACTTCTCGAGAATGTTAGACGCTATACCATATTCCGCGCTCATGGCTCGCGCTATATTGTTAAAAAATTGCATGGTTATAAATATGCATGGTTTGTTACAGAGCAGGTAACACGCAGTAAAGCTTAAACTGACGTTACACGAGCACGGGCGCCACGACTGGTGTGGGACATGCGCCACCGCAGCTGCTGACGCAACACGTTTATTTGCAGTAAGTATACAGCTTGGTAAGAGCAACCGTGAACGAGTGGCACCTCGTATGCTTGGCACTTGGAAGGCTCTGGCTATAGATTGCAAAGAAAGGCAGCACATATTATGCATTTACCGCGCATTATAATAATGCAATCGACAGACAACCATGACATAAATAAATAATAAATAAATAAATAATAAATAAATAAATAAATAAATAAATAAATAAATAAATAAATAAATAATAAATAAATAAATAAATAAATAAATCAGACCTTTAAGACATTGCAAGATGGCTTCCTACAATAAGCGATGTATGCTTAAACACACACGCCAGAGGAAACAACCTGTTGGATATTCTTCGAATCCGTGTAGACAATGTTCAGTTTCTGCCCCGTTAGAGCCAGACAGAACGTCGTTACTTTGGGCCCGTTCTTTCTTGAAGATCACGACACTCTGAAAAGTATATATATGGAGAGAGACCTCTTTTTTGAAAGGCAGAGAATTTCGCCGGCGTTGAAACATCGCTGACATGCTACTCAGCGTGGGGAGGGAATATGGGTAGAGAAAGACAAGTAGAAAGAAGTGCAAGAGACAGTGAAAAAGAAAAGAGAAAGAAAAATGGGCCTTTGTGTTTCTGGCTGTGATGCCTAATTGCAAAAGTATACTCTTCTTCTACTACGCTAGCTAAGCAAACGTCATAGAGGCTACTATACATTGAATTCTAAGCACTTGACGTGGTCGCAAAGAATGCGAAAATTTCACTTCGACCAGTTATCGTATGACGTGATTTGATGCTGAGCCTTTAAAGGGTGTACTGTGCACTTCTATCAGTGGGACACGTAAGGGACGCTGATTTCCAGTCTGCCCTTTCTCGCGGGTCTTTCTCAATGGATTAAGAGCCTGTCCTGACAGTGCTGATTGTAACGCGTGCGTCTCAACATTTACACAAAGTAAACAGTAAGATACGGCTGTTTGCTCAATGTCGCTATCTCCCCGACGCGACAGGGTCCGCTTGACGTGTTCGTTTCCGTGGCACTATTTCGCAAGGCTGTTAAAAAAAAAAACAGAAAGAGAAAATTCCGCATAACAACAACAAAAATACAGGTTGCCTAAGCTGTTGAATCGCGCTATATAGACAAGCAGGCACTTTGAGTTCCACTTTACTCATGAAACTGCGCGGGGAAGAATACACCCACTATTACTGTCCGACAAAGAGCTAGCGGTGGTAATGCCGAGACGCTGACTACCCCTTGCGTACGTTCTTCCTCTAATACTGTTGCGCAAAATCGCGAAGACTTTGTTAGTATACGAAGATAGAAACAAGTTGTAAGAAGGTTCCCAGGGGAAACATAACAGCGAACGTGAAATGGACATGGCGAATTGCGTCACTTATATAGTCTAAGTAATTTTTTTTTCTTTTACGAAATCATTTACTGCTTGCATTTCTTCGACGCAGTCATAGTAACGCTCTTGCCATTCCTCTGCAGTGCTTTCTGAGCAAGCTGAGCGTCTATGTGAGGACATACAAAACAAACGAAACTGTTGAGAAGGAATCCTTTACTCGGAACGCGGCAAAGCGGACAAGGACAAAAAGAACATAGGTTTCTTTGAGAACATCGCAAATGGCTTGAACCGTGAAGCCCACTATAGCGTTCAAGATAATGAAGCTCGGAGAAGTCTAAGTGCTACACTCGGACCATAGTCAAAAGTGCTGTCCTTAATCGAGTAGTCTTCTATCCGGTAATACTGCTAGAGTTTAATTATATTTCCCGACTACTGAAATAAGGAGTTGATATGCGCCTTGCGTAGTGGAACTTCAACATTGTGTACGTACACACGGATGTAGGTACGTATATAGAGAAAGAGAGCAATGGATACGTAATGCGTAGCTAAGATATGGAAGCCACTAAAGGCAGTTTTCCCCTTCACTCAAACTTGATTGATCTGTGGGGTTCAACGTCCGAAAACCAGCTCTGATTATGAGAGACGCCGTAGTGGAGGTCTCCGGAAATTTCGACCACCTGGGGTTATTTAACGTGCACTGACATCGCACAGCACACGGGCCTTAACATTTCGCCTCCATCGAAATGCAGCCGACGCGGCCGGGATTCGATCCCGCGACCTTCGGATCAGCTGCCGAGTGCCATAACGACTAGTCCGCTGTGGCGTGGCCTGCACTCAAACTTATCACTTATATAGTTTTAAGTGGTAACATATAAATCCCTTGGCTCTTATCTCTATCTCTTTGTCGACTCCGGCCGCGGTGAAGCCATCATGCAGCACACGAACACTTATAGTGGCAATATAGTTAGCGCTATATAACAAAGGTCCGTGTTCTGTGTCACCACTGCGGTATGACTTAGGGGGGTGATCTACTTCTACAGTGCTTGATGGCGCTTGTTAGCGCTATTACGGCCTCGCGTAATCGCTTCACCTCCTCGGTTTACGCTTCTGCTATTCATTAATGCTTTGCAGGAGCGCAACCTAGCAACGAGCGCTTCTTTGTCACCAAAAGCTTAGGTGTCTTGCGCGTTTCCACCACGTCCGTTTAACATCGTGTAATTATGGCAGATATGTAGCATTCTCTCTCTGCGTCCCCGTCATTCCATGATGTACTACATGTACCTCGACAACATTATAAATAAGTAAATAAATAAATAAATAAATAAATCTGAAGCCTAATGCCTTTCCCATACAATATAACGGGACACGAGAGTCAGCATACGCTCGTCGGATATACGTCACTATACAGGGACTCCGAAACTGAAACGCAGGGAGGGGGGGGGGGGGGGGGTCACCTCCCCAACCTAACATTTTTCCAGAGGGGGCAGGGGTCCCCCACACTTTCTGACCGTTTACGCTGAAATCAAATTTTTGGCAAGAATTTTTAAGAAATTCAGGCAACAGGCGTGGTTGTGTAATCCGATGCTTTCCCAAGCACTGGACCACACAACCACGCCTGTTGTGCAGTCACAGAGCCTTTGAGTACTTCCGAAATTCCAACGATATTTAGGATGTATACCAATGTAAAATGAGCGAGGATGCAGATATGTGATATTTAATAAGGCTAAAATTAACTAAAATATTACTAATCGATGTCATTACAAAAACTACTAATAATAATGGATAGTGTAAATAAATAAGAATAGACAATATATTGGTGACAAATAGTAAACACAGCATGCAAGGGCGACAATACTTGCCCCCCCCCCCCCCCTCCCAATTTTTCCCACTTTCAAGACCGTCCCGGAGCATCTGTTACTATAGATTTCCAAAAGCTTTGTTGTGATGCCCGGAAAGATCAGGCTATAGATCC
Source organism: Hyalomma asiaticum (assembly GCA_013339685.2). Classification (NCBI taxonomy): domain Eukaryota; kingdom Metazoa; phylum Arthropoda; class Arachnida; order Ixodida; family Ixodidae; genus Hyalomma; species Hyalomma asiaticum. Next base: position 49,121,518 of record CM023486.1, read on the forward strand.
CTTAATGCGGCAATGGCACCGCGAGGATCAGTGCACGATGGCTCCAATAGATTCTGCAGAGGGAGCCTCGGGGATTGCGATATACGACGTGGCCCCGCGCACGCGTGACCCGACCATCGATTGCGTAACGGCGCCGTGTAAACGACGCGTCTGTGCAGCAGAGGGATTGCCGAGCCACTTGAGATCCCGGAGGCGTTATCCTGAAAGGACGCCGTATAAAGAGAAACATCGCACTCTCCTGTCTGAGACCTTCGCATATCACTCTCAGATGCGCTGCACAGCAGCTGTCTGTTCGGCCAGACACCGAGTGACCCTTAGAACTGTAACAGGTAGTGTCAAACAAAAAAGTTCGGCTTGCGACACACCTCCTGTATAGCACTCGAAGGCGAAGCCTTGATGCACATTGGGCAATGCAGTAAGCTTTACCAGAATTCTTTAATGCTTTCCTGGTCCCTAAATTCCTCCGCTACTGCCGCAGCTGACGCGGGACGGCGCTGGGGTACGGAAGGGGCTAAGGAGGGGGCCTCTAGCATTTTGGCCACCATCGAAAATGCTACCGCCGTGGCCGAGATCGAGCCCGTATGTTTGTTGCCTGCAGAGAAATAGTGATTTCAAACTAATACGTTGCTTTTTCCGAAATCCACAATCGCAGCACGTCGCGTCGTCTTAGAGAGAAGAGGGAGAGTGAAAAAGCGTAAAGGAGAGGCCACCTTCAATTGGTGCGGGAGCCGAGAACCCACTTCGCAAATCTGGCACACGGCGCTGTGGATGATATACGTAGTGGAAGTCTTCAGGTCTGTGTACTTGTACAATTTCCCTGGATATATATGCCACAGGAGATGCTCAATCAAATGCTATCGCTCCACAGGGAGCCTAATGGAGCTAGCAGGTTGTCGCCGCTCGTACCTGCATGGTTTATGTAAGTTCATCACCGAAATGAAGCTGTCATAGTCAGCTCGCAATGGGCGTAGGAAGTGGCGGGCATAATGACGGCTCGCCCTATGACGTAACGCTCGGTGCGCGATGCCTATTCAGCCCACGGCGCTCTGAGGCTATTATTAGTGACACAGCTTTGCCTTACGTCGAGCAGTCCGCGTTTGCCACGCAGTCCGTGCGCCCACGTAATGCGCATTAACTACCACTCTCCACACAATGACTTGACTCATCAGTGTAATGACGGCGACACAGTCAGGGGCAGGCAACGACGTAGTCATTTTCTATGTCCCATGTACCCAAGGCCTGCCATCGCGGGTTGCGCATTGAGCTATTAAAGGACGAGTCTTTCTTGGGCTACCTAAACGCGAAAAGCTTTCCTGTCTGTCTCTCTGTCTGTCTGTCTGTCTGTCTGTCTGTCTGTCTGTCTGTCTGTCTGTCTGTCTGTCTGTCTGTCTGTCTGTCTGTCTGTCTGTCTGTCTGTCTGTCTGTCACTCGATTCAACCAACCGCCCGGCCAAAACCGATCCAACCTTGCGGTGAAAACTAACCTAGCTACTATAGCACTGGTGGCGCGGGGTCATGCACGTCAACGTAGTACAGCGCAAAGGAAACCTCAGGCCTATTTGAGGCAAGATATATGTATACAAAACCGTGATCCGCAGAGCTCATTTAATTAAGAACGCACATTGGACTGGCGTCTACATTAGTAAATGAAAAATCAACGCGTTATGGAATAGTGTCGAAGCGACTCTATACGCGTTAAGCCAAACTAATAAAATGTTCCAACATATGGCGCGAGAGCATGACGGAAGTGGGAAATTTGAACTGAACATAGAAAAACCTCCACTGCGGTCATCATGGGGGAAGTGAGAGGGGAGAACAGCACGAAGGATGGGAGGGGGAAAGAGAGAGGGTGCCACGTATCAGGAGTGGCAGAAGACCATTGTCTTTCAACGTCATTTGCAGCAAAGCAAGCAGATATGCGGTCGCTTCTTTAATGGCTCTACTGAATTGATGCTATTTAATGCTACGAATGCTATTTAATGAATCGCACCTTAATTATTTGGTATTTCCGAGTTATTATTTCTCGTCAGTGAATCTATGAATACGTTGTAGAGATTTCATCCCTAAGTTGAACAGAGATTTCGTGCTTTATTTTGTTTCTTAACGCAATGGCCTTATGGAGCTCGCATCGCATTATAGACGGCGTCGGCGTTCGCGTCCATGGCGGAAATAATCGTTCCTAACTATTACCGCTTCACCAAACCACCTGACCACGTGATCCATTCCCCATGGCGCAGGTGCATTAGTGAACAAAATTGAATTTCTCTACAACGTAACTAAAACATACACACGTGATAGCTCGGTCTGTAATTTGAATTGACGAGAAAATATAATTATGTTAATGAAAACACTCAAGTAATAAGATATTGTTATAGAGAAGGCACTAATTTTAATGAATGTCCTGCGATAAGGCGACGCGAACGGGCCCCAATGACGCTATAGCGTTCCACTCTGAAAGACGGCCCCGCCACGGTGGTCTAGTGGTTATGGCACTCGGCTGCAGATCGGAAAGGGATCGAATCCCGGCGGCTGCGGCTGCATTTCGATGGAGGCGAAATGTTGAGGCCCGTGTACTGTGCGATGTCAGCACACGTTAAAGAACCCCAGGTGGTCGAAATTTTCGGAGACCTCCACTACGTCGTCTCTCGTAATCACAGCTGGTTTTGGGACGTTAAATCCCACAAATCAATTAATCATCATCTCTGAAAGACGAAGCATAAGCATCCTCCAAGCTTTGTGCATTGTTTATCATGTATTACCGAACGAAAGAAGGAGCAACAGGTTCTGTCAGGCCACGAGTGCTGTAGCTGTCCTCTTTCTGTAACAAACAGAGATGACCTTCAAAGCTGAAGCTTTTTTTTTCAGAGGGAAATGATGGTTCTTCAAGAAAGAGCGAAAGAGAAATGCTTGCTAAAGGTGCTAGCTCTATCCCATATCAGTAACAATAATTGTTAGCTGCAGAAACCGCGATATGATTACGGGGCAAGCTGTAGCGGTGGACTCTGGAAAATCCGACCGCATGAGGTTCTTTTATGTGCACTGACATTGTTTTGCACGTGGTCCTCTAGCATTTCGCCTGCATCGATAATGCGACCGTTTCGGCCAGAACCTGCCTTCGGGCGCAAACTGTATACGATTGTCGTGGGCGATTCATAGAAGGATAACAAATAAACAAAAAAGGCACTCGGCGTAAAAAAAACAAGAACGGGTAACGTAGACAGAAAAAGGAGTGCCTTAGGGAGCGCAGCGTAAACCCTACAGAAATCTCATTCATAATTTTGCCACATAATTTATTTATTTCTGGGGTTTTACGTCCCGAAAGCACGATATGATTGCGATAACGAAGGCGTGCAGAAATTTCGACCACTTGAGGTTCTTTATCATTCACTGATATCGCACAGTACACAGGACTCTAGCCGTTCGTCTCCGTGGAAATGCTGCCACCGTATTCCGGATTACATCCAGCGGCCCTCGGATCTGTAGCCGAGTGCATAGCCACTAGACCACTGTGTCGGGGCAGAATTTTGTTACGTAACAAAAGAAAAACAACCGTAACCAGATTTCAAAGGTTCCTCCGGCCCCGGACTCGTCTTAGTGTTTTAAAGGGAAAGTGTATTGAAGGGCCCTAGTTTTAGTTTATCCATAACTTTATTGGTGTTCGCGCATTACCGTATTGAAAGTGGCGTAAATAAATAAATAAATAAATAAATAAATAAATAAATAAATAAATAAATAAAAGCAGGCTGTCCTATTTCTGGCTTCACCTAGCAACGCAGTTTTCAACCAGACAAAAAAATGTTGCGGTAAGCATACGCAGTGGTATGCTTAGCTGGTTCTTTAAATTATCGACAAGCACAGTGCTGCCTACCAAGTCACTTGAGGAGTGCCAAGAACACAGCGCAATTCTTCCAACTTGTTAAAATAGTTAAAATATTTTCTGAGGCTTTAGGCGCCAAATTGAAGGCACGGTGATGAGACAAGCTGCAGAGGAGGGCTTCTCTTTAAGCCCGCCTACAGGCGAACACTGACGTCTCTCTCCAAAATTTACTCACACGCAGAAGAGCAGCGCTTGTCTTCATCTGTGTTTCTGTCTGTCGTGTAAGAAATTTCGCGCTGTTGTCAGAGAAATGGAGTACCAACTAGCCCGTACCCACACCTTGCTTAGCACATTTCTAGTTGGTCGGGCGTCGCTAGCACTGCTTGTCTTCATGCTTCCATTCTTTTAACCTTGGCTTAGGTCCTGGCTAATTAAGTTAAGACTAAGTCAAGTCTCAATAAGCTCAGATTATTAAGTAACGCCCAATTAAGCCAAACATTAGAGATGTAATGATTTCATTCGAAACTAATTTACCTTAGTCAACCCTAATCTGCTGTAATCCTTAATTCACCCTAATCTAAGTCTAGCGTAATCCGCTCTTAATATGCCATAGTCCACCTTAACGCATCTCCGTCTGTCTGAATCCACCCTAATGCGCCTTAATGAGCTCTAATCCACCCAAGTACACCCTAATCAGACCTAGTGCTTTAGTCTATCTTATATAAGAAATATTTTGGGTTCGACTCCAGCCATGTTATCGAGCGCGAGTACTAGAAGGTGGCGCATTGGAGTACCATAGGGAATAAAGCCATCTACAATCACTGATCAATTAAAGTTTGGGATTAATTTGTGATGTATTACGGGCTGCAGGCATGCATTTGTTGGCTTCTTGGAAAACTATATTTATGGTGACTTTTGCGCCGCACCGTTCGCGTCCACGCCGAGGTAGTTTACGGACGCCTTCCAATGGCATCTACGAGGCTTGCGCATTAACAAATATATTTTTACATATTTCCAGCAACTATTTTGCCTATAGAGGTGCTCACAACGCAAGGAAAAGCGAGCGCACGGCACGCACGGCACGCACGCGCTTACGGTTTTAAAAAAGGCGCGCTGCGAAGGGCCCGCACAGCCGAGGCGGGCGTGTCTGCCATCGGCCAATAGCAGCGACGCTCCTTGTAAATGCTCTATGACGAAATAGAGCATATTCAAAGAGCGTGAGGAGAAGCCGCTTTTTGAGTTGAGGGCTCCTGAAGAAGTGGAAGCTTTGTGCTCCGCTTGTGAACGCTACGCTTCGCGGATGACTACAGCATTTGGCTGAGATGTTCGTTGCAGCGTAGGCAAGCCGTAGAATATGTTTTTTCACCAAGCCCGGAGGGTGGTTCAGGACCCCTTTAATGCTGAAAGTGAATGCAATGCTGTCGATTATACGGCACCCTCCGAAAACTCCCCCATGTGGATCCCTCCCCCACCCATCCGTATTTAAAAGAAAAAAGAATGTTTTCAAGCCAACCGATACTTTCGTGTCCGCATCCCGTGCGTAGTGGTAAAACCGCCGGCAAACCCCTTCCCGCCACCGCCTTCACCAAAGTTTAAATTCTAGAAAACCCCCTGAATACAACACTAGTTCTGTTCTCTCTATATAAACCCTAAGTGGTAGGTTGGCTCTTTTAATCATGCCGTCTTGCATAATGCAAATTCAGTACAAAGCAGAATAAGGGATTCTTATAGACGTGATAAAACGATGAAAGATGACAAGATGCCCAATTGTTTCGTCGACGTGTGCATAAGCGATTTGTGCACCCCCTATTTTAAATGGAAATTCTAGATAAACATCTGCTGTGCATTTGAACCGCCTAAAATGTTCTAGTGCTTTAAAGCACTGGACCGCTCAATAAGGTTAAAACATGGGAAAGTTCATGAATGCTTAGACCGCATAGCTACAGTGGGGCATGAGTGAAACAGCGCACCTTAACGACAATAAGGCAACAATTTAAGAACAACAATGACGCGACACTTGCTGCACTGCGAATGGCGTGTCCCTATTGCTCCTTCTGTTTGCATAATAATAATAATAATAATAATAATAATTGCTCGTCGTCGTCAAAACGCGCTGCTTAAACCACAAGGCATTTTTTTCGCATGCATCGCAACGCGAGAAATCTTCGTGCTTGCTCAGACCCACTTTCTCCGTTAACCGTTAACATGCAGACCGGATAGGTCAGACCTGCAAATTGACACCGAGGCGTTAGCGAAAAGCAGCCGACATTGACATTTCTCGTGGCTGAGGGTCCCCTGTTATTTAGATCCGACACATGAAATTAAGCACAAAAGGAAGAAAGAAGAACCGGGAAAGGCTCGCCGAAACGCTTCCTTGCTCTCCGAAAGCGAATTAAGCACGTCAGTACTTCGTGCACGACACCCACGCAGTGCACGCACCTTATCAACATACGTTATCTCGGAGATAGAGAACACTTCCTCTGGTTTGTTTGTATTGCTTTGCTACTTGCTATGGTAACGCGGTAACGCAGTGTAGCTATGGGCGTCGTCAGTAGTCAGACCACTTCTTTGAAAACATTTTTTTTTTTTTTGCGTGTGTGGCGCTGGCTGTGTCGTTGGCGATGCCGAGAGGCCACCCCTATAGGCCTATTCACATGAATGGACAGCGCGTTGAACAACGTTTGTTCAATCAAATGGCTATACCAGCGCCGCGCCTGCTTTTTGACGCCTCGAGCACATTGTTTTTCGAAAGTGGCAAGGGAACTTTGCCCGTAGGCGTAACCCTACGAGAAAGGCGAGGTGCAGAAAGGCGTGGATGGACACCTGGCTATCCACTGCAAAGATTGTGGCTGTGTGCCATACTTTGACAACACATGCATTTTGTATCGCAACAGGGATACGTTACCAGATTGATAGTTGAAGCTGCAGAAATGAAACGAGATGATATTGATTGTGTCAGTGCACCTTCTATCACACTTACGCAGAAGAAACTTCGTTTTTTGGATGGTGTTGTGGGCAATAATGGTTAACTGACATGACACGTGGGCTATTTGTTTGTCTCCTTTCTTTTCTATTTATATGTCGCGCTTCCGAATAAATGCTTAGTTGCAGTCAAGCGCTTGTGGTGTGTCTTTCCTTCTAGTTGTCCCTGTGTGTTGTTTTGCGCTTCTTACGAAGATGGACCTACGAGAAATAATCCCGCCGCCCTGTGTCCGCTGCGCACGGTGTGTACCCGCAAGCTTGCACTGTTCCCATTAAGACCTTCCGGGCATTGGCAGGAAACAGGGCTGACACCCACCTGGCGTGCGGCACTAGCGTCACCGTGTGCGTCTTACTGCAGTGCACTGCAGGCAAGTACGAGGTAAGCATTGAAGGCGTAGCTTCTTGTGTATACTTCAGTGCCCTGTAAGCTCGCTGAACACCTTCTATTCAATTGTAATGGGTCTCTCTCATACCGCAGCAGGTTCCCAATAAACAATATCACGCATTGCTTTTTGGAAATTTCGTATTCAGTGGAAAGAGGTGAGCCCGGCGAACCGCGTACCAAAGGTGTTTTCATACATATTTAGACACGCTGGCTCCACTGAGGCACTCGCCTGCGGAGTGTGTTTTGTGCATGCTGGAAATGTGTGTCTTGCGAGCTGCAAACATACCTTCGTTTTTCATCATGACCACTGCTGGTGTTAGGTGGGGTTTAACGTCCCAAAACCAGCTCTGATTGAGACGCCGTAGTGGAGGGCTCCGGAAATTTTGACCACCTGGGGTTCTTTAACGTGCACTGACATCGCACAGCACACGGGCCTCAACATTTCGCCTCCATCGAAATGCAGCCGCCGCGGCTGGGATTCGATCCCGCGACCTTTCGGATCTGCAGCCCACTGCCATAACCACTAGACCACCGTGGTGGGGCCATCATGACCACTGGAGAGAGGGGAAGAATCCAATGTTAATGGAACAAGGGGACTGTGCCTGGTTACAGCGGGGGTTCATTCGCCTTTCCAGGTCCCCACTGGCTGGAGTAGGTCATGCCTGGCTTTTTGGGGGCCCCATACTAGGAGCGAATTTCGCCCATATTTATTTGAAAGCTTTCCGCTTAAGACATCCCCTATATGGTGCCTTTGACTACCTATATACTAGTGGGTAGTCTGCTTAGAGCTGACCTTCCTGTCAGCCTTCGCTGTCTACTCGAACTACGTGAAGCTATATACCCCCTCTTTTCAATCCAACCGCCCTACGTGGAACAAGCTAGGTTTGCTGGGGTTTCTGACGTTGCCGTTTTAAATGCACCGCACTGTGCAAAAAAAAAAAAAAAGTCAGTTCCGCCAGAAGAGCGAAGCAATGAATGCGATAGCAATGCGTGGTATAATATACGAGTTAAATGTAGCAGCTTTAGGGACAATCTGAATTGCAATGAATGTGGGCTTGTGCAGGTATGTAAAATACCACGTGACGGTCGAGAAGCATAGACAATGGCTTAGTAGAGGTGCGAGCTAAGTCGTGTTGTTTTGATATCTTCTGGCAAGTGCTTCACACCACGCGACCGTGCTAAGCAGCGTGCACTTTGTACCATCGACTTCGCCTAAAGCAGCGGCATTAAGCGAGCTTCCGGCACTCGTAGATGCGTTCGCGTGAGCGCTGTGTGGCCAGCGCATTGCCGGCGTCGCGCCTGGAAGGGAGCAAGCGATCGAGGCGCTGCTACGCAGTACGCTGCACGTCTGATAGCTGCCGAGATAGCGCGCGCGCCAGCGATGGCGACCGCGTGAAGTCCACAGTTGCTGCTCCGTAATGAAGAAACTAATGTTATGCCCAGATAATCCGTCGTTTAAACACTTGGCTCGATCATACGATATTGTATCGCGACGAAGTGTGCCGTCACCTACCAATGAATTTTCAAAGGTAACTGAATTAAGCTGGAGCGAATGCCACATTATACTTATAGCTTTGGGGTTCGACACCAGCACCTTGGGATTCGTGTGCCGAAGGTCGTAGGATTCAGTCCCATAACTATGTGTAAAACGTGATGTCCAAAGTATAGTGGACTGTCATATTTACTCACCTGCAGTGTGTATCCTCTCATATTCTTGGCAGAAGAATGCAGGTATGCTCCACACGTGATTTCGTTGTCGGAATTAAGTTGTGATGGAAGGCATAAGCATGCCTTGTTATTGATGTCATCACCTGTCAACCGTCTTACACATACACAGGCACATTTACGTCCCAAGTTTGTTGCATACGAAGCAAAGACGCGTGTTATATTGTTGTATTTTTGGTGACACGTCAATTTCTGGTACCACACCCATGGTCACGTACCACAACGCGCGAGCCGGTTGACTTTCGCCTTTACAAAGAACAGAACACGAATAACTTTCACTTCTGTGTGCACGGCGTACTGACGTCACTGGCACTGTGGCGCAAGGGTTTATGGACACGTGTTATGTATAGACTACTACAGACTCGTCGATACAGCATCAGCTTTCACATCGCTGTCACGCATGTCTCTCGCTTTATATTTCTCTTCGCAAGAAATGAAATACCTGCGCTTTTTCAACAAGTCCGTCAAACTTTGACGTCATCTGTATAGCTTCTTCAGCAGCTTTTGCGCTGTTCCTCTTGTATTTTTTTCTGACATAATAGAAATTGGAAAGGAGATTGCGTCATATCGGTTCACCCAAACTCAAAGAGGGCTTCATAACGGCACACGTCTCTTCACAAAAGTCTTTCTATTCTAGCCCACGGCGCAGAAGTCGTTTTACTCCCTAATGGCGACTGGTTCGACCCTGCGTGCTTCCGTTTCCTTATAGCAGCCCATTTCTTGCGCCATACCTGGACCGTGTCATTTCCTGCTGTGTGGCTTCACCTCCGACAAAGGAGGATACCGGAAATTAAACGTGCACTACCATGGCGTCCGCGTGTCAGCGGGGCGGCGGTTTTCTTATTTTCAGTGCATGCGGTGCAGTCTTATGTGAAGATTGCGTTTGCCTCTCTCTTTCACTGTAAGTTTACCACAGAAGAATGCAGTTCCGTTACCTCTATAGTCTATACCACTTTGGACAAATGCGTGCACTGCGCGGCACTGATGACATTGGCAAAAGCATACAAAATGTTACCCATCCTTTTGAGTGTCACAGGGTATTGTCTTCGTAGTATTAGCGAAATATCTTCAACAAGCACAGACAATACTTATCGTTCTCGGCACACAGTTTCTTTCGCTTGGGTGGAACTGGGATCAATTGTGCTCGTGAGAATTAACGAAGGTTTGTGTCTGCGAGCTCTGGAAGCCACCGACATACGCACTTCGTCCCAACAGACTTCGTCGCCCCGTACAAAGGGAGATTGATAGCCAGGATTTGTTCAGCCGAGGAAAGCGTATAGTCATGCGCGACTGCTGCTAATGAACGCATAATTCATTAGGGCGTGGAAGCAAGCGATAACAATTATTTCACCATAGGATTCTCCGCAAGGACAAAAGATGAATCGCTAATGGAAGCTGCGTTGCTATGAAGAATGCCCGTTTCTGTTCATCCTATTCGATAGCTTATGTAGTGGGGCTGAAACACCGTGTAGTGCTACGCAGAGATGATCGTCCGGGCCCGATACTAAGCAGTAGTAATATATGCAGCCACTCATTTGAAAAACTTCTGCAATTTTAATTCAGCTGGCTTTCACTTTCGTCGTGCCGGGGGGATTACGTTTTCTCGGATAGGGGCAGAGAGTGCGAGCGTTCAGGATCGTTTTTGAAGCGCTCCATGAAAGGAGGCTTTCTTTTTTTTCTTTTTTCTTCTTTTTTGCCATCAGCTTCCACTTAACAACAGCGGAGACATTCAAGGCCGCGGTTCTCCCATGCGTCGGATCAGCTCGTCGTCACGAAGTGGGGGAAAAGCACGCCTGCTCTTGCCGTCCACCCACTAGCTGCCGCACTCACTCTTTCCCTCAGCCCAGTGGTACATGATAGTGATGATGTAGCGGTTACGGTGCTCGGCTGCCACCTCTCCCCACCCCCCCAAAAAAAAAAATAAAAAAGAAGAAGAACAAACAAACAAACAAAAAACACGGGTTCGATCGCGGCCGTGCCGTTCGCATTTTCGGTGTAGGCGAAAATTCTGACACCCGTGTACTATGCGTCGTCAGTGCACGTTAAAGAACCTGAGGGGGGTCTATATTTCCGGAGCCCTCCAACACGGCTTTTCTCTGCTTTCTTTCTCTTTCATTCCCTTTCCCTTACACCCACGGACGCTTACCTGTGCTCCCGGCATGGGCTACATGAATTGGCGTTGTTTCCTTAACCGAACCACAATCATCATCATTGTCATCATTACGCAAAGCCCCATGTGCGATAATCCATGTTCCCACATTTAATTAAAAAATGTGCGATAATATGTAGGAAAAGTATGGCTCGAAGTTATGGGTTTGACTCCCGCGGCAGCTGTTCCATCGCGTGAGATAGATAGATAGATAGATAGATAGATAGATAGATAGATAGATAGATAGATAGATAGATAGATAGATAGATAGATAGATAGATAGATAGATAGATAGATAGATAGTGCAGGAATGCACGATGAAGCTTCAGGTACGGTGCACTCGCCATGCGGTCAGATATTAAGATGAAGGGTGGAGTACCCGCATACATATCAGGTCATGCCATCGACAGCTTGACACCCCTGACAGTGTCGTCACTGTTAACGATAGAGCAGTTCCGCGGTTCCGACGGTTTTCATGGTGTGGAACTGGCCGGATTTTTTTTTTCTTTTTTTAAAGCAGTAACCGATATTCGCAGCATAGAGCTTCCTACTATAAGGTACTAGAGGGAAATGAGCACTAGTGTTTGTTGGAGTTTCAAAGAAGGCGGTTGAGCCAGAATGGTAATGATGGGTATAATATGAATCTGCCTAGTCTTCGTCCTTCTGGCTTCATAAGGGTTTGCGACATTATGGCTTTGTGACATGTCTAGCAGTAAAGCGTACACTACAGCCGCTGCCCTCGTCGCGTAATGAAAAAGTTTAGTAATGTCACTCGCGTCACTGAAGTTCGCGTCACAGGAATAAACAAACCCACCAGAACGATCGAAGCCTCAGGCACGAAGACTAGACAAATCCATCTCATAACCATTATTCCCATGGCAGCTTCACGATCACAGCGCCCGATTTCCCTCTAATATTTTTGTAGGAAACTCCATGATTCGCGGCTATTGCAATTTAACATCTCACATTTATTCTCAGGGACGCCATTACGTCACATTTTTTACACGCCCCACAGGTAGGTTTACGGAGGGAAGGGTCATGTACACAAAGGTGGCTTTAATGCCCCGCCCACACTTCGCTTCGTCGACAAGGTGAACGAACTCGCTTTACCACGTCCGAAAGGTGCATCTCCCTTTTCTCCAAGTCTCCTTTTGTACGTACCAATCTAGTGACGCTTCTATTCGATTTTGCCGATTTGAAACGTGGCAACTTATTCGTATATAGCTCTTAAAGCATGGCGTTCTGGTACTCTCTCTATTTTTTTTATTTTTGTTTCCCCACCCCTCACGCACAATGACGGCTTCCTAGTATGGCAAGGACTGGCAAAAGATTAAGTGTGACTCCCGAAAACGGAAAAGAAAGGCCGCGGAAGACAGGAAATAGAGAGAGAAAAAACAGAAAGGGATACAGAAAAGAAAAAAAGAAAACAGCAGTAAGGCGCCTCCGCAAATGCTTGGACCTGGAAATATTGCGAAATGCGGCAAATTTGACGAAAGCAATTCTGTGTGAGTGCCCGCGTAAAGTGGCGAACTGAAAGCAGTCGTCCTCACAGGCCGATCAAAAGAAGTAATAAAAGCTCCCCCACCGAGAAAATGTGGATTTTGCGCTGGGCCTTCCATTGTCTCGCCGGCCTGTGTTCTCAGATGGCTGCTGCGTTTCCTTTGACGCAATTGACTTTCATGACGGGCACTCGGGCGCTCAAAGCCCGGCGTCGGGACTAAAGAAGGAACCGATAAACTGAACACAGAAATGACACGGAATAAAACAGTACAGCGAAAGAAAACACGGCGGGAGGGAAATGGCTGCGATTCTGCAGAGTGTGTGAACGTGCTGGAAGTATATTGAAGCAAGCAAAGCGAAGCAGAGCAAGACACTCTGGTTGCTGAGTGATGTACGTACGCAATGCATCCCTTCTGCAACTCTGTTTACGCCGTCGGCCAAAATTTTGAGAAGTATAAAAAAAAATTGTCGATGACATTTCTCATAAGGCGCGGCTTATGGGCGTAAAAGCTTTCGGATTGGAATAAAGTCTCGATTTATTTTTTTTAACGTTTCGGGTGCAACGCGGGAGCATGCTGCGAAGCTTGGAATCCCTTTGTGTTCGTTATCCGAAGTGTCGACTTTCTCTCAGGACCATCAAACCACACTGCCGCGGCAAGTGAAATGAAGCTGGGCGTCGAAGCGCAGATGTGTCACATCAACTGTCGGCGTATAGAAGTAAAAATAAAATAATTGATTGATTTGTGGGGTTTAACGTCCCAAAACCAGCTCTGATTATGGAAGACTCCGTAGTGGAGGTCTCCGGAAATTTCGGCCACCTGGGGTTCTTTAACGTGCACCGACATCGCACAGCACACGGGCCTCAAAATTTCGCTTCTATCGAAATGCAGCCGCCGCGGCCGGGATTCCATCCCGCGACCTTCGGATCAGCAGCCGAGTACCATAGCCACTAGACCACCTTGGCGGGGCGTAAAAATAAAAAAATAAAAAAAAATAAAGGCGTGACTCTGCTGTCGTACACACAATGACCAGCAGAGCTGGGGGCTTTTAGCAAAGCGACCTCTTCCTTGAAAGTCCTGACTCTCCCGGTCCCTATAACAGATTATTTTTCTTTTGCTCATAGCTGGTTGCGTACCAATCCTCCTAGCTCCGTCCCCTCTATCTCTTTCTCTTTATCTGTAAATCTTTCTTTCTTTCCTTTCCACTATCTCACTATCTCAGCGTCTATAGCAAGGTGTTACTATGGTCGGTACAACACAATCATATGGTCCCAATAAATGCATGTTCTGCAAACATGGGCACACGGCCTAGTACTTTTGACGCGCTGCTTAGGGCTGTCGGTAGCCGGGTCTCAGTCTGCTTCGCCAGGAAAGTTTATTGTTTTTTGTTCAATTATTTATATAGATCTCTCTCCTTCTATCTCTGCACCTTTGTCCTCATACCACACTCTCCCCACCAAGTTTTGAGTGGTCGCCGCCCACGGGTCGAACTCGAACTAAATGAGCTCCGCTGTTAAAAAGAAAGGGTTAGGGTATGGGGTCAACGAGACACATGGCTGAGTGGAAAGCACCGTGAATACTGGTGCTTTCCACCGGCTACACTTTACGGCTGCTCCTCTCTCCACCGGCGCTCCCTAACGGCTACGGGCCTTTAAATTGTTGAAGTCGTCCAATTTTGCCAGCGGCCACAATCGAAATAGCCGCTCTGCACGTATACGGTGTTTCTGGTCGCGTGACAGCAACGCAGAATTCACATTTATATCTGAACAGCGGAGCTTTTCTAAGGCAGGGCTTGACGTCCATAAGGTGCGCTATTGTGTCGTGCTCCATGCGGAGCGTTTGCTTCGCCCTCCACCCACTCTTGGCCTCAGCCACATGATAACGATCATACGAAGGAAAAAGAAAGAAAGAAAGAAAGAAAGAAAGAAAGAAAGAAAGAAAGAAAGAAAGAAAGAAAGAAAGAAAGAAAGAAAGAAATAGTGGCATGGATTGTGTACGGTCAGTAAATAGGGAATTTCAGCTTGACCAGTAAAGCGGTATGCGGTATACGCAAAGGCGTACCGGATACCGTATAGCGTTGTTTGTCACAGTCAAGTGACGCCAGCTATGGGCGAAAAACAGAACAAGCAAAACCGCGTGGTTTATGTACTCCCAGATTTTGGCAGCCACTCGCTAAGCCTGCTGGTTCGTCACTTTGAGCGTTGCTCTCAGAAACAGTGTCTAATTGTCACGGACGCTTTACTGTCGAAGCTCCATGATCCAAAGCTGTGTAGCAAATACAACCGTCAATTAGTAACTGAAAGGCTCCAGAGCGCACGAGGACCACTCGAAATATTCGAAGCGGGCGGCATACGCTTTAGGTAGTCGGCCATCTTTGCGCATGCGCTGTTTACACCCCGTACTCCACTCTGCGCAAATGGCTTTGCGTATTGGCCTCGAGATCTTGGAGTGGCGCCCTCTCGCGTGTGACGTCAGAGCGGGGACTCCGATTTCAACCGCGCTGCAGCAGCCGCTGCTCCTGTACGCGTATCGTCTGCTTCACGTGAGAACTTTGTCGAACGAACAGCCTCGCGACGGTCAACTAACGCCTGCAACGATTGTTTTCGAGTGTAATCTTGAACTTGTTTTAGTTGCGGCCCAATCGACAGGGCCAAGAAATCCCCCGGGTGGCCGACGAGTGTGCCGATGCCACCGACCGCATTGCTCGTAAGAAAGTGAAACTATGTGTGAGTGTTCGCGCTCGTTATCTTGTTTCCGCCGTACGATACTAATTAGTTTGGGTGTTTCTTTCGATATTACAGTAAGCGTGCCGTTCTCGAGCATCTACAAGTATGTAGATAAAGCTTGCGAAACGTCGCGGTGTCTCATCGAGGGCGAGGCGGTGTACGACGCAGGCCGCGTTGTTGAATGCGCGGTCGAGGCCGTCAACGGAGGTCGCATCACCGTCGCCGCTCTCGTCCTCCAAACAAGTGGACTCACCAACCCACCGCACAACGTCTCTGTCGTGATCGACAGCAGTGAAGTGGCCAATGCTCGCTGCTCGTGCAAAGCAGAGTGAGGCAATGTCAACGTGTAACATAACATAGAATTTATGTTCACTGCTGGTCTGCAGTTGGTGTCGAGCTCATATCGCCTTTTGCATTGTGTTAATGTTTCTAAATTAAGAGGCAAGTTCACTATTGAGACTAGTGTGAATGTTTAATGTTGGCACCATGAAATATTTAATTGCGGCACCATTTCTATTATTTCTATAAATGAAAAGAGACTTCGTAGGTGATTTCGTGGCTTCGTAGGTAAAATACGTATGTACACCATCCAGACGCAGCCGTAGTCTCATACATCCTGCGCCGCTCAGCTGAGCTCACGAGGCGCGCTTACCCGCGAGGCGATTCGGAGGCCGCGTCGTCGGCTCCTTGTTTAGGGGCCTTCGCGGCAGGTTGTGGGACGGCACCGCACCTGGTGTAAGTCGCCTATGCTTATAGCCTGCGTGCAATAAACGGCTTAATTATTGGCGAGGCGCTTAAACACGGTCACAAACTTACCGAAGAGTGGCGCGTACGGTGGGTAGCAGAAGTCGCTGTCCGCGAAGTGTTTCCTGCACACGGTCGATGAAGGCGTGGGGCGCTTTCCCATTCTGAGCTTGACCATCCACTTCATCTTCAGCTTTGGGTCCTTAGGATAGTCGTGAAAGCTAACGCCTCTTTCACGAGCGGACGAAGTACACTGAGGCACAGAGCAGTACTTCACCATTGCGCAGCACTCGCCGCGGAGACAAGCGGCCGCAGTTCTAAAAAACAAAGAGCCGTAGTTCTAAATGAACGTTAAAAGCAGACCCACGGTTGTTCGAACAGCGTCAGTAGCCACCATACGCGAGATAACCAACTGAACTGCTTTTTTGTTGAGATTTACCGCAACGGTGGCTTCAACACGGCGCTGGGCCTACGTAGCAGACGAAAGCGCGCGAATCCCCGCTCTGACGTCATACAGGCGCCGTTCGCAGCGCCGCCATCGGTCGCACACCAGGCGAATTGCGGTTTACCGGACGCGCTAAAATTCCCTATTAATGATTAAGGGTTGTATTAACAGCGTAATTGATACGTAATTGCACAATCAACTTGACACCCTTTTCAGATAAGAGAACAGCTTCGCTAGCTGGTACGACTGCTTTCACGACATTTAGTTGGCTTGAACTTTTTTTTTTTAGTTTGAATGACTGATAAATTTAAGCCGCAAGAAAAAATGGGAGGAACCAGCCTAAGGCCTAAGCCTCCACGGGGCGCTCCCAGATACAGAAACATCCTTGAAATGACCCTGCGTAATGAAAAAAAAAAAAGGAGGAAATGGCAAAAAACAAAAGAGAAAGACGTGATGGATTGGAGTGGGGCCTTGAGCGCAAACGCGCACGGCATCGCGAATTCTCGATGAGCGCGTCTGCGAGCGCCGAATGGCCGAGTGGCCGTTACGTTTCGCGAATCCTCTCGCCTTTACGGTTCTCGTGCTCTTGTTATGCAGCACGCATTTCGCGATTCCTATTCGTACTCCTCACGCGCCGCTGTCCCTGTCAAGTCAAGGATCACCACGGCTTACCCTGTGTATACAACAGCTCCGCTCTTGTTTTACGAGTATGCCGGCAGCGATTTGATTTGTTACGGTCGGTGCTTCGCGCGTGTGCATGCCGTTTGTCTCGCAGTGCGCCTTGAGTTTCAGTGTACTTCACTTTATCTTTGTTTGTTTGTTTGTTTGTTTGTTTGTTTGTTTGTTTGTTTGTTTGTTGGGCGTGTTGTTCGCGCAGCACCGCCCGTTTCTACGTGCGCAATACTCAAAGAAGATAATCAAAGAAGTGGTTGTCTCGGTTCCTCTGTTCGTTCTGCTTCGTCTTGATATGCACCCTCGCAAGGTTGTTCGTAAATGTCGACCCAATATACCTGTGTAAGGAGCCGTAGGCTTTCGTATACGCATATTTTGCTGACTTGCATCTCTCGTCCCTTTTCGTAAAATTTTATTTTGCGCTGCTCTTTCGTGTTTTATTTATGAGAGGCTTTGCTGTCGTGCGTGTTCTTGTTTGCTCGGACATAAACTCGGCCTAAAAAAAAAAAAAGAAACGAGACCTGTATCGGCGCGTACGCTTAGTTTATTCCTTCTTAACGAGTTGGGTTACTCAGCACTTTGTTGCCATCACACTGCCTAGTAAGTTCCAAGTCTACAACAAGATTGTGATTTTGTAACCGCTCTGTGCAGAGTTTACTGATGGGAAAACTGACGTCCCATGTACTCCGAGAGAGCAAAATGTCCCAAGGGCATATCGAGCAGTTTCTTGTTTACTTAGTTCATTCATGTATTTTCATTTGCCTATATATATACAAATACATTTTGTTAGGTTTCTTAGAAAGTATCAGTATCGAGGCTGGGGTTCATAAGGTGTCTTGAACACGACAATGCGCGCATTTTGCATGGACCGCACCGTGAACTAAAATTTGAAGTGTGCCACATGCACTAAGGACCCAAACTGAAAGCGCGCGTATTTGGCAAGACGTCTCCTCTATTGAACAGCGTGGTTTGCGCACTGCGTGACAGGATTCAAGCGAGTGAGACGCAAAAAAGAAAAAAGGCATTTGAGAAGGGACAATTTTTTGCTGAGCAAATGTCCGACACATCTCACGCATTGTGGGAATTAACATCATGCGAAGCAGTAAGCGCGAAAATTCCTATTCTTGTTTAGCGTCTGTGTCTTGGCAAAGATGAGTAGTAGTGTGCGTAAAGTGGATTTATCAGGCTGGTCGTCCGTACATTCACATTGGCGGCTAAATTATATATAGCTGTATACCCTAGAGTGCCTTGGACGTGCACATAGTTTATTTTTATTTGAAGGTGTCTCACAGAGCCGCCAGGGCCTTGAGTAAAAGAGGATTCATACAGACTATGTGAAGAAAAGACCCCGTGACCTTCGCGTGGATACTGCACACGAACCACGCGCAAAGCGATAACATGAAACGCAACCATAAGAAGGAAAAAAAAAAAATAATCGAGCAGGCAATTCCCGGTGAAAAAGAGGGGAAGAAGTGCGTCAAAAATCGGGCGCGCATGTGACTACACCGGCAACCGAATGGCGTTAGAAGACACTATTTACATGTGGCGGTTCAGGCAGAGCATGGGTTCGCTGGTGATATACGCGGTAAACGATTGCCGCAAATTCACTGGGTTAGCCTTTGTGACTATGTTTTCCAGTGTAGGGCCCTTCTCCAGTCGTATTGCACGTGAAGGCGCCGATGAGTTGAATGCGTGTAGCGTCTATCGTTGCCTTGCCGAGCGAAGCTGAAGGAAAAAAAAAACATGTTGCAAGATATAGTAGTACAGTCTTTAAATTTTTCTTTTTTCTATATATATCACGCGAATATTGAATGCAGTACAGGAATGCAGGATTCTTGTAAAGTAACTAGATTTCTTGTACGATAAGCAAGCGCACAAAGTACACTTAACTGCGATCGCCGTTTCACACGTAGTTCACTTTTTCAACTTTAACATATCGTTCGGTAACAATGAAGTACGCGGCGCCATTCGAGAAATGGTCGAGAGTTCCCTTGCGCGTTATGCACAGTCCAGTACATCCTCGGCTGCACCAAGCGGATTCTCTTTCCTTAAATAATCAGCACTGATTTGATTGATTTCTAGTGTTTTACGTCCGAAAACCACGCCATGCTTATGAGAGACGACTTAGTGGAGTGCTCCGGAAATTTCGATCACCTGGGGTTCTTTCACGTGCAGTGACATCGCACAGCGCACGGGCCTCAACATTTCGTCTCCATTGAAATGCAGCCACGGCGGCGGGGTTTTGATCCCGCGACCTTCGGATCAGCAGCCGAGTGCTATAACCGCTAAAGCACCGTGGCGGGGCAAATAATCAGCGTAGCAAATGGCGCTCGCGGTTGGGTGTGTTCAGTGCGCCTGCGCTTCGTATACAGCAGATCCCGGAACTTCTCGAGAATGTTAGACGCTATACCATATTCCGCGCTCATGGCTCGCGCTATATTGTTAAAAAATTGCATGGTTATAAATATGCATGGTTTGTTACAGAGCAGGTAACACGCAGTAAAGCTTAAACTGACGTTACACGAGCACGGGCGCCACGACTGGTGTGGGACATGCGCCACCGCAGCTGCTGACGCAACACGTTTATTTGCAGTAAGTATACAGCTTGGTAAGAGCAACCGTGAACGAGTGGCACCTCGTATGCTTGGCACTTGGAAGGCTCTGGCTATAGATTGCAAAGAAAGGCAGCACATATTATGCATTTACCGCGCATTATAATAATGCAATCGACAGACAACCATGACATAAATAAATAAATAAATAAATAAATAAATAAATAAATAAATAATAAATAAATAAATAAATAATAAATAAATAATAAATAAATAAATAAATAAATAAATCAGACCTTTAAGACATTGCAAGATGGCTTCCTACAATAAGCGATGTATGCTTAAACACACACGCCAGAGGAAACAACCTGTTGGATATTCTTCGAATCCGTGTAGACAATGTTCAGTTTCTGCCCCGTTAGAGCCAGACAGAATGTCGTTACTTTGGGCCCGTTCTTTCTTGAAGATCACGACACTCTGAAAAGTATATATATGGAGAGAGACCTCTTTTTTGAAAGGCAGAGAATTTCGCCGGCGTTGAAACATCGCTGACATGCTACTCAGCGTGGGGAGGGAATATGGGTAGAGAAAGACAAGTAGAAAGAAGTGCAAGAGACAGTGAAAAAGAAAAGAGAAAGAAAAATGGGCCTTTGTGTTTCTGGCTGAGATGCCTAATTGCAAAAAGTATACTCTTCTTCTACTACGCTAGCTAAGCAAACGTCATAGAGGCTACTATACATTGAATTCTAAGCACTTGACGTGGTCGCAAAGAATGCGAAAATTTCACTTCGACCAGTTATCGTATGACGTGATTTGATGCTGAGCCTTTAAAGGGTGTACTGTGCACTTCTATCAGTGGGACACGTAAGGGACGCTGATTTCCAGTCTGCCCTTTCTCGCGGGTCTTTCTCAATGGATTAAGAGCCTGTCCTGACAGTGCTGATTGTAACGCGTGCGTTGCTCAACATTTACACAAAGTAAACAGTAAGATACGGCTGTTTGCTCAATGTCGCTATCTCCCCGACGCGACAGGGTCCGCTTGACGTGTTCGTTTCCGTGGCACTATTTCGCAAGGCTGTTAAAAAAAAAAACAGAAAGAGAAAATTCCGCATAACAACAACAAAAATACAGGTTGCCTAAGCTGTTGAATCGCGCTATATAGACAAGCAGGCACTTTGAGTTCCACTTTACTCATGAAACTGCGCGGGGAAGAATACACCCACTATTACTGTCCGACAAAGAGCTAGCGGTGGTAATGCCGAGACGCTGACTACCCCTTGCGTACGTTCTTCCTCTAATACTGTTGCGCAAAATCGCGAAGACTTTGTTAGTATACGAAGATAGAAACAAGTTGTAAGAAGGTTCCCAGGGGAAACATAACAGCGAACGTGAAATGGACATGGCGAATTGCGTCACTTATATAGTCTAAGTAATTTTTTTTTCTTTTACGAAATCATTTACTGCTTGCATTTCTTCGACGCAGTCATAGTAACGCTCTTGCCATTCCTCTGCAGTGCTTTCTGAGCAAGCTGAGCGTCTATGTGAGGACATACAAAACAAACGAAACTGTTGAGAAGGAATCCTTTACTCGGAACGCGGCAAAGCGGACAAGGACAAAAAGAACATAGGTTTCTTTGAGAACATCGCAAATGGCTTGAACCGTGAAGCCCACTATAGCGTTCAAGATAATGAAGCTCGGAGAAGTCTAAGCGCTACACTCGGACCATAGTCACAAGTGCTGTCCTTAATCGAGTAATCTTCTATCCGGTAATGCTGCTAGAGTTTAATTATATTTTCCGCTATTGAAATAAGGAGTTCATAAGCGCCTTGCATAGTGAAACTTCAACTGTATATACATACACACGCATGTAGGTACGTATGTACAGAATGAGAGCAGTGGATACGTAATGCGTAGGTGCGATATGGAAGCCACCCAAGGCAGTTTTCTCCTTCGCTCAAACTTGATTGATCGGCGGGGTCTAACGTCCCAAAAGCAGCTCTCATTATGAGACCCTAGGTAGTGGATGGCTCCGGAAATTTCGACCACCTGGGGTTTCGTTAACGTGCACTGACATCGCAGAGCACACGGGCCTCAACATTTCGCCTCCATCGAAATGCAGCCGCCGCGGCCGGGATTCGATCCCGGGGTCCTCGGATCAGCAGACGGGTGCCATAACCACTAGACCACTGTGGCGGGGCCGGCACTAAAACTTGTCACTTAGTTTTTAAGTGGTAACATAAATCCCTTCGCTTTCACCTCTATCTCTTTCGACTGCGGCAGCGCTGAAGCCGTCATGTTATACACGAACAGTTATAGTGGCAGTATAGTTAGCGCAACAAAAGTCCGTGTGGGAGGGGGGGGGCGGCGGGAGGGGGGACCTTCTGCTACAGTGCTTGGTGGCGCTTGTTAGCACTATTACGGCCTCGCTTAATCGCTTCACCTCCTGGGTTTACGCTTCTGACCTTGTATTAATGCTTTGCTCGAGCGTAACCTAACAACGAGCTTCTTTATGCAGGCGTCTTGCGCATTTGTACCACGTCCGTTTGGCGTCTCGTGTAATTAAGGCAGATATGTAGCGTTCTATCATGGCGCCACCGTCATTTTATGATGCACTACGTGTAGCTCGATAACATTATAAACAAACAAACAAACAAACAAACAAACAAACAAACAAACAAACAAACAAACGAATAAATAAATAAATAAATAAATAAATAAATAAATAAATAAATAAATGAATCGGAAACCGGATGCCTTTCCGGTACAAAATTATGGCACACCGTAATTAACGAGAGCAAGTATACGCTCGTGGGATATACGTCAATATACACGGACTCCGGAACCAAAAACCGAGGGTGGGGGGAAGGGCGGTCACTCCCCCCCCCTTAAAACTTTTCCTGAGGGGGCAGGGGTCCGCCCCACTTTCTGACCGTTTACGGTGAAATCAAATTGTGGACAAGATTTTCAAGAAATTCAAGCAACAGGCGTCGTCGTGTGGTCCAGTGCTTGCCAAAACACTGCACCACACAACCACGCCTGTTGCGCAGTCGCAGAGCCTTTCAGTGCTTCCGAAATTCCAACCATTTTTAAGATGTGTACCAATGTAAAATGAGAGAGGATGCAGATATGTGATATTTAATACGGCTAAAATTAATTAAAACATTATTGATCGATGTCATTACAAAAACTACTAATAATAATGTATAATGCAAATAAATAAGAATAGACAAATATTGATGTCAAATAGTAAACACAGCCAGCGCCTCAAAAATAGAGCAGGCGCTGACACAACATACAAGAACGACAATACTTGCCCCCCCCCCCCCCGCCTTCTTCCCACTTTCACTGTATAGATTTCCAAAAGCTTGAAAGGCCGTTAAGTTCTGTCTGTTGTGATGCCCGGAAAGGTCAGGCTATAGGTCCCTTAATGCGGGAATGGCACCGCGAGGATCAGTACACGATGGCTCCAATAGATTCTGCAGAGGCTTCGGGGATTGCGATATACGACGTGCCCCCACACACGCTTGACCCGACGATCGATTGCGTAACGGCGCCGCGTAAACGACGCGGCCGTGCTGTAGAGGGATTGCCGAGCCACTTGAGATCCTGGAGGCGTCATCCTGAAAGGACGGCGTATAAAGAGAAACATCACACACCCCTGTCTGAGGCTTTCGACTCAATAATGGACGCGTATCACTATCGGATGCGCTGTATAGCAGCTCTCTGTTCGGCCAGACACCGAGTAACCCTTAGAACTGTAACATACAGTGTCAAACAAAAAAGTTCGGCTTGCGACACACCTCTTGTAGCATTTGAAGGCGAAGCCTTGATGCACATTGGGCAATGCAGTAAGTTTTACCAGAGTTCCTTAATGCTTTTCTGGACCCGAAATTCCTCCGTTACTGCCGCAGCTGACGCGGGGCGGCGCTGGGTACGGAGGGGGCTAAAGAGGGACGGCCAAATGAGAGCTGCGCCGGCTGTGCGCAGAGTGAGGATTGTGCCGTGACCAGGAGTACGACGGCATCGGCCTTCCTTTCTCTTTCTAGTTTCTCCCACTTCGTAGATCGAAGGATTTAACTGTTGTGTGCGACAATGCAGGCACTGCTCATGCGTGTATAGCGTAGAAAGTATGTATATCTTGGGAACTGTGGTTCACGTGAGCTACGACTCCAAAAACTTAGTGCGTGCCGGACTGTCGTTCCGGCTACAGAGGTTAAAGAGCGAAAAGTTTTTGTTGTTCTAAGTAACGCTGACGAGCGGGAGCAGCGCGAACGAGCGGTACCACGATACACCACGACATGAAGCTGGAGGCTTGACGTTGACTTCCAACACGTCCGAGTGGCGAAAGACATTTTGCCGGCACGGAAGTTATTCGTAGCGACGATTACGTACTCAAAGTAGGCGTTGCATCCTTGGAACGTTTCATTTCACAACTGTATGTTCAATGACAGAATCGTGTTTTGTAAATTGATGATACTGCGGTACTTTCCGTCATATTATATAAACTGCATACTTCTTCTTTACTGTCATTCCTTCTGCAACAGTGTCGCGTTCGGTAAGAGCTGTATTGAAGTACGGCACTATGTATACTAAAGTATTATAGGATGAAAATTAGACCGCTTTCAGCTTGACAAGTTTAGGTGCCGTTTGCATCATTTTTAAGTATTTCGCAAATGTACATTGGCACTGCAGGAAGGCCATGCTGGATAACACGTTGTTTTTTTTTTCGTTTAGTTTTTTTCGTTTAGTTTAGCATGAAACACTGATTTGTTTCAGTTCGTCATGCTTTGGTATAATGGGTTGATTAGAGTAATTGTCGTGTGAGCATGCAAATGACAGGCGCAAGAAATACGGAAGGGCACGTGTGTTGACAATCAACTGACTTTATTTCAGGAGCGCAATGTGCTTCTAGCAGCAACACAAACACAAGTTAAACAATATCGCACGTATAGGACCCAGCATTCCCTAGGCAGCCATTTTCCTTCCGCTCAGAATTATCTACATAGCGCTCAATAAATTCGTCCCCTTTTTTGCGCAATCAGTTGCTTGAGAATTTCCGGGTGGTCCATAACCGCATTTTGGTAAAAGATGCACATTCCTCAAACGGAAACTGACGTCCCCAGAGATCACCGGTGCAGTCTTCACTACGGATCACCGCATCGTGTAAGAGTAGTTCGTGCTACCAACACAAGCTGTCGGTATGAAGCATGCCAAATCGAAGTGGAGGCGATGGTTCAACTGGCCCGATTAGGTGAGGAATTCTTGAGAACACAAATGACCTGAAAATTGGAGCTGCCCCCGGTACCTTCGCTAGCTGCACAGTCACAGGGAATGCAACGGGCGGCGCACTTTTGCTCATGCAGTGCCTGCGTACCATGGGCTTACTCAAAATCGCACGTTGCAAGTAGGTCAGTTCTGTTCGCTTCCAAAGTTAGTGAATGTACCTTTACTCACGCTCGTGTGCAACAGCCCCATCACAATTAATTGTCCGTTTACAAAAATCTACTAAGCTGGCTTTCCCGCAAGGACGTTTTCGAACAAAGAACTCTCGTCTGCAGACTGCTGTCCTGCTATAAGCAAGTTCACATCTGCACATTTCATTCGAGCTGCATGGGCACCGCAAAAGATTATCAAAAATTCAGCGGGTAGTGAGCCGTCTCATAGTTGAGTTCGGCGATTTACAAAGAGATGGGCGGAGATTAAATAAAGTGAGGGACGGGCGCTGAACGGTGTGCATGGTGTGAAGAATGCGCAGGTGTGCACGCACTTAAAGCAGAAAAACAATCTGTAGACGAGAGTTTTTGGTTAGAACACATCCTTGCAGGAGAATCCACTCACAGAATTTTTTAAATCGTCAATATAATAAAAGTTTTCGTCGCTTTAAGTCCTAACGCATGCACGATATGAGAGCCAGCGGATGCAAATTTCCTAAGACAGTGGATGGCTCAGGAAATTGCGACCACCTGGGGCTTTTTAGCGTTAACGTTTAAGGTTATTGATGATGACAGTAGTTCCGTTAAGGTAATGACGCTAATTTCTACAGCCCATGTCGGCAGCAAGACCAAGCGCCCTTTGGGGTAGGAGAAAGGGAATGAATTATACAGAAAGGAGAGCAAAGCCGCAGTGGAGGGCTCCAGAAATATTGCCCACCTGGGGTTCTTTAACGTGCACTGACAGCACAGAGTACACGGGCCTCTGGCATCTTCGCCTCCACCGAAAATGCGACCGCCGCCGCCGGGATCGAACCCGCGTTTTTTGGGTGGCCGCCGAGTACCGTAACAACTACACCGCCCTGGTGCACTTTAAAGTTGAACGCATTGCAGCAATGTGATTGACTGAGGACGCTCTCAGTGGAGGCGCCGAAAGCAACACGTTTTAACTATCATAGACGATAGTCTATTCGGGTGATCGCGATAGTTATATTCAGATCGAGAAGCGACAGTTGCGGAAGAAAAGATATGGTGAGCTGAAGACAATGGCGGGAATAAGAATGCAGAAGAATAGCCAAATTTTAGGCATCAGGAGTTGACTGAAAGAAATGACGCGCAAGCGCGAAGCAATTGCTCTTGGCGAACTTCAACAATTTTGAGCGTATCTATCTATCTATCTATCTATCTATCTATCTATCTATCTATCTATCTATCTATCTATCTATCTATCTATATCTATCTATCTATCTATCTATCTATCTATCTATCTATCTATCTATCTATCTATGCGCTTACGTCACGGTCCTCTCCTGGCCGTCTCGTTCACCAGGTACACTTCAAACTTGGGTGGTAAACTATAAATGAATTGTGAACATGAATGATTGATATTTGCAGCACTAACAGGATCTACTCGTCACGTGCGTCACATTTACCAATACCGCAACCATGTGTGGCTAATGCCATAGTGCTCGGCCCGTGGTACGGGGGTATATGTGCCACAGGTGTTCATATTTTATGGACTCTATTTGTCAAGCAAGGATAAACTCAAACTTACATATCACGACACATTGAAAAACAAAAAAGAAAAACCTCATAGAGTTCGTCGCAGTTTTATATTGAAATGCAGACGTAGCACGCGCCGCCTATGAAGTGGTATGGGTTTTCGAACCTGGGTCCCTAGGTGCCGAGGAAACACGTTACCACATGGGCTACGGCCGCTACTCCCAATTGGTGCAAATAGCAGTTAAACCTATGACACTAGCATTTGTGATGACGGTGCTTGTGTAACGACAATTGTACTTCCAATGTGTGTTAAGCACTCTAATAGCAATGTAGTAAACTATACATATGTTCTACTTTCACTCTGCATGCTTTTATCCCAACTTCGCTCCATCCCGTCTAGGACTACACTTCAACGAATGACGCTAATGTTACGCACATCAGCGCACAGTAGCGTGCATTTTGCTTTGACAAAACAGACGTGTGTGTTGTAGGCTCACGTGAGTGCCAACGTTACACGAGCTACGGTAGCTACAGCGTCGTCAATGCTTCTGGTTAGCCTAGGTTAAGCATATATACCCGCTCACGGACACGACGTTGACCGCCACTCTTAACATTTGGCTCACTGCCAAACAATTAAGCATAGGCTTTTTGCTCGCCAACTGCTTCGCAAGACTCTGGTTCCGAAAATACGTGGGATCTGTCGGATTTTTTACTTGTTTATTGTATCGTTTCTTGCATTCAGGACTTGTACTCTACGTAATGTACAGTTCAACATTTTAGCGCCCAACTGCGTATAGAGCACAGACGCCCACCGATACACGCGCGACAGCAGTCAGGTGGCCATGCTAAAGGCCGAATATTCGATGATGATGACGACGACGATGGTGATTATTGTGGTTCAGTGAAGGAAATGACGCTAATTTCGGCAGCCCATGTCGAGAGCACGGCTAAGCATCCATGAGGGTGAGGGAAAGGGAGTGAAAGATACAGAAAGGAGAGAAAAGCGGTAGTGGAGGGCTCCGAAAATTTTGACCACCTAAGGTTCGTTAACGAGCACTGACAACGCACAGTACACGTACGGGCCTTCGGCACATTCGCCTCCATCGAAAACGCGACCGCCGCGGCCGGTATCGAACCCGCATGTTTGTCGCCTGCAGAGAAATAGTGGTTTCAAACTAAGAAAGATGTTCTTTTTTTCTGCAACCCACAATCGGAGCATGTCGCATCGTTATCAGAAAGAAGACCGAGAGGGAGTGAAAGAGAGAACGTAAAGGAGAGATAACCTTCAATGGGTGCGAGGACCACCTGCGCCGATCTGGCGCTCGGCGGTGTGTGTAATGCACAGTCAAAGTCTTCAACCTTGTGTACTTGAACGATTTCCCTGACTATACGTATATCTCACAGGGGATGCTGAATCAAATGCTATCGGTCCACAGAGAGCCTAACGGAGCTAACAGGTTGTCGCCGCTCGTACCTGCATGGTTTATGTAAGTTCATCACCGAAATGAAGCTGTCATAGCTCGCAATGGGCGTAGGAAGTGGTGGGCGTAACGACAGCTCGCCCTATGACGTAACGCTCGGTGCGCAATGCCTATTCAGCCCACGGTGCTCTGAGGCTATTATTAGTGACACAGCTTTGCCTTATGTCGAGCAGACCACGTTTGCGCGTCAGTGTGGTGGTGCACGCAGTCCGTGCGCCCACGTAATGCGCATTAACTGCCACTCTCCACACAGTAGCTTGACTCATCAGTGTGATGATGGCGACACAGTCAGCGCCAGGCGAGCACGCAGTCATTGGATGTCCCATGTACCTACCCGAGGCTTGCCATCGCGGGTTGTACGTTGAGTTATTAAAAGATAGCCTTTCTTGGGCTGCCTAAACGCGAAAAACTTCGTCTGTCTGTCTGTCTGTCTGTCTGTCTGTCTGTCTGTCTGTCTGTCTGTCTGTCTGTCTGTCTGTCTGTCTGTCTGTCTGTCTGTTCAACCACCCAACTAAAACCGATTCAACCTTGCGGTGGAAATTAACCGAGCTTCTATATCACTGGTGGCGCGTAGTCATGCACGTCAACATCATACAGCGCAAAGGAAACCTCAGGCCCATTTGAGGCAAGATATATATGTAAATAACCATGATCTGCAGCGTTTAATTAATTAAGGATGCACATCGGACCGGCATTTACATTAGTAAATGAAAAGTCAACGCGTTAGAATGGTGTCGAAGCGACGCTACACGTTATGCCAGGCCAATAAAATGTCCCATCACATGGCGCGAGAGCACGACGGAAGTGGGAAGTTTGAACTGAACTCAGCAAAACCTCCACAGCGGCCATCATGGGAGAAGCGAGAGGGGAGAACAGCACGAAGGATGGGAGGGGAAAAAGAGAGGGTTCGACGTATCAGGAGTGGCAGAACACCATTTTCTTTCAACGTCATTTGCAGTAAAGCAAGCAGATATGCGGTCGCTTCTTTACTGACTCTACTGAATTGATGCTATTTAATGCTGCGAATGCTATTTAATGAATCGCACTTTAATTATTTGGTATTTCCGAGTTATTATTTCTCGTCAGTGAATCAATGAATACGTTGTAGAGATTTCATCCCTAAGTTGTACAGAGATTTCGTGCTTTATTTTGTTTCTTAACGCAATGGCCTTATGGAGCTCGCATCGCATTATAGACGGCGTCGGCGTTAGCGTCCATGGCAGAAATAATCATTCCTAACTATTACCGCTTCACCAAACCACCTGGCCACGTGATCCATCCGCCGTGGCGCAGGTGCATTAGTGAACAAAATTGAATTTATCTACAACGTAACTAAAACCTACACACATGATAGCTCGGTCTGTAATTTGAATTCGCGAGAAAACATAATTCTGTTAATGAAAACATTCAAGTAATTCGAGATTATTACAGAGAATGCGCTAATTTTAATGAATGTCCTGCGATAAGGCGACGCGAACGGGCCCCAATGACGCTATAGCGTTCCACTCTGAAAGACGGCCCCGCCACGGTGGTCTAGTGGTTATGGCACTCGGCTGCAGATCGGAAGGGGGTCGAATACAGGCGGCTGTGGCTGCATTTCGATGGAGGCGAAATGTTGAGGCCCCGTGTGCTGTGCGATGTCAGTGCACGTTAAAGAACCCCAGGTGGTCGAAATTTTCGGAGACCTCCACTGCGGCGTCTCTCATAATCAGAGCTGGTTTTGGGACGCTAAATCCCACAAACCAATTAATCATCATCTCTGAAAGACGAAGCATAAGCAACCTCCAAGCTTTGTGCATTATTTATCATGTATTACTGAACGAAAGAAGGAGCAAGAGGTTCTGTCAGGCCACGAGTGCGGTAGCTGTCCTCTTTCTGTAACAAACAGAGATGAACTTCAAAGCTGAAGCTTTTTTTTTTTTCAGAGGGAAATAACGGTTCTTCAAGCAAGAGCGAAAGAGAAATGCTTGTTAAAGGTGCTAGCTCTATCCCATATACGTAACAATAACTGTTAGGGTTTCAGGTGCAGAAACGCCAATATGATCACGGGGAAAGCTGTAGCGGTGGACTCTGGAAAATCCGACCGCATGAGGTTCTTGTATGTGCACTGGCATTGCTTTGCACGTGGTCCTCTAGAATTTCGCCTGCATCGATAATGCGGCCGTTTCGGCCAGAACCTGCCTTCGGGCGCAAACTGTATACGATTGTCGTGGGCGATTCATAGAAGCATAACAAATAAACAAAAAAGGCACTCGGCGTAAAAAAAACAAGAATGGGTAACGTAGACAGAAAAAGGAGTGCCTTAGGGAGTGCAGCGTAAACCCTACAGAAATCTCGTTCAAAATTTTGCCACATGATTTATTTATTTCTGGGGTTTTACGTCCCAAAAGCACGATATGGTTACGATAAACGGCGTAGTGGAGGGCTCCGGAAATTTCGACCACTTGAGGTTCTTTAGCGTGCACTGATATCACACAGTACACGGGACTCTAGCCTTTCTTCTCCGTGGAAATGCTGCCGCCGTATTCTGGATTACATCCAGCGGCCCCCGGATCTGCAGCCGAGTGCATAGCCACTAGACCACTGTGTCGGGGCACAATTTTGTTACGTAACAAAAGAAAAACAACCGTAACCAGATTTCAAAGGTTCCTCCGGCCCCGGACTCGTCTTATTGTTTTAAAGGAAAAGTGTATTGCAGGGCTTTAGTTTGTCCATAAGTTTATGTTCGCGCATTACCGTATTGAAAGAGGTGTAAGCAATAAATAAATAAATAAATAAATAAATAAATAAATAAATAAATAAATACATAATAAATAAATAAAAGCAGGCTGTCCTATTTCTGGCTTCACCTAGCAACGCAGTTTTCAACCAGACAAAAAAATGTTGCGGTAAGCATACGCAGTGGTATGCTTAGCTCGTTGTTTAAATTATCGACAAGCACAGTGCTGCGTACCAAGTCACTTAATGAGTGCCAAGAACACAGCGCAATTCTTCCAACTTGTTAAAATAGTTAAAATATTTTCTGAGGCATTAGGCGCCAAATTGAAGGCACAGTGATGAGACAAGCCGCAGAGGAGGGCTTCTGTTTAAGCCCGCCTACAGGCGAACACTGACGTCTCTCTCCAAAATTTGCTGACACGCAGAAGAGCAGCGCTTGTCTTCATCTGTGTTTCTGTCTGTCGTGTAAGAAATTTCGCGCTGTTGTCAGAGAAATGGAGTACCAACTAGCCCGTACCCACACCTTGCTTAGCACATTTCTAGTTGGTCGGGCGTCGCTAACACTGCTTGTCTTCATGCTTCCATTCTTTTAACCTTGCTTCGTCACCATAGCTAGCGGCGCTTGTGTACGTCACTGTTCTGTATATCGTGTTAGAAGCTCGCTCGGTACCATCAAAACAACAAAAAAAAAAGCGCAGAAGAGGGCTTCTCCACTTGTACAATCCTTATGCGGAGAAGCATGATTTACGTGAACGCCGAAGTGAAAACACGCGGGGTATCGTACACTGACTCTGTTCCCGGGAAAGCCAAAGTACTACAGCCGCCACCTCGGCCAGGTATGCATACATCTAATTTATAATTTGGGGAACTATAGTCATAACGTCATGGGTGCAGGCAAACACCGACATCCCTTTCCAGGTGCGTGTCACCTGCAGAAGAGGGCTTTGCCACTTAGACACTTATAATGCGGAGAAGTGAGCATTCAGGTTCATACACGATTGAAGAAGTGTGGGTGTTCCCAGATGTGATTTAGTTGCCGTATAACGTAAGGTACAGTATCCGTGA
>CM023486.1:49153509-49385342 GCA_013339685.2 Hyalomma asiaticum
TATAGTCTTACCTTTTTTGGCATTTTGGGCAAGATTTTTAGAGACCGCATTTTTATTCAGGAAGGCGCGCAATAAGTAGAGGAATGCTCTACGATGCGGGAAAACGCATTTTGTGCGACTTCTGATCGAGTCAAAATTTCACAAAAACCCAATACTATAGTCTTACCTTTTTTGGCATTTTGGGCAAGATTTTGAGAGACCGTATTTTTATTTCTGGAAGGCGCGCAATAAGTAGAGGAATGCTTTATGTTGCGGCCAAACGTATTTAGAGCGACTTCTGATCGAGTCGAAATTTCACAAAAAACCCAATACTATAGTCTTACCTTTTCTGGCATTTTGGGTAAGATTTTGAGAGACCGTATTTTTATTCAGGAAGGCGCGCAATAAGTAGAGGAATGCTCTACGATGCGGGAAAACCCATTTTGTGCGACTTCTGATGGAGTCAAAATTTCACAAAAAACCCGAGACTACAGTCTTACCTTTTTTGGTATTTTGGTCAAGATTTTGAGAGACCGTATTTTTATTCAGGAAGGCGCGCAATAAGTAGAGGAATGCTCTGCGATGCGGGAAGACGCATTCTGATCGAGTCAAAATTTCACAAAGAAACCCAATACTATAGTCTTACCTTTTTTGGCATTTTGGGCAAATGTTTGAGAGACCGTATTTTTATTCAGGAAGGCGCGAAATAAGTAGAGGAATGATCTACTATGCGGGAAAACGCATTTTGTGCGGCTTCTGATCGAGTCAAAATTTCACAAAAAAACCCAATAATATAGTCTTACCTTTTTTGGCATTTTGGGCAAGATTTTGAGAGACGGTATTTTTATTCAGGAAGGCGCGCAATAAGTAGAGGAATGCTCTACCAGTAGCGCACGCAGGATCTCTACCAGGGGGGGGGGTGGTTCAATTTTTCATGAAGGGCCGGGCATGCCATTACACAGTTGTTGCGTGTGTAAAAAAAAGTAAATAAAATGCCAAATAATAGTAACATCAATGATGATGATTATTTTTATTATTTTTTCGGCATTTTGCAGAGACATTAGCGCCACATTCTTCTAGGACATAGGAGAAGTTACGGAGTGGGATGTGGTTAGGTCGGCCTCAGGGGGGGGGGTTACAACACCCGAAACCCCCCCCCCCCCCCCGTCGGTGCGCCACTGCTACGCTCGTTCGCGATCGGTTACGACGGGAGCCGACGGACGATGCTCAAGGCAGGAACAGGCGCATAACTGTGCTCGCAAATCATTTGTAGGCTATTGTGCACACTTGGATGTATCAGCGTGTTCGGTGTCGCGATCGGCGCGCTTGATACGCGTCAGCCACCAACTGCGCTGCCTCGGGATTTTAGCTGCTTCGTGCGGCCGCATTGACTGTGTGCGTCTTTTGGCACGTGAAAAAGGTTTGTGTTCTTTCACACTCGTCTCTTCATTGCTCTCCTGCGATTCGAGAACTCAAATACCGCGGCTAACGAGAGCGAGTACAGAAACGCATACGCGTCCGCACTTTCACTGCCGCGGCTGGTCCTCCACGATGGCGAAACGGTATCCCGCAGCGCCTGGTCGTGACGTAGGTGCAAGGCATGTATACGCACATAAGTTACAAACGCACGGCAGTACTTTCGAGCAAAAGTACTGAACTTTTCACCCTTCGCTTATGAAGGGGTACCTTGCAGCGTGGCTTTACGTTTACATCTCGTTCTTCTGTTTCTCCACTGAAAGATATACTTCCGTACCATAGAGCCACATAACTGATTGATTGATTGATTTATGGGGTTTTAGGGGCGAAGCACCTTATCGGGTCGAGGCTTTTCCATTGTGCGTCCGTCCTTCACGGTGAGCCCATCTTGGAGGCAGTGCAGTCAGACAGTGTAAAGTAGGGTTGTCGGGTCAGAAACGATTCTAACGAGTTTCTCCTAATGCGCCCGGGCTGTCGGCGTCTAACGCCGTCGTCGTGCCCACGGTATAAAACAAGCCTATTAGCAGCGGCTGACGTTTCCTGTGGGAAACACCGCAGCACCTTAGGACCTGGCTTTGTCGTCGACTCTCGGTGTCACGGTATATATAAAACCGTTGCTATAGTTGAAACATATGTGTGCACGTGAATCCAGAACGCAAGACGATATACGAATTATAACAAGAGGATTAAAATGCAACAGCACTAACGAGGAACCATATATATATATATATACTTTATGTCACTCATTTCACATTCGCACTGCCAACGCGCGGGTGACGTGCGGTGACATACCGGTACGAACGATACCGTGCTTCGCCACTCGTCATGGTTCACATTAGTGGAGATGCGGTGAAATTTTGCATCCCAAAACAATGATATGCATATTATGGACACCATAGTGGGAGGCTACGGAAGTTTCAACCACCTGCGGTTCTTTAACTTGCACTGACGTCGCAAAGCACATGAACGGGGCTCCACATTTCGCCTCTGTCGAAATGCAGCCGCCGTGGCCGAGATTCGATCGCGCTCGGGTCAGGAGCCGAGAGCCATGTCCACTAGACCACCGTGGCGGGGCAGCCACTTAACTGACTTTTACCTTAACAGCAAACGTTCTCTGTATTTTCGTTGGCTCTCCAGTCATAGGCTCCATCTATCTACACTGTCTTCTATAGGGCTTCTGAAAGTGACAGACAGACAGACAGACAGACAGACAGACAGACAGACAGACAGACAGACAGACAGACAGACAGACAGAGTTTATTTCGCATTTCAGTTTCATTTCTTACGAAGAAACAAGGTGCCAGGAATGGAGGAAAAAGCTGCTTCCATAGCTTGACAAGGGCTCCGGTCCTGATTACATCTCCTGGGAGCGAAAATTACAAGCAACACACATATATATGACATCTGACATTGATTGTAACAGCAGCGCGAATATTTATCTACAATAAAATTTATCACCTGCATTTGGTCATAAAAGTAGAGTACAGGGATATAAGAAATGTTGATTCATAACAATGCACATTAGTCATTCTCATCAAAAAGGCAAATTTAGCATGCGTCGAATAATACTCCATGATAAGCAAGGTATAAAAAAGGTAAACACATACCAAGAAAACATTAAGAACAAGGAAATAAAATCACCGGTACACTTAAAACACACAGTACTTTTCATAGTTACACTGAGATTACAACAAAATGCTATGCACAGAGCAGCCATTCGAAGTATACGTACATGTTTCTTCACAATTAGTATATAGTTCTTTCAGTTTCTGCCAGGTAAGTGTATGTATACCTATATTCCTTTTTGAAGAAGAATATAGATATAGAAAAGTGAGTCTGCATTCAGACCTCAAATCCGCCTGAGTCTTGGCTAATCCCCCCAAGTGGGTAGATGCCAAATGTAAAGGAGCATCATCATCATCATCATCATCATCATCATCATCATCATCAACGCAATGCCTCTCGCAGCTTGTTCGAACCCATGTAGTAGAAGAAGACGAAGAAGATTCTCGCCACTGTTTTCCGTTCAAGATAGAGAGGGCTGGTTCAAAGATGAGTATGTGGTCTCCTTTATTAACGGCTATTTACTTTCTAGGCCCGATTATCCGACAAGTAAAAACGACAGTGAAATCTAGAACTGTTTTATTTAGAACATTTGGTAGACTTTCCAGCTATGTCTCGGGGTCCGCTCCGATTGAGACACTTATCATTTTTTTAATTAAATGTGGGAACATGGGAATGTTCCCACTTATCGTAGCGTCATGCTTACTTCACTATGTCCTCGTCGCATACAAGGCAGTCGCCTGAAGGCTATTTTTTTTTCTTTTCCAAGGTCCCATCGGTCGCACGTAATAAAAATTGCAGCACGCTGTGTGTAGATGGGTTGCGCACCACCTCCAGCGCGAAGTCGCAATGTGAGCTCGCAGTGAGAACGCATATATGCATTGAATAACAGATTATCCCGCTGAGTGAGAAGTGTTTATTCGATTTCTGCATTCTGATCAGTGCAATTAAGCAAAAAATTATGGACGAATAACTGATGTGTGTGGCATAACCGTTGAAGATAACCGTTGTTCATTAAGGATAACAGACCCGATTTTAAGAGAAAATCGTAGCAGTGCCCGTGTTGTGTTCCTCCTGTCTGTGTGTTTTGTGTCTAGTCGCACTACACCATGACCTTTAAGGAAACGCCAACTATCCCAAGAAAAGGTCCTTTGCTATCGTAGCAGGGAGTGGCAGGAAGTTAGATAGGCGGAAGAGATAAAGAAGTATGAGAGGGCAACGTGGTGGCAGTCCGCACAGGGCCCGATTAATTTGCAAAGTATGCGAGAGGCATTTGACCTGCAGTAGGGATAGACAGTTAATGCTAATAGTAATACGATCCCGCGACCCTCGGATCAGCAGCCGAGTACCATAGCCACTAGACCACCGTGGCGGGGCTAATAGTAATACTAACAATAGCAACAATGAGCTGCGACTACAGCTTTGTCGAAGAGCGAATTCGCACACACTAATGAACATGCGTATGCTAGGGAACATGACACTGCATATGCCTGCGTGCCGGGACACCACTGAAAGTGATTACAAGGTGTTGATACACATGCAGCTTCACCAAGACGACAGCCCGCCTTGGCGTGTGGACTGATCGTCTCCGCGGTGACGTACTTGACCTGGGCCACGTTGAAGCCGTTTTCTCCGCACACGACGCTTGCTTTATACGATGCGGCTGAGGTCCCCGGTAAGCAGTTGTCTATGGTGCTCAGCCGTGTCGCTGCCCTGTATTTGTGGCGTCAGTAGAAATCATTGCGAGAAGAAAGTTCCAGACGTCCTCAAACTAGCTTCAGACGTCCTCAAACAGCCCAGCGGCTTTCTAGTCGTGCGAAAATTAGACAGAGTAACGTCAGTCGCAGACATGTCAGGGTGGATAACTTTTGTTATCGTGAACTTCATGGCGTTTTTGTCGTTTCATAAACTTTCAACTTTATAGCTTCATAATCCTTCATTAAAGCTGAAATGAGAGGGAGACGAAGAACCCTCTTTCTATTCAATTATGTCCACGCGAACAGCGACACATAAGTACAAAAAGGGATCATAGGGTTGGCGGAGAACGAGTGGTGATTTTAACAAGCGAAAGCAGCGAAACATGCAAGCAAGCGAGCAGCAAACAAGATGAGATAGCACAAATTGAAAAGAAAGCGCGTGTTAAAGAAGGAAAGCATAATGTTAGTATTCTTCGTTCAATCAGGTGACAGGAGCCTTAAGTAACTGGTTTATGCTATTCAATAATGACTAATCGAGCTTCGATCGTTCTCTTCCTCTGAAGAGGTCCATGACACAAAATCAACATTCTTGTTGACAATTTCTTCATTCGGGTCCGCTTGCCACATTCATCGTAGTTCTATAGAAAGACCAATCCACGAACAAAGTCGCATTTGAGTGAACATGAAGGCACGGAAGAATGTTTTAACTATATATTACTAAACTTGCTTCTCAGCGTCTCTGTATAGTTTACTCCTTCGCTAATTCCATGGTGTGACCAAGGCGGTAGCTCATATTTGAGAGAGAGCGTATATAAAAGCACACGGGCAATATATGCACGAGTATCTGCGCTGGCCGGCGCGCGCGCGCGCGCGTGTGTGTGTGTGTGTGCGTGCGCCCGCGCTCTGGTTTCTTTGAAGACATGTGCACGTTGCCATTAGGTATCGGTTGGCTCATAGATTAGGACTTTGGAATTAGGACCATCGAACCAGAGTGGAGGGCGCAAGTGAGACACTTAATGGCTCCAGAATAATTTCGGCAGCGGGGATATTGGACGTGAATCCTACGTACATACTGATAACTGCCATGAGGGTTCAAGGTGCGTAGCATAAGGGGATACCGCCGAAACCTAAGAGGCGAAGGGAGGCAACAGATATCGTCATTAGCAGGCACTTGCGGTTCATTTACTGCAGCGAAATACTCGGGTCGTAGGCTGAAGCTCGGCGTTACCTTCTATTTGCACCTCGCACACTTTCTGCAGAGATGACGTGCCCGAACGAGAACGAGTGGCTGCTGACGAGGTACATGGTCCACTGGGAAGCTGTTCTGATCCGGTATCTGCAAAACGGAAGCGCCGAGGCGCCTCCTCGTATAGAACCGACGTCGTGGAAGGTTCTGCTGAAGGACAGCGTCCATGTCTTCTCCGCTTACCTGGCGAACGCTAGCATCTGGGGCGTTCACGTGGTCAGCCTCGTGCGAAGAGACGTCGAGCTGTACAACTGGACCGCGTCATCTGTGGCAGTAGTCAAATGCATCGTACGCACCGCCAACGGCGAGTGGCTATTAAAGCCTGTGGTCATGAAAAAAATGTGGGAAGAGTTCGCCCACGAGTTCGTCAGGGCTCACTTGATCTGCCCTCTGCAAGGCGTCGCTGATCTTCGGGAGCCCGCCTCGATCATTCTCATGGCCACTGGCGGAACCCACACCGAACAGGTCGAGCTGCCCGTGCTGAAGCCGCCCGAAAGAGCGCCCGTCAAGTGCTGCTCTGTGTGCGTGAGGCCCACGTACGGCCGAACGACGAGGCTCTGGGAAGTCGTCGAGTTCGTGACTCACTACAAGTTGATGGGCGCCCGGTCGTTCTTCTTTTATGACTTGGACATGAGTCAGGCTATGCTGAAGCTCGTCGGGCGGCTGCAAGCCGAACACTGGGACGTCACGCTGGTGCCCTTCAAGCCGAACACTGGGACGTCACGCTGGTGCCCTTCAAGCTGACCGTCCCGTACAACGAGTCGAACGTCGCCTGGGGCCAGACTGCGATGCTGTCGGACTGCGCGTTCCGGTCCCGTTTCAAGTCGGAGTACTTCGTGAACGTCGACTTCGACGAGCTCGCAGTGCCGAGTGCGCAGTACGGTGCCGACCTTTCAGCCTTAATCGATAGCGTCGAACGTAGCCGAGGCGCGGAAAAGGTGGGCAGCCTAATTATGAGGAACCGCGTATTTTGCTACGAGCACCAAGTGAAACACGACTACGCTCGACAGCACGTGCTGCCCCTGATGTCTAGGATCCTGGAAAGTCACGTGAGCGTGGTCGACAACAACTTCACCCTCAAGTACATCGCCCGCGCTGGCGCTGTTTGTTCGGCGGCGATACACAGAGTCACCGAGTTTTGCCACGAGTCCGAAGAAGCGATCCTACTGGACAGCAGCGAGCTAGTGATGAACCACTACCGCAAGTGCTGCGATTACGGCGTGGGCAAGGAGAAAAGCTGGGGCGTCGATTATCGCAAACCTGGACGGCTTTTCGTCGACGGCAGCGCCAAGGCATTGAGCCGCAGCTTCGATGGCTTACTTCCATCAGTAGCGAAAACTCTAGTGCGGTATGGACCTGAGATCGGACAGATTTATGACGTGCACAGAATGAATGTGAGCGGTAATCAGGAAATATCTGTAGAATCATAGCCTCAATTTTCTTGTCTGTCTAAAAGAATAAATACAGCCGACGTGTCCTGTGCAGTTTAACGTGCCGTTAAAATAATGTCATCGTTATGTAGGCGTTTACATAAAGCCACATCTTTAGGGTGGAACGAAGTTGTCGAAAAGCTTCTGGTACAGCGCATTTCACAGTGAACATAACGGCTTATACTTAAGCTTTATTTCTGAAACAATTAAATTGCTGTGCCGCAGCATAATGGATATGACACATTCTACGATGTCTTTGAGACCATGGAACTTTATTCAGCTCACATTGTCATTCTGCCGTCGAAACTTCAGCTTCATCATCCCATTGTCATGACGATGCCGTCGCGATCATGACAATGGGATGACACTGATACGTTAAATCACATTACATTACAATATTACATTATATTACATTGCAGACATTACATTATTTACAATGCGACAACATTGAGGACGTTACATCGTCTGCATGCGTGGAATGGATGCCTTCTTTTATTGCGATAGCAATTATATGGACAGTCTCGGCTGGTGTTTGCCGTCCCCGTCGCCGCCGTCATGAACCGTATATGTATAAGGATTATATATATATATATATATATATATATATATATATGTAAAACTCCCAAAGAAAAATTATTCGTATAAATGCTTCCGGCGCGCGGAATCGGACCAGGAACCTCTCACTCCGCAGCGCGTGGCGCTAACCACTACGCCACAAGGAGCAGACGCTGGCAGGAGCTAACGGCAAGCCTTATGTACACACCCTTTACAGCTACTCCGAGACGGCAGGCGCTTATAGCGTTTCTTCGTTACCAGCAAGATGGCGCGAGGAGCGCAGCTGGCAGCCGCCTTTGCAAGAGGAACGCTGTTCAAACAGAGCACCCATTGCGACAGCTTATTCGCGCTCGCTCGTTCGGTGTATATCTGTGCGTTCGTTTCGTGCGTGCTTCACTTGATAGTTCGCCCTCATCTGTGTTTGTTCATTTAGCGGCCTCCCCTAGCTTTGTATGTGTAGCTTTGTGACACCCTTTGTACCAGAACGCGCTGCCCACGGGAGACGCTCACTTACTTAGCAAGTGCATGTTTGCTATACAATTAATATTGCTCCTGAAGCTGCGAGCCTCACTTCGTATAGCATTACAGTTTCTTGCTATCGCATTCATTGCTTCGCCCTTGCGGCGAAACTGTGACTTTTATATGAAAATGCGGCAAGCTTTCAAATGGTCACTGCATAAACGTGACGTTCTGCGCAAGCAACAAGGGCAGTGACAGCTGTGGCTTTCCACCATTCACGCACAGCTGTTCTAGAAGGCTGCGCAATAAAGAACTCTCAAGGCGACTTTAACGCTCACTGTACTGATTTTAAATGCGAAGCATTTCTTAGCGAACTTCGGCGAGTTTCAACGTATCTATCTATCTATCTATCTATCTATCTATCTATCTATCTATCTATCTATCTATCTATCTATCTATCTATCTATCTATCTATCTGCCTACGATTTTGTGCTCTCCTGGCCGTTTCCCTAATCGGATGTTTACGAAAATTGGTATGCCACATCATGACTACATGGCGAACATAAATGACAGGTCATAACATGAAAATCATGATATGCATGTCATGAGCGGCATGATTTACATGCCAACATGCCACGGTCTTAGGGCTCTCCTGGCCGTTTCGCTAATGGGATGTATGCGAAAATTGGTATGGCAGAAGAACATGACAGCGTGACGAACATAAATGGCAGGTCATAACATGAAAATCATGATATGCATGTCATGAGTGGCATGATTTACATGCCACGGTCTTGGTGCTCTCCTAGCCGTTTCGCTAATTGGATGTATGCGAAAATTGGTATGGCACAACATGACTGCCTGACGAACATAAATGGCAGGTCATAACATGAAAATTATGACATGCGTGTCATGAGCGGCATCATTTACATGTCACAGTCTTGGTGCTCTCCTGGTCGTCTCGTTAATGGGGTGTATACAAAAATTGGTATTCCACAATATGACTGCATGGCGAACATAAATGACAGGTCATAACATGAAAATGATGACATGCATGTCTTGAATGACATGATTTACATGCCACGCGTTTCGTTAATGGGACGTATACGCAAATCGGCATGCCACAACATGACTGCATGACAAACATAAATGACAGGTCATAACACGAAAATCATGACATGCATGTCATGAGTGACATGATTTACATGCGACGGTCTTGGTGCTCTCCTGGCCGTTTCGTTCATGGAATGTATACGAAAATTGGTATGCCACAACATGACTCCATGGCGAACATGACTGACAGGTTACAACATGAAAATCATAATATGC
The DNA here is from genome assembly GCA_013339685.2 of Hyalomma asiaticum. Taxonomy (NCBI): domain Eukaryota; kingdom Metazoa; phylum Arthropoda; class Arachnida; order Ixodida; family Ixodidae; genus Hyalomma; species Hyalomma asiaticum. The sequence goes on from CM023486.1 coordinate 49,163,241, forward strand.
ATGTCATGGTCGACATGATTTACATGCCACGCATTTCGTTGACGGGATGTATATGAAAATTGGCATGCCACAAGATGACTGCATCATGAACGTAAATGACAGGTCATAACATGAAAATCATGACATGCATGTCATGAGCGACATGATTTACATGCCACGGTCTTGGTGCTCGCTTGGCCGTTTCGTGAGTGGGATGCGTAGGAAAATTGGTATGCAAGAATATGACTGACTATGAGCTGACATAAATGACAGCTCATAGCATGAAAAGCATAACATGCATGTCATGGCTGGCATGATTTACATGCCAGGCGTTTAGTTAATGGGATGTATACCAAAATTTGCTATCGCACAACACGACATCATGACGAACGTAAATGACAGGTCATAACATTAGAGTCATGACACGCGTGTCATGACCGGCATGATTTACATGTCATGGTCCTGGCGCTATACTGCCGTTTCGTTAATGGCATGTATAGGCTCCGTCTACTGACCAGAGGGCGCTACGTAGCTCTCGTCGGACGGCTCAGTCGCGCACGGTGGAAACCGAGGGGACAGCGACGCGCGCGTTTCTTCGCTGCTTTCCGGGCGTGCTGCGAACCACACGAACGCTCGCGGCGTCGCCTTTGGAACAGTTTGCCGCAGGTTTGGAGCGCGCGTCTCAAAGGAAGTCGCTCCTCACGTACCACGACATCACATTGCACTACTGCCTCTCCCGCCTCACCTTCCCCCCACCACACCAATCCCTTTCCCAGCACCAACAACACCTGTGGCGCCAACTTCAGGCCCACACCTTCCTTACTCCCGCACGTCTTGCCCTCTTCCACCCCGGAACGTACTCGCCGGCCTGCCGCTTATGTGGCAGCTCCATCGCCAACTATCAACACATATTTTACTCCTGTCCGGCACACTTGCCCCCTGCCTCTTGGCACCTCAGAAGTCCGCAGCAGTGGGAGGCTGCTTTGTCCAGCACCAGGCCGGACCTGCAACTTCGGCTGGTGACTTGGGCGGAGGACGTCGCGGCTAGGCACTGCCTGGACGCCACAACCGGCAGCCTGGAGGCCGCCCACAACGCTGCTTTTCAATTTTTTAAATATTATTTTACTTTTTGGCCTTCACACGAATAAAGTTTTCACCACCACCACCTCAAAGGAAATAAAACGAAAGAAGGTGGGACGGGTGGTCGCTGCTCCTATAGAGTTGGAGACGCGTATCGCGTTCGCGTATTTGCCTGTCACAGTCTGCCCAATTTTGCTTCTTCTCTCCGCCAGGCAGTGCATTCTGGCGCTGATGTCGCACATGGAAAACTTGACTGCACGGAGCCTATACGAAAATTGGTTTGGCATAAACATGACTGCATGACGATCATAAATGACAGGTCATAACATGAAAATCGTGACATGCATGTCATTAGCGGTATGATCTACATGCCACTCGTTTCCTTAAAGGGATGTATACCAAAATTGCTATGGCACAACACGACTGCATCACGAACGTAAATGACAGGTCATTACGTTACAATCATGACATGCGTGTATGAGCGGCATGGTTCACATGCCACAGTCATGGTGCTCTTGCGGCCGTTTCGTTAACTTGATATGTACCAAACTCGCTATAGCCAGACAACATTGCAAATCCATTTTACGTTCCTTATGCGTGCTTCGCATTTCCTTGAATCCCACTGCACGTGGGATCTGCCAATTTTTTTTGTTTTGTTTTTACGGCGCTAGCACCTAGCGTTTGGTGCACCCTTGGTTTATTTTATTTTATTTATTTACAAATACTGCTCTCTCAATTTCGAGACATAGCAGGAGTGGGTACATGTTTTAGTATACAAGCAACAAAAGAACAAACGCTGAGATTGCGCAAACAGATTAAAATGTGATGTGCCTACATAAATGTCTAGCAAAGTCATTCATTAGGTGTGAGTACAGATGTTGGTGCAAACAAAGAAAAAGAACAAATGCTAAGGTCATACAAAACAGATTTCAAGAACTTATGTTGACTCTGGGCTAACGTAGGTACTTGCTCTACTCGATGTGCGCGGGTGTTACATGTGATTTCTTTCTTTCTTTCTTTCTTTCTTTCTTTCTTTCTTTCTTTCTTTCTTTCTTTCCGCACGGCTCGTACGTCCGCGTATCCAATACGATCCTCACTACCTCCATTTGAATAATTTCCATTGAATATCCTGATTGTTATATTACTCTCCTCTGTCCTAATCTTGTACTCTGGTATCACATATATACCTTATACAACTGTAAACTTTATGCTGTGCATATGATATTTATCTTTTTCAGATTCCTTTCTGTTTTCCGTAGCCACCGCCACCCAGAGGTGAACCGGAGGTGCTGAGCGAGAAACACAACGTCGCTAGGCTCTAACGACAGAAAACAGAACACAGTAGCCCTACGTCATAGCATGCACCCTATTTCACCGCCATTTCCGGTGTAAGTTGCAGAGACGCTTGCGTTACGTATACTGAATATCACGGCGTCCATCTTGTCCAGATTCGCAGCTCCACCTCGCCTGTTTCACGGTACGCATGCGTGGGGAGTCGCTGAGAACAGGACGAGATTTTAATCGCCATGCTATCTTCCCCGCACTGTTATAATATCCGTCATTACCACGCCGGCATGCGTAATAATGATCGTAAACAAAATGCGTTTGCCATAGTCTGTACCCGCCATCAATAGACATTATCTATACGGCAATAGCGTAAGCCTCTAAGTATTTCTGCTATGGTCATTTGATTTCCGCAGTCAGCACAATACTATGAGAAACGTACTCACGAGTTTTGTAAGATGAAGTGTCACGTATGAGGAGCGATATGATAGACTCGTACTTGAAATGTGACGTGTGCCCAGGGCGCAAAACGAACGCTGCGACCATTACTAATTGCAAGCACTTAGTGATGACAGCTAAGAGACAATAACAAGAGAACTGGGCGGGTCAGGGAACAAACGTTTGTTAACGACATCTGAGTAGAAATAAAGAAAAAAAGCTCCGAGACCTGCTCAGAGAACGCAGCAGAGTGGCAGCGCAGGGTAGATTTCGCTGCATACTTTTAACTGCATGGTCGCAATTAGCACAGGACCGGGATAACTGAAGATCTATGGGAGAGGCCTTCTCCCAGCAGTGGGCGTGGACAGGCTGCTGCTGCTGCTGCTGCTGCTGCTGCTGCTGATGATGATGATGATGAGTAACTACGTTGAGTACATACGTGTGAAAGATGTGGTGCTTCTTTTATTGCTATCAACTTGCATGAATGTATGAATCACCTTCTCTGTGAATCACCCGGCGTATGAGTCACCCTCTGCGTCACTCTTAAAAGACATAGGATATAAGATATGCACGAACAGTAAAGAATAGCAAGCCAGAATAGGAAACAGTTAACTGCACTCGCAGTTATCCGCCATGGTCTCGTCACTGAATGAGAGCTATGCAATATATACTGCCTGACCAACATTACGCACCCTCACTGTAGAATTCTAATCGAATTTCATTGTTACACTTTAACATACATTAATTGAAGTTATATGCTTTTCGTTCGCAGAAGGCCTGCAATGTACTCCAAGGCTACTCAAGAAAAACCTAACAAATATACAAGTATTCTCTGCGCGAGAAATGCCTAGGTAGGATAAATCACTTCGACATGTGTGACAACGAAATGCATGTACGCACATGTCGCTTTCTTATTTTTCTTTCTTTTTTGTTTTTTCGTGACATACGACATGTGTGACAACGAAATGCATGTACGCACATGTCGCTTTCTTATTTTTCTTTCTTTTTTTGTTTTTTCGTGACATACGTGTTAACAATTTCCCTTAAGAATAGCGAATATAGTTTTGAACCAATACTTTGTTTAAAGTCGTTTGAAGGATGCCGACGCAATAAAATACGCTTAGAATAAACTTGCGGTCGGCCATTTTTCAATTCCCCCCAGTAACAGAAAAAAGATCGATAAAATACGTACGACAAACGTTGAGTCCCTCAAGCTGATTGTCTGGTCGTGATAATTCTCCCATTTTTATCATACGCTTTGTTTTCACGAGGCAGAAGTTTTTCACTTCGTTTTCCCTTGTGCACCGATATGCTGAGCATCCGCGTCTCTCATAGCTATGAACAGGACAAACAACACTGAAATTGTATGTGTAAGCCGTTTTCCACGATATACGCTATACTGGGTTCTGAATAGGTGCACGAATCCTTTAAATAAGCGCTGTCTAAAGGCAGAAAGCAGAGAGCAAGCCACAAGCATTCTCATACTACTGACGCCTGAGCTCTGGGCAAGGAAGGCATTGAAGGTACAGGTGCGATATCAGCGTGCTTGAATCAAACGCATATTTTATATCAAAAATAAAACGCAGAGCTTTAGCAATATTTAGCAACACGGGGTCTAGTTCTTAGTATAGGTTCTTTCTTGAATCGGTCACCAATGCTAAGGCCATTAATGAATGGTCTCCGACAAGATATGGCATTTCCAGTTCTATGAATGCTGCCTTCAGCGGGCCCCTCAATTTTGTTTGCACATAGGCGAAGTCCCGTAGCCAGATCTTGCGGCATCAGTTCTGCGACTCCTTGCTCGACGACTTCTTGAATCCCGGTGGTGGGAGCCGGCTTGAATCCCGGTGCTGGGGCAGGCGCGGATGGCGTTTTCTTTAATTTCTGGCCGCTTTCTTGATCATGTAGGGTCCTTGGTGCCCGGTGGCGGTGGTTTCTCTGTACCGTTAGTTGCCTTCCGCGCTTTCAGACGCAATGGTAATATTCGACACACTTTCATGACGGGTCTGTTCTGGCTGGTACACTCCAGGATACGGAGGAGGTACGTTGGACGTGTACACCGAGTTCTCTGAAAATGTATGCCGCAAGAACAAAAGGTCAACTTAGACGTATTTGAGCCGTGTACCTTGTCATGAAAAGAGCGTATAGAAATGTACTGCGCGGTTTAACTAAGTGCTTTGTCGTGTGTGCACCCCTGGGTATAGGCACCTACGGCGCATGTCACGCGTTTTATGTGCCCCTTATAAGCAAAGCCATATGTGACAATAAACGCTCTTTCATACACTGCTCACGCACGTTCACGTTGTGTCAGAAGTGGCGGGCAATGCGTTTCGCTTGACCGTTCGCCAATGTCCGCCGCCGCGTCCGGCATGACCCAATTAGATCCCACTATACACAGCAAAGTATGGCATCGGCGCTCCTTCCACCGGCAAGGTCGCTTTACACTACAGGCAAGGCTCTTCACAATTAAACTACACGGCAAGATAGCTTGCTCTGTTTTCTGCGGCTACCGGGTTGGAGAAGCAGCATCGGGAAGTTTAGGAAGAGACTTTTCTTGTTACGATTGGCATGAAGGAAGGCGTGCATTGTACACCTTCGAGTTTTGAGGATGAGGATGGGAAGCGAAACGTTGATGAGCCCACTTAAAAGTTTGTAGCCTACTACAAACCAGCGGAACGGAAAGCTATGGAACGGAAAATGGTAGGTGTAACCTTAAGGGACAAGAAGAGAGCGGTGTGGGTTAGGGAGCAAACGCGTGTTAGGGACATACTAATAGAAATTAAGAAGAAGAAATGGGCCTGGGCGGGCCATGTAAGGCGAAGACAAGACAACCGTTGGTCATTAAGGGTAACAGAGTGGATTCCTAGAGAAGGCAAGCGTAGCAGGGGGCGGCAGAAAGTTAGGTGGGAAGATGAAATCAGGACGTTTGCGGGGATAAATTGGGCCCAGTTAGCACAGGACAGGGATAATTGGAGATCCATGGGAGAGGCCTTTGCCCTGCAGTGGGCGTAGACAGACTGATGATGATGATGATGATGATGATGATGACAAACCAGCGACGAATCTAACGTTTAACGCATTTCGTTTTGGCTCTAGAGACCAGCGGGAGGTTGGGGGTTTGAACAGGTGGTTGACTTTAGAACGATCAGTCGCCGATGAGAATTCGGAGAACTGAGATAGAGATTATCGCGCAGTCGAATAATTCTGGGAACCATAGACAAGAGCTTGCACCATAAACCTCTGGCGGAAAATCTGTGGTATGCCAAAAACCTATTAAGACTTGCCGAGCCAATAAGCAAGAATGGAATCGCTTTAACGAAATCCAGGAGGTCTCGTCGAGTACAGCAGGATGAGAGCAATATACATTCTGTGGAGCGCGAACCACCCTCGGTACTTGTCAAAACTATGGTCTAGCAAAACACGGAAAAGCAAAGTGTCCTGCTCAAGGCAAACACTGTAACAAGTGCGGCGGCAGAAACTAGTTCTCTCGCATGTCTCGTAGACCACAAGCAAGACCAATGAGCCAAGGAAGCTGAACGCAGGAAGTCGAGATAGCAGAGGCGCATGATTATTTCTTGCAGCTCAGTGCACTGCAGGTCCGAAGATTTCAGCCACGGCCGCTCTTTTAGCAGCGTACGAGGTGCGTTTTTATAGAGCGGCCGTGCTTCATAGGTGGTCACTAGCCCTGCAGGCGTACCAAGATCATACTTTCTAGTCGCTCTGGGCGGACAACAGCACAGACGTTCCAGTGACCGTCTGATTTCGACAGAAATGCGAGCGATGACCTACCCTACGACACGCACCATCGTCTCAGTTTTGACAATGTAAACGTCTTGACGCTGTAAACACGCCTCAAATGTTCCACGGCCGGTACACAGAACAGCGCTGTGAACGTACGCTCCAGGAGCTAGTAAACAGAAAACCGGGCAATATATTTAACGTCGAGCAGCTCAGACCGGCGGACCGGCCTTCATATTGTGGTTTTTCGCCACGAGCCACCCTTTGTTTCGAAAACTGGGATTCGTCAGGGCGACACCTCGTCAGGAGTTCTGCCCTGGCGAAGACAAATGCACTGGTCAATACGTTGGCTCTAGCGGCTTTCAACACTTGGTCAGAATTGTTGCCTCAACTGCCTGAAGATAATTCTGCTCGTGAAAATGTTTGCTGACATGCCCTGCTTCTTGTCGTTTTATACGATCTGGTCCTCACTCCAGGCCTCCGCCATACCGTGAACTTCTGAATTCGTAAGGTAAAATGTCATCCCCCCGCTTGTAGCCCCACGATGCAAAGGACAGTCACGCAGATGTTTAATAAAGAAAAGATTCCCATCGGAGGAAAAAGTTTGTCGCGGGCTGGCACGCCTTCAGAATCTTACACATCTGGCTGGCGGCTCCTTATTACATGGTGTTTCTGTACTCTGTCGTTGAACGTAACGTTAAGAGTGTTGAAGATTGGGCGAGTTGGATCGACGTACTTGGACTGGTATAGCGCATTATGGAATAAGAGAAACGGTCAAACAGACCGAAACAAAGCGCTCTGTCCTTTTGTTTCGGTCTGTTTGACCGTTTCTCTTATTCCGTAACGCGCTATACCAGTCCAAGTAACGTTAAGAGGACTCGCACACAGGAACGTTACTGGCCCGTGAATCTGGTATATGCGTCTTTGCTAAATAATTCATATTCTCGCGTTTGTAAGGAAGCGCCATGAAAAACTATAAGACAACGGCCATTGTCCAAATGAAAAGGATCGTTCGACATATCGAAAACGGCTTGCTTTCCTTGTCCACAGTACATAGCGTGGGCGGAAGGACAACCACCAATTATATGTACACGCACGAACATGCGAGTTGCCCCACCTCCCCTTTTTATTTTTTCTCCATATTATCTTTTTGGCTACCTCAATGTACACGGTGGTCAAAAAACACAGGCCGTTTGCGATAATTCGACTGAGCCTTCTTAATTACTTGTACGTCGATCGCAACGCCACGTTTCGTTCACTGAATATTATTCCTCAAGGGAGGCCGGAGGGGGGTGGGGGGGGGTTGGGGGTGGACGGGTGGACGGAAAGCTCCCAATTAGATGTACATGAAGGAACACACATAAAGGGATGTGCTCCATCCCCCCCCCTTCCCCCTTCCCCTTATTTTCCTCCCAATAAAATACTGGCTGCACCGCTGTCAGAGATGTACAAACGAAATTTAAGGTGGATGAAAGACGAGATGCCGAAACACTGACTAAAGAAGCGCCACGCTTGCCTGGCATCACGTGATGCCTCACCTGGGGGGGCTTGTGGAAACACGTTGGTAGGGATGAAGAAGCCGATGTTTGCGGTTTGCCCAGGAAGATAGGCCGTAGGGCGGAGCATCTGGAAGGGTCCGGCGGGGACTTGGCACGGCAGTACCACAACGTTTGGTGCACGCTGCGAAGCTGTTGGCAGTGGTCAGAAGAGGAAAAAAAATCAATTCGCAAAGATCTTTAGCGAAGCTCATTGTCTGGGTAATGCCAGTTGGGCCAGTATCTATTTTGAAGTTCGGCGGGGTACATAACCTTCTAATAGAAAGAAAACGAATAACGAATCATGGTCGGCTGGAAGTACATGGCCGAAGCGTGGTCGGCAAACGCGGCAGGCTCGGTAGGCTTGCCATTCACCTGTGGGTGACGACTCGTTTTTATGCTGGTTTTTGTTTGAAGCGCGAGCGTAATTTCCCTACTGACGTAAACATTGCGCACGTTGCGAATGAAAAGTTTGTTGTTCCTAGCTGAAATATAATAAGTGGCGGTTGAAGAGTGCTGCAAGATTCTTAGATAATGTTTGCGAGGACATCTAACCCGGAACCAGGAACATGAGCGTATTACGCGTGAAAGCGGCTGAAGTCGAGAAAATAAGCAAATTAAATCTGCACATTTTCTCTCTGCGTGGTACAGCGATAGTTGTATGAACAGCTTACGTTTGTTTTTAGGCTGTAGCCGATTATAAGAAAACACCTTGAAGGTGAGTCAAAAACGTGTGGCCAGCTTAAACAAAGGGTAGTTCAGTTGACATTGCATCCGTTGCCCAGACAGATACCAGTAAAGAAGTAATGAAACTTGGGCAATTGGCTGTGGTATAGTTAGTTGCCAAGTGATCGAAAAATATCCGTGCGTGCCTTTCACTTGTCCGTGTTTGTCGCGCTGTCAGGGGACCACTACTGCTGCATCGACTATTATCCCGACTTCCACATCCATTTCTTCTTGCGAAAATTCAACGACATTGGTAATTTGTAGTAATAAAGTGGTGCACTGGCCTATGATGTACACTGTAACAAGTGCAGAGAAACATGACCGGCTAGAACTTAGAGATAAAATACGAGCATCCTAACTCCAGGCAGTATTGTTGTGTGATAGGTGTGATGCGAAAACACGGATGACTCAGAGTGACTGGCCTGTTGCGATAGAGGTGCTACCTTCGTATAGTTGTATTCAGCTTGTCTTTCCGCCAGGCCGTTGGTTTGATATCGGCATTGAGGAGCTAAGGGTAAAGAGTTCAAAAGTCCGCGACGCACTGTGTTCAGAAGTGTCAAGATTGTGGTCGAAAGCGCGCGTTTGGGGAATGAAGTATATAGCCAACATATGAAATAAAGCATTCTTTTGATGTTGAAAGATACTGAAGGTCGCAAGACAAATTCCATCGCAGATGACGTGGTCTTAAAGAAAACAACACAGAAAACGAAGTAAGATACAAACCAAACTTGCTCGCAGCCATCAATGCTTGGCCAAATTCGATGGCTCCGCCTTTCATGAACCTCAACTTGAAGGAACACTTGCCCGTCCAGTTTCCTGTCATGAACAGAGAGGTTTAGCCCTGAATGTGTCATAGCTGTACCCGGTCAGTTTCTTTCACATTCACTCCCTGATGGTGTCACAATGAACCCAATCACTGGCTAGTTTCCCAATAATTCTCATACACGGCGTGACTTGAGCAGCACTAGTATATACCAGTACCTTGATCCTCATGGTAATAGCATTTAAATCGGCGTTATTCGTTACATATGATCTGTCAAATCTTTAGAATCGCACTGCCTTTCATGAAGTCCGATCCTCAAGGCAGGTTTTATGGCATTACACTGAACAAAAGGACCACTTCTCTCTTGCTCAAGAAATCGGCGACATTTTTTCTTCTAAATGGTGTGTTACATTTTTGTATTGTGCTCGCATGTTATCTAAAAAATGTATCTTTGAAACTGTTGTTTACATGTCATCCAACATTGAACTGCCTCTTTGGAACGTATTCGTCACTTTCGACACAATTGTAACCATTTATGACTACCACTCCTGTTTGGACTGAGAAGGTCTGCAGTATATTGAAATAAATAAATAAATAAATAAATAAATAAATAAATAAATAAATAAATAAATAAAATTAGTAAATGACACATTCACAATACTAAGAGGATGAATCTGGTCTCAAGGAGGCGCTAGGGATGGATTAAAATGTGTAAGAAAGAGAAAAAAAATGCAAGAAAATAACACTATTATGTCCTTAGTTAATCAGTCTTAACCATTCAGCGTTTTACTTTAACGCCATTTTAGAGATAAAAAGAACGTACTCAATTGTACCCCTAATTTGTAGAGCGATAACAAGAAGACAGCTAAATCTAGTGGTCCATAGACATTTCACAGGGGTTCTATGTCATAGAACACCTATATGGTTGCCTTAGGAGATGCAAGTTCGAAAGCGTTTGACGTCGCCTATTAAAGGCACTTCTGCATGTCTGATTTCGAGCTTTCGATCGCGTACGACCACACACGCATGAAGCGGGCACGATGAAGATAATAATAAAAGCCTAAGCAATCATTAATTACATAATATGCGGCCTGGAAATGATTATTTACGTCTTATAGATGCCTAGACATGCTACGGCGCGCTTATGAGAAATAGGTGAGGCTGACTGCGGTAGTGGTGAATACTGCGAGGTATGCGCTTAGTACTGTGCGCCTGGAGTCCAATCTTTTTTTCAGAAATTCAGCACAGGCCTTCACTGCCTTGCAATGCCAACCTTGAAGTCGCGAAGCTGTTACATTACGGCACCACCGGCGTCATATGAATGTAAAAATTCATTTGGTCACATATACTTGTAGAACATTTAGCTGTGGAAAAAAAAAAATGGATGAATTTTCCTTTGGTAAATTTTAGTTATTCTATGCTTTATATTAAATATGCAAGAGGCTTTTTGTTTGGAATTATTTCAAAAACTGTTGAAAATGTATAACACGTTGCATATTGTGGTTGTGTACATAACAAAAAGATATATCGCTTGAAATAAATACAAATAAAGGTCGTGCGCTAGGTGAATAACAAGGCGGTCGTTGTTCACAAGTTTGCCTTGCGCTACATCACATAACTCGGCTCCTGAAACGGACTTCTAGAAGAAGCCTGACACATGCACGCGTTTGCAATAATATATAGAGCAATTAAAGAAGCCGCAGCCAGCGCTTCCTCTTAAAAAATTTACATATATAGTAGTCCCTACGTGGACCTAGTCTAACCTACCACTGACACGATAATAGATTTCACAAAACACTGCTTCAGTTCGTACATAACACATGCCTTGCAGCGCGTATATCCCTTCAACTATGCCTTGAGGGCACGCCCATCTCCCAAAACAATTACATAAAACAAAAGAAAAATCTTATAGAGGCGCTGCCACCGCTAAATACGTTTTCAGAAACCGTGTTGCGATTTTCTCTAGCCATCTTAGATGTAGTGCTATCTTATGGCTCTTATGCTTGTTGTAAGATACCGCCCGAAAAGCGAGCAACATTCGCTGCACGAATTCAAACTGTTCGGCGTGCAAATGCATCCCCGCTGGGGCATGGCGGTTAGTTACATCTGATGACGAAGATCCAATAAAACAAGCACTGCAGTTTTGATGGTTTAAATGCTGTGTAATCAGCTCTCGTATTAAGAAAGGGGGTGTCTGTACATTTAGAAACTACAGCCAGCACAAGTAAGTAATGATAATGTTCGACATGGCGTGCGGTGCTCATTCTTCCCTGCTTTCAGATTATTCTTCGCGTATAACAGATCTTGGGACGAGTTCACAAAGTTTCTCTTTCGTAAGTTTTACTTGCGGTTGCTCGGATGCCTTCACTAATGATATGTCCAGCTTCACGATTGGTGGAAACATTCTCTTACGAACTTTTTTGTCGTAAGATGTGTTTTGTGAATGCGGGCCCTGTTTTGGGGGTCAAAGTGACGCACTGGAAGCGTTTAGGATTCTAATTTCGATTTGACAATAATTTCCTTGGGTATCTCGTATACGTAAGCACGCACGAATGTTCCAAACCGTTCTCCTCGGCGGTGACGTTGCCCCTAATGTAGTTGGCTCCAAAGATGGGTTGCTCGAGACCCAGGTTGCTCATGTTGAGAAATGGGAAGCTGAACGACTGCAGGAAGTCCTTGTTGTTTTTGTTGATGAAGATCACCTGCACGCGGAGGATAAACGAGGCAAAATCTTTATGAAATGACCATAGGCGTGAGCAGTCCTGCCGTCTGCTTTGGCAGCTCCTCATACAAAAAGCTCACTTACACAAATTACACGATTATCTAGATTGAAGTATGGATTTAAACTTACGTTTTGTCCTACAGTTGGCAATTATATACGCATACGGTACAGAGCCAAGAACTTTCCTGGGCTGCTGTAAAGCCGTTGAGTTTACAATAATAAGTGTGGTTTGGTTAGGTAAAGGGCGCTATTTCCTGCAGCCATTGTAAGGAGCACGACTCAGCGTCCACGGGGAAGAGGGAAAGGGAATTAAAGAGTGGAAAAGAGAGAAAAGCCGTGTGTGGTGGGCTCCGGAAATTTCGACCACATGGGTTTCAGTGACAACACGCAGTACACAGGTCTCTGGCATTTTCGCCTCCATCGGAAATGCTACCGCCGCGGCCGCGTTTGAACTCCAATCTTTCAGGTCCACAGTATAAACTTAAAGCAATTAAAGAAGTTTTAATGGCTTCATGCATGTAATGTCATAGCGCTTTCGCCTTCGCGTCTTTTACGCGATAGCTATAGGCCTGGGAATTATGGTTGCAGTTCAAGATTGTTCTTTAGTACGCGCATTTCAACGCGTTGCACTTATAATGACAAAGTAGTGGTACTTACAACGAAAATGCACACGCATAAACTGTATGATCTCGTACACGAGACGTTTATTCGTACTGGATTCTGCTCATTTCGATTTGAACATTGCTGGGTAGCCTACTATTTCTTCACCCGAGACGCGTTCCTTCTACAGTGTATACCATTCGAATGACTCATTCTGCTTTGGTGGTTTCATATCATGCCTGTTTCTAACTGTTATGCATCTAATATGCATATAATTTTGGCTGCGTCTTGACTTCTCGACAAATAGTACGTGCACTCCACTCAAGTGCTTATAGGCGTTGTCATGGACCACGGTGTCATGGACTAAGACACGCGAACAAGGAATTACAGATCTAAATAGCTTCCGCGACTCCAGATCTCTATATATCAAACTGATGATTATGTTCCTGCCTAAGATGTTTTAGGACTTAAGCGTGCAAGCCAAACCGTGTTGACATGAGAACACGTACTGTTGAAAAAAAAAATGATCGAAAAGGTCGCGTTTAACTTAACGCAGCTTTGATCCCGTTTCAACTGCCCATAACTGCACACCAAAGTGTCAGTCACCGCGGCGATATTGAGGGTTATTTTCTTTAAAGCGATAACGTTAACGAGTAAGGAGCTTACGTTCCCGAATACCCGGCACCGGCATTGATACCTATAGGCACCGCCGCAACCAGACGACACAAGAAGAGGTTTTGATATGTCGGCGTAGGCGTCTAGGGTGGAAACAATTATTTGGAATTCTACAACAGCTTTTTCGGATCGCCCGACCACGCAAGCCCTCAGCCATAGCTAAAGTACTTCAGTGAACAAAACTAATCTTCTCAATGTAAAAACCGTGAGGAAAAATGTAAACAACGACTGAACTAAAACGTATACACACACAACACCCCGGACTGTAGTTTAACTGTTCGAGGCAACGTAAATGTTTTACAAAGAAACTCAAAAAATTCCAGCACTTTACAGAGAAAGCCCTAATTTTGATGAATGTCTTGTGAGAAGGCGATGCGAACGGGACGCTGCACTCTTAAAGCCTTAAGCGTCTTCTAACTTTCTTTCTTACTTTCATTCTTTTTGGAGGGGGGGGGGGGGGCATCTGCAAGGTGGGAGGGGCGGGTGCTGGAGGGCATGCGAAAGCGGAAGGAGGACCACGAGCAAAGATTTATGCATCGAAATTGAAGAAAGTAAACAGCACCCTGTGTGTGGTCAGGTAGATGCGTCCTTTCTTGGCTCCATGGAACGTCTTGGCAGCTGGCCCTTCAAACGTTACTTCCACGTCATCGGAGTAAATGAGGATCCTGGTGGTTTAGAAATAATAAATCACGAAGGGATCGACCACGTGTGTATTCATACAATGTAATTAGGATCTTGCAGGGATGATGATTGATTGATTTGTGGGGCTTAACGTACCAAAACCAAATACCATGTCTTTTGCCACTCTGTATGCCATGTTTGCCAAGCCCGGGGGTACGGACCCTGTCAAGCCTGATCTACGGATTTTTTGTCTGTACCCACCAAGCTTCATTGAGTGTTTTTGAAGCTGAAAATAAATCCTGATTGATTGATTGATTGATTGATTGATTGATTGATTGATTGATTGAAAACCAGCTCTGATTTCATGGTGGTACTGCGCGAAACAAACGGAAGCCGTTTTGCTTCAGCTCTGATTATGAGAGACGCCGCAGTGGAGGTCTCCGGGAATTTCTACCACCTGGGGTTCTTTAACATGCACTGACATCGCACAGCACACCGGCCTCAACATTTCGCCTCCATCGAAATGCAGCCTCCGCGGCCGGGATCCGATCCCGCGCGACCTTCGGATCTGCAGCCGAGTGCCATAACACTAGACCACCGTGGCGGGGCAACAGGCGGCTCGTGTCTTCGGTGTGTCTTCGTGTGTGGTGGCGATTTCTCCAGCGATCACCGAAACTCACGAAGTCGCATAATATACGCATGGTGCCCTTCCGGCACCGATTACCGCCTCATGATTTCAACTTTTTGTACACGTTTCTTTAGCGGCTGGTTGCGAACCAACCGGATAGCTTGGTACGCTGTCGGCGGTCAACGCAGACGCCCAGTTGAACAAGCAGGAGTGCGATACGTATCAGATGATGTCGAAATGAGGCCAAGCTCTCTAAAACGGAACGCATGTCAAGAAATGTGCAAGGCGCGCTGTTTAAATGTAAACATTTTGACAGAAATCTGTCGGGCTCTCTTTAAAACTGTGGCTCGAGCAATTTCAACTTCCTAAAAGGCGCGCTGGTTGTACTATAGTTGGTTTCGGATGCGTGATTATTGTGAACTAGCAAACTGAGCACGGTCTAGAGTGACAGGTAAGATGGGAAAGTGACCGGCGACTTCGCCACCCATACAAGCATTCATGCGTGAAGAAATGGCAACGCTAATGGATCACCGCGTACTTACAGCTCGCCGGTGAAGACCAGGACTCCTCCCGGTGCATGAGCGGTGTTTAAGGACATCTTGCCACCCCGGCCCCTGTGCCGCCCCTGTTTCACCCCATCTACCCTACGTCCACGTTTTTGTTGATTGTCGTTGTTGCTGTTGTCTTTGCAGTTGGCACATACCCACGAGGGGCCACACTGTAGTCAATAACATTACGTGAACGAAAAAAATTCAAACGAAAGCTAACTATAAGAAAAATATGGGGCAGCTTCACTATGAGGTGCGAAGACTGTGCGGACCGCGAAGCTGACGGTCGCACCTAGCTTTATCTCGGTTGACCTACGTTCCTCCATGGTTTTTGCATATGGGAAGCGCCCACTGCGTGCTGATGTGCGCCCTGCAGGACTTCGTTAAAGTTTGTTCACCCATATAGCTCTTATCATGAGGCAGTGGTGCACCGACGGAGGGGGGGGGAGGTTTCGGGCGTTGTAACCACCCCCCTCCCCCTGAGGCCGACCTAACCCCGCTCCCACTCCGTAACTGCTCCTATGTCCTAGAAGAATGTGGCGCTAATGTCTCTACAAAACGCCGAAAAAAATAAGAAAATAATCATCATCATTTATGTTACTATTATTTGGCATTTTATTTACTTTTTTTTATACATGCAACAACTTTTTTTTATACACGTAACAATTTTGCAACACCAATTCAGTATTTTTACCCATTACATCGGGAGTACCACAGGGATCGGTATTGGGACCTATTTTATTTTCTCTGTACATGAATGACCTCCCTTTAATATTACATAACTTCACCCCAGTCATGTACGCTGATGACACTGCTCTCATTTGCGCACACGAGTCCATCGATGGAGCCTTAAGCATGGCAAACAAAGAATTGAAACAAATCTGTGATTGGTTTCAAGCCAATAAACTGGCTTTAAACGTTAGTAAAACTAAATATATGGCAATTCATTCCCCATACAAAGTTATTGCTTTGGACTCGTGTGTGCTTCAGGCTGAGAGCGAAACCATAGGCCCCGCCACGGTGGTCTAGTGGCTATGGTACTCGGCTGCTGATCCGAGGGTCGCGGGATCGAATCCCGGCCGCGGCGGCTGCATTTCGATGGAGGCGAAATGTTGAGGCCCGTGTGCTGTGCGGTGTCAGTGCACGTTAAAGAACCCCAGGTGGTCAAAATTTCCGGAGACCTCCACTACGGCGTCTCTCATAATCAGAGCTGGTTTTGGGACGTTAAACCCCACGAATCAATCAATCAATCAGCGAAACCATAGAAAGAGTAAGTAGCTTAACATACCTTGGAATTGTGTTGGATCATCATTTCAGCTGGAAAATGCATATTGACTCTCTCTGCAAAAAACTCGCGACAGTCTGCTATACGCTTTTCAAATGTCGCCAGTACTTCGATGCGGCCACTTTAAGAACAATATACTTTGCCCTATTTCACAGCCAACTCTCGTACTGTATCGAATCTTGGGGCCATACATACGATTCATACCTAAAGCCGCTTATAGTACTGCAAAAACGTGCTATCCGATTTATATCAAACGCAAACTATATGGCTTCATCTAAACCATTCTTTCGACAGCACCAGGTCATGCCTCTACAACTAGTCATAAATTATAAAACAACACTAATGGTGTACAAGTCTCTAACATGCGATGTCCCTCTTCACCGCTCCCTTTTCATGCCTTCACAATTGCAAACAAGAGGCCATCATTGCGGTAACTTCTTAAAACCCCTGGTTAAAAATGTATATGGCAAAAGGCGACTTTACAGTGTTGGAACGTCATTGTGGAATAACCTACCACTGCAAGTGAAACAACATAATGCTTTCATATTGATGCTCAAACGTCATTACAAAGAGCTCTGTTAGACTACTGATATGTTTAGTGACATGATGAAAAGTGACATGATGTTAAACTAATGTTTTGTATGCTGACCAGGAATGCTTTTAACACATGTACAGAAATATTAGATGTATTATTATGTTCAGTATGTACACCAAAAACCTGCTCAAACTGTAGTGTATAAGTTGGATTTTTTCTTTTCAATGTGTTCTGTATCTTTGTACAAGTCATATGTTTTTCAAAATCATCTCCATCTTAAGCTAAAATGTCGTTCATTGTATAACTCTATCTCCTGCCTGTAATTAATGTATGTTATAATTGCATGGATCCATACTAGCATTCTGCTAAGGATCCTGATGTTGTTAACATGTTTTTCTTTACTGTATTTTGTTTATTAATAATAAAGTTCAAAGTTCAACTGTGTAATCGCATGCCCCGCCCTTCGTGAAAAATTGAACCCCCCCCCTGGCAGAGATCCTGGGTGGCGCTACTGTATGAGGATCGACGCGGGGACGTCACTTCCGTCACAACGCACAAAGCACGAGAAGAAAGCGCAGGAAGTTGTTTTTGAAAGCAAAGGACATCGGATAAACAAAAACGCGAATGGATACGGCTGGCAGAAACTTAGATTAATCCGGGGACAATCAGCCGAGAGAGAGAGAGATGGATTTATGTAGAGAAAGGCAGAGAGGTCGCCATGAGATATAGATCGCTCTGGCCTGGTACTCAACACTGGGGAATTGATTGATATCTGGCGTTTTACGTCTGTTTCTTTGTTGTTCATACATGTAAGTTTTTCTGCAGCTGCGTTTTTGTCGAGGCAGGAAGATGGTTCCACGTACCAAGGCTATATATAGGCTTGCCTAAAAAAATGGCAGTCCG
Organism: Hyalomma asiaticum; assembly: GCA_013339685.2. Lineage (NCBI taxonomy): Eukaryota > Metazoa > Arthropoda > Arachnida > Ixodida > Ixodidae > Hyalomma > Hyalomma asiaticum. The sequence goes on from CM023486.1 coordinate 49,181,301, forward strand.
GGAAGGTCATTACATCCCAGTATAAATCGACGTTGTTGCTGATTATGACGCGAGGAGTCACACAAAAAACACACAAACGTATTTCCAGAATTAATTGTCGATGCCTGAAAATGGCCTCATATCTACTAAGGCCTTCCTGAGAAAAAACTAAAAAGTCAGTTTCGCCGCAAGGGAGAAGCAATGAATGCGATAGCAAGAAACTGTGATGTATACGAAGTGAGGCTCGCAGCTTCAGGAGCAATATTAATTAAAATACCGCAACGCGAAGAGCGTGGAGGCAGCTTGAAATTTCTAGCGCGTCCCTCGAGCTCAAAGGAGGTCGCTAAATGAACAAACAGAAAATGAGCGCGAACTATCAAGTGAAGCACGCACGAAACGAACGCACAGATATACACCGAACGAGCGAGAATAAGCTGTCACAATGGATACTCTGTTTGAACAGCGCTCCTGTTGCAAAGGCGGCCGAAGGAGTGAAGGAAACTAGCGTGCTTCAAGTGTCGAGCTGACACTTGATAGTTCGCGCTCATCTTCTGTTTGTTCGCTTAGAGGCGTCCCTTGAGCTCGAGTGACTTTCGTACGATCCCGTAACATCAGCGCGGACATCACGGTCAAAGCTCGAAACATCCCTCTTCCTCTCACCACGAGACAACCGCGCGAGCAGACAGCGGAAGGGCAAGGTTCTTGCTGCGCAAATATTACAAGAAGCGAGCGAGCTGGCCGACGACTTATAAGTGCGCCCGTTGCGCTCCTCGCGCCATCTCGCTGGTAATGAAGAAACGCTTATAAGCGCCTGCCGTCTCTGAGTCCTGCCAGCGGTAAAGGGTGTGTATATAAGGCTCGCCGTTAGCTCCCTGAAGCATGTGCTCTTTGTGGCGTGTATGTTTTGCTTCTGTGTATGTTTTGCTTCTGACAGAGCCAAAAGCCCTACCATTAGAGATAAAAGTGCTATAAGGTTGATGGAACTGATTAGTGAATATAACTTAGAAGACATAGGCAGTGTGATGGCGTGCGGAACGCAACCCCAGTATACGCATTATCAGCTTGATAGTCATGCCAGATTAGATAGAATATATGCGTCCGTTGAGCTGGTATCATGGTGTAGTCTCTACGAAGTTAAAGCAGTTCAATTCAGCGATCATTGCCTTGTAACCGCCACGTTTGGTGCTAAAGAAAAACGAAATCGCTTCAACTGGCACCTTTGGAAATTTAATGAAAGCTTATTGGAAGATGAAGAATTCGTTAATGGCATTGCAGAAGACATAAGGAAATTGCTTGCCGCTTTACCGAACAGCTTCATAACACAGTGGGAGGATTTCAAAGAAAAGCTTAAAATAAAAGCAATTGAACGGAGCAGCGTTAGACAGCATGAAGAAAAACAGAAAGAAAGAGAACTTAAGGAGAACCTACAGTTTATGTACACGATGGAAAGTGCTCAACCAGGTGCTTATGCGAAACTAATAAGAGAGGTTAAGTGCGAATTAGAACGTATTGATACTGCCAAGTATAAAGCAGCTGCTATAAGGGCACGGGCTGAACATTTCTTGATGGGAGAAACACCAACTAAGCGGGCATTGGCTGATGAGAAAAGATATGCATGTAAAAAAGAAATACGCGAACTATACCACGACGGCCAAATAGTCAATAACGAGGCGGATATTAGACGCCTTATTGCTGATCATTATTCCCTGATTTTTGGCTGCAAACACACAATGGACGAACGCTTCAGGGAGGAATTCATGCGACGCATACCTACACTTGACGAAGACGTTAAGACTAGACTGGAGTTGCCTATCACAGTCAACGAAATCGAATGCGCTATTGAAAAATTACCAAATGGGAAGTCGCCAGGGCCCGATGGATTTGGAGCTGCCTTTTATAAATTCTTCAAACCTCAGATAGCCCAGATTTTACACAATGTTTTTAATGATGCGTATGAACAAAAACAGGTCCCTCTATCCTTTAAGACGTCGTACATTGCTTTGATCCCTAAAACAGATGACCCTGAGACACGAAGACTTGTGAGTTCTTATCGCCCGATAAGTCTTACTAACGTTGACTATAAGATATTCATGAAAGTGTTGGCAAAAAGGCTTCAGAGTGTAATTACAACGCTTATCGGGTCCCATCAAACATGTGGTATTAAAGGTCGTAGTATCGCAACAAACATACATATTGCGCGAAGTGTTTTGGAAATTTGTGATGTAGTTGGTGATCATGTAGCAATGATTCAGTTGGACCTTGCAAAAGCATTCGATCTAGTTTCCCATGATGTTCTATTTTCTGTACTTGAGCACTTGAACGTGGGCAGTGTAATTTTTGAGGGTGTTAAAATGGCATATACAAATTGTTCCACTCGAGTAATCGTCAATGGAGAGTTGACTGATACTGTACATGTACGATCTTCAGTACGCCAAGGGTGCCCATTGTCACCTTTGCTATTTGCAGCCTACATAGAGCCTCTTTGTTTGGCAGTAATTCAAAACGAAAATATCCGTGGGTACAGCTTGCTTTCAGCTGAGGTAAAGTTACTTGCTTACGCGGATGACATTGCTGTTTTCCTCTCTGACACAGACAGCATCATTGAGGCAACATCTGTGATTGAAAAGTTTTGCTTATACACAGGGTGTAAGATAAACTGGCAGAAAGGTTGTGGCTTTTGGCACGGTATTTGGAACAGTACACCAGATACGTTTTCACGCTTGCGTATGTCGTGTTCACCAACAAAGTATCTGGGTGTGCCTCTTGATAGGTATCGACATGCTGATGAACATTGGGCTGAGCAAACATTGAAACTAAAAGAAAAAGCAGATGCATGGCAAGGCAGGCAGTTCTCTATGTTCTCGCGTGCTGCTGTGTGTAATGTGTTTCTGCTGTCACGTGTATGGTATGTTATGAATGTCTTATGTGCGTCTCGTTCTAGTATCCAGAAGATACATCGTGTCTTTGCAGTTTTTGTTTGGGCCTCGACTTGGGAGAAAATCAGTCGAACCAACCTGTTCATTCCTGTTAAACGCGGAGGTGTTGGCCTTGTTCATTTATTTTTACGTCAGATTGTTTCTAGGTTTATGTTCCTTAGGAATGTGGAAGATCCTTTTTTACGAACAGTCATACATACCAGGCTACGGAGATTAATCCCAGATTTCATAATTTCCTCTTGTGGTGATTTGGAGGGTACCGTATCTGGATTTCTGCGGGAGGTCTTACTTTCATACAGAATGTTGAAAGTGAGATTTTCTTTAGAGTACTTGAGTGACGTCACCAGAACGAAACTCTATAAGGATTTAATTGATGCGTTCCTCCCGACTCCTTTGTACCGTTTGCCATATCATGGATACCCAGGACAGAATATTTTGAAAAGGGTCAAGAAAATGCCAATAAGTCCTGCTGCCAAAACATTCTTTTTCAAGCTACATACGAATAGTCTACCTGTAAAAACATGGCTTCAGGAAAAAGGCTTATTTGTACCTTGGACAACAAACTGCCATTTATGTAATAAACCAGAGGATATAGAGCATGCTTTTGTAGACTGCTGGGATGCAGTATTTTTCTGGGACGTGCTTCAGCGCACTTTAAAGAAAGAATTACCACTAGATTCTTATGGCATAAGGTTTTTACCAGTTGAAGAGCCATGCGATATGATCATGGTCCTGGGTCTTCATGCTTTGTGGAAAACGAGAATGCAGGTGCGGCATGCAGATGTTCATGTAAAATCCTCGAGGGAAACCTTCATTGAGAGCGTTGGACAAATTAGTGAGATTTATAGAGCCCAGCCTGAACCACCACACTGGGTTACTATCCTTGATGTTTTGAAAGATATGAAAAAGCTTTAGAGATGGTCACACCAGTGCGTAAATAGTGTATGCGTGTGCGCTTTTGATTGCGTCTGTACTTTGTTCAAGAAGGTAATAAAGAAAAAAAAAAAAGCTCTTTGTGGCGTAGTGGTTAGCGCCACGCGCTGCGGAGTGTGAGGTTGTTGGTTCGATTCCGCGCTTAGGAAGCATTTATCTGGATTATTTTTCTTTGGGACTTTTATATATATATATATATATATATATATATATATATATATATATATATATATATATATATACGGTGCATGGCGACGGGGACGGCAAAAACCAACCGAGACTGTCCATATAATCGCTATCGCAGTAAAACAAAATTATATCATGAAGCTCCACTCTGAGGTGTCAAGACTGCGCAAACAGGGAAGCTGAAGGTCCCCTAGCTTTATCTCGGTTGGGCTGTGATTATTCGCAAAAGATTCTTCTTTTTTTTTTTTGCGCAACGTCACTGGCCACCGCAAAGAACACTTTTCATTTCCAGTCGTTCTCGTCGTAATGGTCTAATAGTGCGACTCGTAGGCCCGGATCGTTGTGGCGACGTCTCTGCACATACAAACGGTTTTGCTCATTTGCACGGGATCTTAACTGTAGATATGCGCATCGCCGACGTATCGCTGTCATGATAGGTTCGAAGAACACTTATGTTGGGAACGCGTGCGTTCCCATCGAAGAGACGAGGCTGCTTGTGTGTTCCGAATGGCATTTTATAGGCAGAGAAGACGCACAATACACACACACATACATACACTTGGGAGAGCGGATAAACAAGGCCAAAAAAAAAAAAGAAAACATAACTTAGCGTCTCTGCTAACGGTACAACAGTCTCGGCCGACACAGGCTCAACGGGCGACAGGAAGGAGCTGGAGTACCGTTGCCTGCAGGAGACCGACGAGGCGAACGAGCGAAGGTTTGAGGAATGCTGCAGCCACTGCAGCTCTGGAGCAGGAGAGGTGACAGGGAGGACACACAGGCGGCCACGTGGAGCCCGGAGCTCCAACTCGTGGACCGCTGGTAAAGACTCTCGACACTCGGGCCCCTGCACCCGACTCTGCCGAATGCTGCAGTCCGTCTGTCCTCTTTTTCTCACCTCTCCTTTCGTCTCCTCACTGCTCTTGTGCTCGCGCTCGCGCACGTTTGCGCGTGCTCCAACCTCGTCGTCGTCATAGTCGGCGTCTTTACCAGCTCCTCTGGGGCACACACTTTTGCGAGCACATGACAATCGCCGCCGCGCCAACGGCGTGCTCGGGGTAGGTCCGAAGTCCCCTCAGACGCTCTCGAGGAGCGGCGCGGCGGCTTTCGCACCGCGCTTCCTCTTCTTCCTGAGTGACGCACTTCGTCGGTCGCCCATGTTCACGACGACGTGCTCGGCGGAGATGCCGGGCATTCTGTCGCCGCGCCAGTGACGCGCAGCTTTTATTACGAGAATCGGCGCGGTGACGTCACTTCCACATCCGACGCAGTGGTGAGACTCAGCGCTGCAGGTGTCGACCCAGTGGTTCAGCTAATGTAAGTAGCAAAATAGCAGCGCCGCTGCTATTTTGCTATTAGTGCGCGTGAACTTCTATGAAATGCACATTGGGCACTTCATAGAAGTGCACGCGCACTAATTTTCAGGGGTAGTGATATTTGCGAGAATTCCGGCACCTCTATTGAACAGCTACGCTGAGGGCAGTTCGGGCTAGACGTCTCAAGCACACTTTAAATGGACGTAGTTACATTGCTAATGGCGCGAGGTGTCGCACATATGGCATACGCGAGCGTATTCATAGAAGTTTTTGTCGAGGACGGAAAATGGCTTCATCTGCCTAGCTATGCCTCTGAAAAGGGTAGTTGGGGAAGTAGTCTCAACTATCGTGGAAATCAACGTAGTTATGATCGCATCGCGCGGAGTCGCACACCGGCGTAGAAGCTTCTGTCGAGGCCGGGAAATGTCTTCAACTGCCATGGCCGTAAGCCTACCTTTAAAGGGGGCAGTTTTGGGGCATGTCAAGGAATGACATTGTCTCTAGGCGGACTAACTGGGCATTCGCGGTATTCACGCACAGCCGACGTCAGTATACCCCTTCGACCCCTTCCGAAGAAAACCGGCGGGAGACCGCTTTCCGAGCTGGGAGCCACCAACTTGGCGCTTTCGCACCAGCGTCCCCAGTCAGATTCTTGAAACACCGCAGAAGCGGCGCTTTGGGTCGGCATTGCAAGCGCGCACATTAGGACGTCGTTCTGTAAGCACCGGCCACGCGCGGACCGTACGCTTTTGTGTTGTCGGCGGCCCCTCGGGGCCAAGGTAGATAGGCTAATGCGTAGCGCAAACAGCTTTGTTATGGCAGGCAAAGCGGGAACCCAGCGCCTCGGTCTCTTACAACCTGTCAATCAAGCGAGATTAAGCAAGACGCCGACTCGGCGACCATGAGAAAGTGTTCGGCCGTCTCTCTCCCGTGCGCTAATTGCGAGAGGTATATTTGAGGGCGCACCCAAAAACGCAATGCTTGAGTAATGGTCTGTAAGCACGCCTCGATTCCGCAGACAGCGAATCAGGGGAAAGAAGAGCGTACTTAAGCTGGAGTAGCACAGCGGTCTAGTCGCTTGGCTGCAGGACATGGCATAGAAGCTGATCGCGTATTGCTTCTAGAAGTTGTCAGCGGGCTTTGTAGTGGCTGGCCACCTAACCTTGGCTGTTTCGTCTAGTTGAGACGCGTGCAGTAGCGCACCCAGGATTTCTGCCAGGGGGGGGGGGGGTCAATTTTCCACGAAGTGCCGGGCAAGCGATTATACACAGTTGTTGCGTGTGTAAAAAAGGTAAATAAAATGCCAAATATAATAGTGACACCAATGATGATGATTATTTTTGTTATTTTTTTCGGCATTTTGTAGACATTAGCTCCACATTCTTCTAGGACATAGGAGCAATTACGGAGTGGGAGGGGGGTTAGGTCGGCTTCAGCAGAAGGGGGGGGGGGGGGTTACAACCTCCGATACCCCCCCCACCCCCCCCGTCGGTGCGCCACTGGACGCGTGCGTACCGTCTGCTACCTAGGCATCGGGACTTCGTCTCGAGTTTGCTCAACCTGCTCGAGATTTCCTTCAAGCACTAACTCCCCAGAAACATCGGCGCAGCAACTCCATCGACATCGAAGTTGTGCCAGATCTACGGGCTTCTTGCACCCGATCGTCGAGGACCCTTCATCGCTGGCGCGGTCATCATCACGTATGCCATCACATGTTTATCCTGAACTCTCTTCCTGAACTTTCTTTAGCTTTTGTAAATTAGATTCTTGTTGATTGTTCACATTTCCCTACTTGCTGTGTTAAGCTCCTTAGTTTTTATTTTATTTTCCCATGCTATTATTTTCTAAAGCTCCTTGTCCTTGATCGCTGTTAAGTGCGCAGTTAGTTTGAGTGTTGTTTGTAACATTCCAATACCGACAGCGACAGAAGAACTTTATTCTTCTTTTTTCTTATCCGCCAGTTCCCTGCCAAAGCAGTTCTTCGTCGTCTTTGGGTCGCTACACCCTCCCTGCAGATGGCTTTGTTTTATCCCTCCGCTGGATATAAGGAATCACATTGCTGATTGCAGCTATTCCCATGACACCATCTCCCGTCGTGTAGCCCATGGTATTCAGTATTCCGTCCTTTATAGCCGTTTTTGTCACTTTAAATGGTCCCAACAGTTTTGTACTAGGACCGCATTAGCCTTTGCGTATCAAAAGTAGATCACCTAATTCATATCAGGAATCTTGTTGCTATGGCGCTTGTCAAATGCTCCCTGTATTTTCTCTCGCTCTCTAAGTCTTCTTGGTCTCCTCAAGGTGTAGTTTTCCCTTGATTCTCAGTATATGTCATCTGCAGGCAGATACGTCGGCTCACCGAAGGCGGCATACTGAGGACTGCATCCAAGAGCACTTGTATGGGGTCTATTGCGATGCTTGTAGGCAACATTTCCACCCTCCTGGGAATCCCGGGAACATGCTTATATACTGCTTTATGTCTTGTATGACCCATTCTGCGAACCCATTGGCTGACGGATGGTATGGGGATGTAAACTTCAGAGTAACGTTCTTTTCTTGTGCCCACTTTACAAGTTCCTGGCTCCTGAACGCTGAGCCATTGTCAGACACAACACATTTCAGTCTCTTAAGCATGCCTCTATTCAGTACCGCTATGATGGTTTGTGCATTCTCCCTTCCTGGCTTGGCCGCTACGATCCTTGAACATTCGTCAATGCATACTAAGACTGTGTTTTCCTCACGCCTTCGCTTCCTTTCTTTGGCTCGCGAAGTCAACATGAACGGTCTCAAATGGCACATTTGCATGAAGTGGGAATATCATAGTGTCTGTTTTCTGCTTGTATTTGGCCTTGTTGAGATGACAGTCATGAGAGGAGCTGATGTGATCGCCAACATCCTTCTTCATTCCTCATTACAAGTGCGTCATTTATGACAGACACAGATGCCCCACTATATCCACTAGTCCATCAACATCTTCACCATTTACCTTTAGTTTTATATATAGAAGGTTAAGAGCCGTGGAAAGAAGTCTCCAATTTTCTCGTCAGGTGGGACTGCACACTCTCTCTTGTTAGTTTTTTTGTTTCTGCTGCTCCTGGATGCGAAAAAGCAACATGCTCTTGGTGGTTAGTGGCATCCGAGATTACAGTGACCACTCGGTTTCGACCACGCCAATTGTCAAGCTTGCGTGACCTCCACGGTGTCTTCTCGGGATTGTAATCTGGCCAACGTGGACTTGGCAATTCGAATCAATTGACAGATTTCTGAAAGAACCTAGAAGTTCCTCAACAGTTTTGGGCTATTGCACTTTCGCCTGTCTCTGTAGTTCCTTAGGAAGGCCATGAATGATGAGCGGGACGGTCGCCGATTCAGGAAGTTCGGGGCTTCACATTTCAAGGAGCCGCCTTTTCTCATAAACATACTCTAGGGGCTTTCCTGATCGATATTTGGAAAAAAATTGCACTGTCCCACATTTAAACTGGGTTTTCGTCGAAAGCTGCCAGACAGCTCCTTGTCCACTCGTCCCATGTGTTGGTCTCGTGTCCAGCATAGTGAAGCTCGTACCACTTTCTAGCCAGTCCGGTCAGAAATGAACGCATGTTCCTGATGCGCTCCTTGAATTCTTGCCACGAGTTGTCCTCACATGCGAGCTCGTAGAACTTGATTCAGGTGTCCGGGCTTGTGCTTTCACCATCGAATGGATCTCCTTGTTGGGTCTTTGCTGAGCCTCGATGACGGCAAGGAGAGTGTCCATGAATTGCTGTTGTCGCTCTGCTGCTGACGATGGAACATTTCTATGAGGCATGAGCCAACGAAACAATCTTCTTTACTTGGCGAAACACCTGATAACATTTTCAGAAGTGGCAGCATGATGTTTTCTTGAAACATGGAGTACTTCAGTCTCAGGTCACTGATGTTTGGCGGTAGAGCTCTTCCGGTGTCTTCCCAGCTTTCTGAGCGACAACCTCGCGCAGTTTGGAAGTTGTGATACTTCCAGGCAATTCATACTTCGTGTCTTCATCCACGTCGCACGTCGAAAAATATGGGTCGTCACTTGGACTTATGGATAAAGTCAAAGTTATCCACAGTACTTGCATTCTTGATCCTGTCGGCTGTGCCAATGTAACATTCCAATACCGACAGTGACAGAAGATCTTTATTCTTCTTTTTTCTTTTCCCCCAGTTCCCCGCCAAAGCAATCCTTCGTCGTCTCTGGGTCGCTACATTATTTGCCTTGTATTCCTTGTGCTACCCTATCGCTATAGATTAAATCGTGTTGTTTTGTTTTTCCAAACATGACTACGATCCTTTCACTGTGTCTGCTTGTGCATGAAACGACCGAAACTGCTGTCATTCCCTTCGCCGACTTCACGCCGGTGACGCTTGAATGCCCCTGTAACCAGGTAAGTAGTCTTGATAGTCGTGGAAATCGGTGTAGTTAATGCGAGGACGTTCACATGGGCCACACGAGCATGCTCATGGATGTTTTTGTTAAGGCCGGACAATGGCTTCGTTGGCCCATTATATATAGACTGCTCTTAAACGGGCATTTCAGTTCAACTGAAACAACTAAAAGGTACCCGAGATGGTTTATGCGATTGTGAGGGCACTAGTGTCCAGAATTATCAAAGTATCTCGCCAAAGTTAAGCGAATCACTTTTTAATAAGACTAAGCTTTTCTGCCACTCACCCTGCTGTGAAACTCTGTAGCTTGTTCTCAACTCGCATTGGAAAAGGAAGAAAAAGGTAAAAGCAGAAAGGCAGGGAGGTTAACCAGAAAGGCGTCTGGTTAACCTCCCTGCAGCTCGCGTATAGGCTGGATTGATGTTAGGGGCAGGTGACATGGAGGTGACGTGGCCTCCATGTCACAAAGATGAACCGGCTAATATCGGAGGCCAGTCGCGAAAGCACGGTTCAACTCTGCGGCAGTCTCATCCACTAGGCCATAATTTTTTTTTTATCCGGTACACCGATAATCTGCAAGAGCTACAAAGTAGTCAGAGAAATGGACCTTATTTGACAAAAAGCAGCCAAGATCGTGAATACGGAAATTGTATGGCCATAATTATATGGCCGAAGGTACATCCACAAAGGTGAATCCTGGCTTTCTGTACTGGTATAATGCAGTGATTCCGCTCCCAGGTTGGCTTGCAGAGAGAGGAAGATGATGTGGAATGCTTGACATGTTGCCCATTGCAAGGTTTGCAGCTTGCAGCGTACCAAGGGTGATTCATATAGAGTTAGGAGAAAAAAAAAACATTGCGATCAATAAAGGTCTCGTAGCTCACACATGGAGCACATTGTAACACATGAGGATGATGTTTGATGTCCACCGGAAGTTCCCAATTGTGTGGCTGTAAATTGCACTAGTGAATTCTTTCTTATGGTGGGTTCTAAGGAAAGTAATCCATAGAGTTTGCCAACTATTATGCACAACATTTGTTCACCATTTAGATGAACAAAATTACTAATTTCAATGAAACCTAGATGATACTATACCACTTAATAAGCTTTTCAGCAACATACTGGGGGTGTGCGAATATTCGAAATTTCGAATAGTTCGATTCGACTGGCACTCATCTTTTACTATTTGAACTGTTCAAAGTTAGTGATTAAGGGGGGAAATACACTCTCTTGTAACAAGTGGCCCATTCCTGCATGTAGTACGCTTCACCGCATAACACCGGTGTACTGCGGCTAAAATAGCAGTCGTGCATCGTGGTGGAGCTAACACTCATGTACCGCGACGACGCCAACCCTCGCATAAAGCGGCGAAGTACGCACTCGTGCATTGCGGCAAAGCTAACACCCATGTACTACGGCAAAGTTAACACTGGTGTACTGTGGCGAAGCTAGCACTCGTGTACTGCAGTGGAGTTATCTCAGCTTTCTGTTGCACAGTTCTCTCTCTGTTGGACTGTTCTTCACGAGTTTGGAATGACACTCTGGGGGTGCCCTAGTCATGCAATAAACCTTTTTGCCCATGCTTAGCAGTACATTTCTCCATAATTTAATTGTCATGGTATTATTAAAATAATAAACAATTCATCGAGAAATATTCGATTCCATTTGCAACTGAACATAAATATTCGAATTTGTTTTCCACTCAAAATTTCGTTGTTCACACGGCTATACAAAATACGTTCTTTTTCCCTTTCCAACACCCCATAGACACCATGTATTTTCACATTGTCAATGGGATTTTCTGATATGATATGCATTATTTGCCCGACGAATTGCCAAATCAGATGCCTGCGCGATGCATGTTGCTCAGTTATCCAATGTGCCATGGGCAGGGGTGGTTAAAAGTTCCTGAGGCTGGCCTGTTTTGATTTGTGGCGATAAGCATACATGAAACCTTGAACCTTCATACAGAGCCGCTATATAATGATACTGAGTCATGGATCCCACTCACTGCATTTACAAAATCATTAAAACTGCTCAATGGACTCTACAAACTGTGCCCAAATTTTCAATTGAAAAGAATGGTCATCGTCTGTGAACTTTCTAAGCTACAAGACATCCCAATAGCTCCTATTCAAGCTCTCCATTTCAACCACAGAGATTTCCCATAACTGTAATTACCACGCACATGATTTTCTGTGGACACTGCTATAAAGTATGGCCAGTTTCCAACCAATGTCACCGCGGAGCATGACAGTCTCAATTTCCTGTCCACTCGCATTCTGTTTTACATGGTCATCTGTAACGTACAAGGCTCTCTGTAGTCATGTAGAGACCCAACTACTGTCTAAGTGCTGATACTTAACGTAGTTGAAGCATATTCAGTTAATATATTTAGTCATTGTTAAATAACTTGTGCATTGTGTCAGGTCATCCCTTTCAAAGAAAAGAGCTCCACACGGCTTTTTCACCTGTTTCTAATATCAGTTGTTGCTGCTTGGTGGTTGGATTGCTGCCAATATAAATAGCAAATGCTCTTGCACAATTGGGCAATGGGCGCATTCATCAGAGAATGCGAACCACTATCTCTTTCACAAGTACTTGCTGTCACTAGGTTACATCCATTCACTACAAGCGTATGCTGTCAAAGTATCATTCCTGTAATAAAGTTGGTAGCTTCCGTAAGCTTTTGGCTGACAATTTACACTAAAAGTCATCATCAATAATCTCTAAATGAACCTTTTATGTAAGTGTACTTAGAAGAAGGCACACTTATGAGGTGTTTTCCTGGCGTGCAAGGAACTAGACACTTTACTGCAGTGGATAACTCGTGTTCACTATTTACACAGCAGTGCTATGTTAGCACCGTAGCTGTGCAATGAAAGACAACATGGACAAAAAAGGAACAGGCTTTCAAATATACTTCTAAAGTGATTACAACAGTGCATGTGCCACGTTCACGTATGCTTGAGTTTGTTCAGCAATGTACAAAAGAACTTTGTTATGAGATATGGAGTAATTCTATATATTTTTCTTTTTTTATCAGAAACTTACAGGCATGTGTATAACACAAGCATATAGCATACAGTGCAGCCTGCTGAGCTAGAGATTCTCCTGTGTAAAACAGCTGTATGAAATACGGCAACCATAAAACCTTATCATCAGCTTCACAAGTCTCCAGTGACGTCCGGTTTAATCAGCTTTGAGTTCCTGGCAAGTAATCACTAATACTGAAACTTGCACAAATTACAACATAACCGACATATTCAGTTTGGAATGAGGAAAGCCTGGAGGACCTGTCCTCGACAGACATGTTTGACAAATCGCAATCCGGTGGTAAAAAATTCAATGCTTGGAAAAGTAATAAAACAAATGTCTTCACAGTGCAAACAGTACCACTTACTGCACTTTGGCAGGATCATTAGAACTACTGTACGTATAATGCAGGCCATTTCATAAAAGCATTTATAGGTCAAAGAACTTAAATTTCACAATGCAGTCTCTAGTGAAGCCCTGGAATTTGACCCATGGCCATGAGCACTTATACTGCACAGGATGGAAATTCGAAACCAATACTGTACAGAATGCATGTCGCATGACAAAACTTAGACTGGCTTTGCGCACATGCTGCAACCACCTTCAGCAACAGCATGTGTATCGAGAAATAGGAGTGCACAGTGACATCAATCCATTCAGGCTGGCTTTACTTGTGTTTTCATTACTGGAAATTTATGAATTGAACTTTGTACTATACTAAAAGAAACAGTGCAAGCAAACAGAAACAATACAGCAATTTTAGTGTGAAACCTGCCAGTAAAATCAAAAATGAATTTACAAGGGATACAACAATTCTGCCCCAAAGTTTATCAAAGTTTTGTTACGTCATGGTGCAAATTATGAAGCTACCCGGCACTACACACTTTATGGCATGAGAACCTCAAACCCAGCAGTAATGGCACATTGACGGCGCGGAGATATTTATCCAGCTTCTATTCAGCATACGCTGGTGGCTGTCCTTCAACCGAGAAATGCATGCACGGACTTCGAAGGGCACTGTAGGTCTTCCAGGCACTTCTGCGCTGCCTTCGTAAATGGCAGCGGGCCGCAGATGCACACAAGTAGGGAGTCGCTCTGCCGGATGTCCGCGGGAAGCAGGGGTTCCAGCAGTTCTCTCCGTACGCGGCCTCGGGCGCCTTCCCAGGAATCATCGGGCTCTGACAGTATGTGCTGCACATGCAGCCTGCGAGAAGTCATTTGCCAACCTCAAGAAGCTTAACTTACAGTTAATGCCCATGATTGTTTTGTGGATAGAGCAGTGAGATCAAATATACTATGTGTTTATAATAACTATTAAAAATTCTTAAGCATAGCATTCCCAGCACAAAAAATAAATTATTTTGAAAGATAACTGTCAGATGCAGGGGAAGTAGTTGCTAAAATCACTATCACTTAATTTCTATTTCACTAAACTCTTCTGAAATTCCCTTCGACTCCAAACCTAATTGGCTGCACTGGCAATTGCATGAACCATGCTGCGTTGCTTTGCACCTGGTTTTAAAAGTGGCTATGAATCACACGGTCCACTGAAGACAAGAGCCATTTCTTTTAAAGAGGTCCTGAACCATTCCCCCAACACTTGGTTTTCAGAAATACACAGCCAAGAATATTTTTTTCAAGTATATTTGATGAGAGCGAAGATATTCTGACCCCAGTATGTCCCTTTCCCATTCTTTCTGAACCCAACAGAGCAGAGGTCTGGTGGGTGAAGTGGGTGCCTTGCCCACTGAAATACATCATCAGCTTCAATGTCATAACAGAATGGCTGACTGGGCATGCAAAATGGCGGGGCTGCTGGGTGCTGTTGGCAGCACACACTTCTGGCCGCCTGCTGATTGGGTGCCTTGGCTTGGTCAAGGAGTGGTACAATCACCGATTTGTTTCAGTCCTCCAACCCATTATTCATTTCCTTTTGCTACAAGTGTTCAGGATAGAAGGTGTGCATGCTTATGTCCTCACTACGCTACTTGTCTTTTATCTTAAGCATACGTCAGCATCTAGTAAAACAATGTGATTACCAAAGTTAATCCACCTCATTTCGTCTATTCCAAAGTTGGTTACCGGTTGATTAGCAATTGTAGACGAGTTAAATATCCTGTGGGACCCAAATGTGTGACTTTCTAATATTAAAACAAGAAACCTTCGCAGATTCGTACCTCAAATAGGCGTCAAGCCCAAGGCTTTCCTTTAATTAAGGTGGATTAAAGTGTATTAAGACTTACTAAGGTCAAACATAGAAAAATTATTCTGAATTTAAAATCTACTTTGGAAGAAGCAGCCCCAACATGCACTCCCGGTATTAACCAAGAGCTCAGCCCTTTAGTTGCAAGCCGTATTTGGCCCATGGACTACCATGATGCCATTGCATACCACACAAAGACGGCACTTCTTAAATCCCTTAGAAACACTGATTTAACTGCAACAATCTCCTGGGGACTACAAAAAATAAACAGGAAATCTCATTTTGAGATAAGGTTTCGGCAAATGGACTTGTCTACGTCAGGGCAATTCTGAAGACAAGCCTCTTACCTGATATGATATGATATCTTACCCATATGACTAGCCCCTCATCCGGGAACTCCCAATGTCTGCTGTGTACGCCCATCATGCAAGAAGGAAAAGCTGGCCCACTCTTGCCTTGGACCCACGACCCACACTTTTGCCCTCAGCCCACTACCAAATATGATGTTGTTATGCAAAGGTCAATATGAAAAGAGATAAAGAACAAAAGAAAGGAAAAAAGCCAGCTGCTACATGATAGTGATTGTGCAAAGGTCAGTTTAGAAAGAGATAAAGAAAGAAATGTACAGTCAAACCTCGTTAATACGTACCCGCTTAATGTGTAACTCCGGTTTAAACGTAGTCGCGAAGATTCCCCCACCCAGTCCCCATTGAACCCCATGTATTGGCTGACCGCTTAAGCTGTAGTCGCTTGTTGCATTACATACGGTTAGTACGTACCATTTTCTTGTTTTTATATGTTCACAGGCAGAAAATCGGCAAAATTTCACTTGCGCAGACGTTCGATTCACTAGCGGTGACGACAGGACTAAAAAATTGTCAGCGATAGTGACGTCAAAACATGGCCACGTTGACGTATTTTCTGTTCATACGGCTGTTGCCGTTCGAAGCGTGCAAAAGTATGGCCTTCGAGATTGGCAAACTGCAGCGATAGTGACGTCAAAACATGGCGACGCTGACGTATTTTCTGTTCGTACAGCCGTTGCTTATCAAAGCGCGCAAAAGCATGGCCTTCGAGATTGCCACGTCGACGTATTTTTTGTTTGTATGGCCTACGAGATTGGTTTTTGTTAGTCCGCAGCGGCTGACGGTAGGGGAATTCGCTCTCACAACTTTGGAATCCGCCACGTTTCCTTTTTTTTCTTTTCTTTCATTCTCCCGTGTCCGCCGGTGGTGGTGTGCTTTTGTGCAGTGGTGTGTTCTTTAACAACGGTCTTTTGCACGGCGTATTTTTTTATTGTGTGGTGCGCGTGTTGCGCGATTTAATTCGCATGTGAGGACTGCTATGCCGAAGTATCGCGTTTTGAGCGTTAAGGAAAAACTGGAAATCATTCGCACCATTGAAAACGGAGCGTACAAATATGCGGTAACCCGTGAAAAGGACTTGCCTCTGACGACTGTGTGCAGGATATGGAACGCTCGTGAAAAGTTGAGGGGCGGCACAGGCAGCAATCTGAAGAGGTGCCGCATCAGAGACTATGCGTCTCCCGAAGTGGAAAAGGCCCTGCTTCATTGGTTAAGTAAGGCGCAGAGCATGAACCTGCCTGTCACTGGACCGCTTCTTACTGAGAAAGCGCTAACTTTCGCAGCTCAACTGAATTGCACAGGTTTTGATGCCGTCGCCGCGGCGACGGCATCAAAACCTGTGCAATTCAGTCGAGTTGAGATGCCGTCGTCGCGGCGAGGCCACCACGGCGGCAAGTGAAAATAACAGATTTTTTTGCTGCCTGGCCTTGAATAAAGAATGCGTGCCTGTGTGTGCGTGAGTGTGTTTATGGGGTTCGTGACGTTCATTTTTGGCTGGTTAGTAGCCGCTAAACCGGCACTGACGGTTAATTCATACATCGCTTAGTGCGTACCCAAACATCATTCCCGGCCAACTACGTATTAACGAGGTTTGACTGTAGTGAGGAAAAGGCACGGAATTCGACTGGTGCAAAGGAAGGAAGACAGGCAGCCTGGCGAGTGCAAGATAGAGACTGATGCTCGGGCCTAGGTTCATTCTGCGTAGCTCTGTTGTTTCCAGTCTTGTTAAAAACACCCTTACACAAAGAAAGAGAAAGGAAGAAAAGAAGGGAGGAAATGAAAAAAAAAAAAAATGACTGCGTTCGCACAGCTTCGAGCATGTATGCCAATAGCACAGTGGTACAGCACCGGCCACCTTTCGTCGTGGAGCGGGGAGCTGTGAGTTCTATTCCCAGTGCATCAACGGAAATTTTTAAGCCAAGCAGTACAAATGTTGCATCGATTATACCATAATGAAACAATACAGGTTCGAAAAGATATGTCGACAAATCTTTCCTTAGCAGCTGCCCTACAATTCCCAGTGCATAAAAAAAAATGTGCAACAGAGCCTCGTGAAGGGTCCTCGTGAAAGGAATTGACACCAGTTGAGACTACAGGCTGCTGGTCATGGCAATTCTGCATTTTCCTTCTAAGTTAATTTGGCAAAACATGAACAACACCCAAAGAACGATACCGTTCTCTTACCATGGAAAACACCAGATCTCCTAATCAAGTGTAGCCTAGAATTTGTTCAACTACCACATAGAATGCTGGCAAAAATTTGAACTCATGGTGCCCTCTGATGAAAACACCCATCTGGCATTGTAATGCTTCGGCATTGCACTGCTCAGCTGGAGGTTAGGGGCATTCACTCCACAGCACAAAATTCAAGAGTGCTTGGGTACATAATGTGCTCACTGAAGTACCCCAAAGAGTGATAATGACTTAGCAGTATACCAAACTATGGTGTGCTTCAGAGTCATTTTATGACAGAATACAAGTAACTTAGTTAAATAATTCAATTTATGACCTCAGACATAGAAAAAGAAAACTGTGGCCACCTCCGCAGATTGCTTCATGCCAGTGCTACCACAAACTTAAAGAACCTCACAATAGCCATAAAATGAGTGTCTCAAAGAATACATTTCCATTTGTATAAACCAAATCCAAACTTCAGTGACTGTCAGTACCTATTGCAGTGCTTCCCCTAGCTACATTGCAAACACAATAAGAATGGCTGCATTGTATTTTGTACAATGTGGCTTTGTCAGATTGCTGTGTTGTGCCAGGACTGTGTGAGCACATGTGAAGGGAATCAAGGCTTGCACAGTTTTTTTTTAGTAGGACATGTGAAGAGGTCTAGACATGTTCATCTTTCACAATAATACTGTGTATGGTAGTATATGGTAAGCAATGGCCCCACTAGGGCCCCACTGAGAAGGATGGTAAATTAGAGTAATCACCTCCATGCAGTAAAAGAAAAAGAAATGAAGGTAGCTTACCGATTATGTTGCTCCTGCAGACTATCCAGCTCCTCTTTCCAAATGATGTCTCTCACCGTCTTGTTAAATGTCATTAAATTTATATTGCTGAAAAAGCAAAACAAAATATTTGCAGTCAAAAACATGGAAACCCAATGTAAATAGAGGAAAGCTACAGTGGCATACACACCAGATAAATACAAACCAGCCAAATTCAACATACTATTGTAAGTCAACAAAGATCGCTGATGCACTGCACCTCATGTGCTCTGCTGCATGTGACGCACTGATGAAAGATCATATTTTAATAACTATTCTTCCAACATATATGCACAAATTTGCAGCTACGAGCTCCTACTGCAATGTATTTATGTTACATGCTGAGTGCTTTGTGCTCATGTGATGAATTATCTTAGCAAAACGTTTTGTTTGGTGAGGTGGTTTATGTCCTCAGAAGAAAAATTGTAGTCCTAAACACCACAAAACAACACAAGGCTGCCAACTGACTGAGGAGATCTTCATTCGGGTACTGCTGTCATGCCTGTTTGCACGGACTGCCACTCCACATGTGCCAGCCGCGGATGCAACGAAGTGTCGGTTCTGCAGCATTTTTAACAGCCTAAATTTCACCACCACAGTCTCCAGCTATTGACATCTGCTTTGTACAATGACATTCTTGTCATTTTCACTTCGATCATCTTTGACTGAACACATGGACATGTGCCATCACTGCAGGGAGCTGGGCAAGATCTATAACATAACATGAGCAGACACACAGCACATTACTGATACTGCTTGTCCTCAGTAATCTAAACAATGAAACTGTTGGCACTGCTTCTTTCTATGACATTCGACAGCCCGAGTTCAGGAGCCATTTGTAGCAGTAATCGTGGCAAGGTTGCTTTCACACTGTATGGTTGCAGAGTTCGCTTCATTTTTTTCTTTTTCATGAATAGCTCAAAGAATCTGTGAACATGCTTTGGTAAAGTGATACTGAAGCAGGAAAAACCATTTCTTGCAATGTTTAGTGGGCAGATTTCTTCAGTGAGGGTGACAAGCAGGCCTCGAGACTTGAACGCACTTTTGTAAACTTTGTGATGGTAATGAAAGATTACTCATCATGTTGAATCCCTATAATCATTTTCCTTTACTATGTAACATTACATTATCAAAAAAAGACCACAGCGTATGTTAGGCATGCGGTGATGAATCCACATCGTATGCTGATAGTGCACACTGTAGCAAGTCTGCACAGCTTTTACCCTTCTTGGCAATCTTGCCTGCTTGCAATAAAGCATGCAGGAACAGGCTACAGCTGACCACTATTACCAATAACCATGCAAGCTCTGTGCAGTCACAAAAGACCTCACTTGGCTCATGGTTGTGCTCATGCCAGCATTGAATCTACAGCAGGCGCATACCCGCTGGCACAACTCACCCAGCTAATGGCAATGGAGAGAGGTTTCTGTTCGCTGTGTACAGATGGTGCTGAGTTAATCAAATAGTATCCTACTGTTATTTGAAATACTTGTTTTACAGCTGGTTCTTTCCAAGCTTGCATACATCGTGGCAATAAATGTGCTCCGAAATAACCCACAGCATTCAGTAAGCAACCATCTAAATACCACTGGCCCCGTCTACGTCGTTCTCTCCATTAATTCCCTTAGCTGAAAGCAGTAATTCGCGGGACACAACTCTTTGTATCAACTGTTCAGAGCATCAAGCGACAATTGCTTTTTTACGATGAGGAATGGATGTGCCACTTCAGTACATCCAAACACGCAACAAGATTGATATTTCATGGCAGAACAGTATGCTGCTGCTCTCACATTTGCCTGGAGATGAAGATCCCCCAGTGCAGCAGCCGCACCATGGGCGTAAAGCCTGTCCCAGCAGCGAGCAGAATGAGGTTCTGACAGGTCTGCAAGGATGACAGTTCAAAGTCGCCTTCCGTGTCCTTCATGTCCACCTTGTTGCCTGTGCCAGGTCAAGGAATAGCAGCTTGGTTCACATTTCACACGATCTCTTTTAGTCGATAATAATCAATTGCTGTGGGTTACGAGGCATACCCTGCAGTGGAGTGCTCCACAGTCATTTTGCCCACTGGGGGTTCTTTAACATGCACCTAAACTTAATTAAGTGCACATGTTCAGGGACCACCGAACCAGGGCAGCAAGGGGGGCGGTCGCCCTTCCCTAACATTTTTCCAGAGGGGCAAGTCCCCCCACCCTCCCCCAATTCATTTTCTGACAGTTTATGCTGAAACCAAGCTTTTGACAAGAATTTTCAAGCTGGTGGCATGTATCCCACTGCTTGCCAATGCACTGGACCACACAACTACGTGGGTTGTACGGTCTGCGCAGGTTTTCAGTCCTTCCGAAATTTCCAACCATTTTTAAAGTGTATACCAATGTAGAATAAGCAAGGTTGCAATAAATTACAATATTATTAATTGGTGTCATTAAACTAATAATTATTAGCATAATAATAGGTACTCTAAATAAATAAGAATCGACAAATATTGAGGAAAAGTAAATAATAAACAGAGCATACAAAGATGACAATACCCCCCCCCCCCCCCCCAACTCATTCCCAAAATGTTTCTGGAGTCCCTGCACAGGTGCTTCAAAATGCTGCTACTATGGTCAAATTTGATTTTGCTTTCGGGCATGTAACCAATGAAAACATGGACAGAGTGCATACAGTGCATATCACCATTCCTGAACTGAAGCTTTGACTTCTCAATTTCTTTAATTCATCTAAAGGAGAGGCCCTATATCAAGTCTAAACTTTCATGCTTCACAAATGCTGTGCAACCACGTTCATTCACACTTTGCTGACATGTACAAGTTTTCCTGAATGGCAGATCATTCGTTGCTACCACATACCAATTTCCAGGGTGTTCAGTACAGGAGTGAGGGCCCCATCAGGATAGACTTTGATCATCAGGTGCAGCATTTTGCCATCGCTTGCTTCCTCGTCGGCTTTTAGTGCAGGAATGACAGGGGTGTAACTCCGAGATATTCGCATACCTTCATTTGAGTTGGCAAGGAAAGAAAATGAATCTCAGACCTCTGTAACTTTTCAGGAATCACACATCAACTGCAGCATCAGCTACACTCTCTCTGCTGCCTTACTTGTGCCTGAAAAGCAGTTACGGAGCTATTCACATGTCATGAGCTGCTATGCTGTAAAAACAGCTAAAACACCCAATTCCGTGACACTTCCCACGACAAGCGATGCTCAGTAAGAGTTTCATTATAATTTTCTATTAGTTGATGTGGATGTTCAACATAATGCCAACCTTTCAAGCTTGGGTTATATCATCGAATCATGATTGCACTGGGCTTAGTACTAATACAGTGAGACAAAAGGACAACAACCAGATGGATACAGCACAAGCTGCCAACTGAGTTACAGTCAATCATCGATACAATGGATTTGGATATGACGAATTATCGAATATGACAAATTAAGCGAAGAAGAGTATTCCTGCTAAAGGAGTATAATGGGTTATGAAGAAGCCATTTCTGCACCAAACTAAATTTGTTATAACAAGGTTTGTCTGTAATACTCTCAGCAAAACTCAGCTGTACATGGTGATTATGGGGAAGGGGGGGGTAGGGTGTTAGGAGCAGCATATCTGAGTTGGCAGTTTACGCCACATCCAACCACTTGTCCTTTCGTCTCAGTAGACTGTACTAAGTGCAACACGATCATGAACATTGACCATTACTTCACTAAACATTGAATGTTATCTGCCATACATCTTTCTAGAAAGCATGTAAAATTTGAATGTATATGGTGAAGTAGCAAACTAGCATTTTCATTTGCATATTGTAATCAAACAGCACAGGAATTTCCAAAACAATAATGGTAATGGCAATGCAATGTGGGTGTAAGTAAATAGTGATTGTCAAGAACAGACTGATTATGAATTGAATGAAACCAGAAGCAGATTAAATTAAGAAAGATATTTTTTTTATGAGTTTAGAATACCTGGCAGCTATTTTACATTAATATTAAGCAATGTTCAAATCCTAGTATTACTAGTTGACTTAGCTATAAAATTGCAGAGAGAACATCAGGAACAAATTGGTAGGTTATTTCGATGCACAGAACTAGTCACAAAGTATGAAGATTATAAGATCATCGTGTAGTCTGTAAAGTCTGGCTCCCTATAAGGTTGCTGCAGTACGCAACCTTCCAACTTATAAACTAAGTTTGTACTTTTGAACCAAGTTTGTATTCGCTTGGATGCAGTGGACATTTCAAAATGTTTGTAAACAACTTAAGAGAGTTTTATAGCAGTTATTCAATTCAAAGGCTAAACCAAACAGACTATACACCCTATGCTACATAGCCCGACATTTGACATTTTCAGATATTTGCACACCTCAAAATTTCATCTGCAATTTGATGGCTTGTTTGGAGCCAACTTTGAAACACTGCAAGTTACAGAAGTCACTGCACATAGGAGCTGAAATAACGTCACGGTCATTATGGATGTCTTGTTTTTGCATGTACACTGGTTTCATTAGTCCTCGGATAGTTTCTGCAGGCAGCCTTGAATTCTCCATGCTATTGTCACTAACCATGGAAACTATTTAATTAATGCCCTATGCAAAGTTCAAACTGCATAATTTTATTCCTAGCTGTGTCTGCAGTGTTATTTTTAAAGTGACACACATAAGTCAAGGTTGCGCAAATTCAACAGTCTAGCAAACCTATATATAACCAATGCAGTCATTAACGTAGCCACTTTTCTGATTCATACAACAACTTAAAAAGAAATACTGTCAAGATGAAACAATTACAGAGATGAACTGTACAAACTAAAGGCACCTATGAATTTGTCACTACAGTTCTGTCCCTTTGTTTGATTTTAGCAGTGTTGCTCTTGAAGTATAATACCACAAATAGCCCCAATACAGGCTTTACCAAGTGCAATTCAATTGACTGGCACTTAGAAATACGTACTACCGCAATGTACAAAACAAGTGCTCATTTTGTGACAATTTTCTTTGTGGTACACTTCTTTGTTTTTATTATATTTTTTGAAGCAGCTCCTTAGAAAAATAAAGAGCTCTTCCCACACAGACCAATACCTACAGAGAACAAAACAGATCAACAAAAATATGTGCTAGAACTCCCACTAAAACTGAAGAACTAAAAAAATAAAAGAAAAACAACACAAAGAAAACGACGCACATCGCTGCCATATCATTGCCACAATAATGCCACAATAATGAGAGAGCTTGGTAGTTCGTTGATTGCATGCAAGTTTCAAATGTAGCAAGATATCAGCACGAAAACAGTGCTGAACTGACCTTTGACGTCGTGTTCGAGTGTCACGTGATGCCCAACAGGCACCCACATGTACGAGCCTTGCGGCAGGGCGAAACTGAATAATGTGATGTCGTGTGTCACGCTGTCCTTATTCACTAGGGTGCAACTACGGGAAAAGCTCTCTGAAAGAAAGAAAGAAACAGAAGACAGCATGTCACATACGCGGGATTGTGGTGCCTGAAGTCCCTAGGTTTTCCACGTTTTTATAGATAGAGACAACTGCCCCCCACTCCAGGGGCCCTCTCGCGTGCAGCCTGCATTGACAGCCATGTTCTTCCTGAACACTCAGAGCGCAGTATGCGCGTGCAGATATCAGCAAGGCTGCCAACATACATGTTTCTATAAATATGATAGTGAACGCGCCAAATATAAGAAAATGCATACTGAAACATGCAACTTCTTCTGGCATTCTCTCACTCTGGCATTCAAGTAGCAGCTTTGGGAAGAACATGGCCGCCAAAAGCAACGCCCACCAATAAGATGCGTCAGTGGCACATCAAAGCCTCTTACTACTTCAAAAATGGAAAAAAAAAAATATCTAGGGACATTACTGGTGCCATCAAAGTTGGCAAATATTTAGTATTTACAGCAAGACAACAATACACATACATAATAATACGTTGGTGCATGCTTGAACATATTTGTTGCAGTACATGTATGTCTCACAAGGTTTTCTCGGATGCTGCATACTGCATTTTCATATAGCATGCCCGAAAAATCCTGCTACAACTTCTAGCTAGGTCTGTGTAATACAAACTTCGATATATGTGACATGTGTCCAAGTGTTTGTGCTTGCCTGAACAGGCCAATGAACCTTTTACCAAGAACACCTTTATGCATGCAGTAAAACATGAGGAAGGTTACAGCAGCTCAGAGAAAAAAAGAAAGAAAAAAAAAATATGGCCAGAAGTGTGTGCTTATGTGCACGTATGTGCGTGTATGTGCGTGAGTGTGAAAGTGTCACGTGCACCCTGCTGCCACATGCTACACAATACCGACAAACAATATGCTCCAATTACTATAATGTCAATGACACCGGATCTTGCATCTAGAGATATACTCCAGCATCAAATTTAAATATCCAATTACTGCTTCCGAACATACCTGCCTGCCAATTAGGTGTCATCCTTTCACGTGAAAAAACATGTAGGAAGTATGTTGTAGAATCAAAACATGTCAGCATTCGTGCGAAAATGCTGCGAGACAGCAGGAATGTTCCTCCATTACTGAAGTCCCATATCCACAACAGTGTTCGTGTGATTTGTCTAGAGACTCTATTGCATAAGTAAGGAGTAGTACCCCATGAGTCCACCTTTCCGACTTAACTGCCCTAGTTCACAGAAATTTTTGAGATTGTTTTACAACATGACCCGTAACATCTAGCATATTACTGCATATTACATGCACATTTTTACCACTCTGTCATACTGTCATATCAGGCTCTGAAGGTGTGTGTAATAAATAATAAATAAATAAAAAAATAAATATATCCTTCAAAAGCTGCATCTGCAATTGAGCTTGCCAGTGTAGTGCACTTATTTATTACTTATTTACATAGGATTGCTAGCCTCCAGATGAGGTTATTTCCATGCACGAATATCGACACACAGTTACTTATGGAAATCAGTGGCATAAAATAAAAAGCCATGATGAAAATAATTATTTTTAAAATGTGCCACAATCGTATTTAAATACTTCGAAGTGCACCTGAGCTTCTAGACTGTATGACCTGCCCAAGGTGGCGTAGTAGTACAAGTTGAAATGTATGTGCCTATGAGTTCGCTCACAATCTCAGTTTTGCGTTGTGTAACAGCCTCACTTATTGATCTCAACACTGTACGATGTTTTACACTGGGCACATTTTCTGATGAGCTTAATGACTGCTTTGATATGATGCTCTGACATACTTCATTTACTATAGGCAGTCTTGCAGAAAGTCCACAATCCACAAAGCTTACAGAACACAATCATCATCATCAGCCTCTTTATGCCCACTGCAGGGCAAAGGCCTCTCCCATAGATCTCCAGTTGTCCCAGTCCTGTACTAACTGTGCCCAATTTAGCTCCACAAAGCTTCTTGATTTCATCTGCCCACCTAACTTTCTCCCGCCCCCTGCCACGCTTGCCTTCTCTAAGGATCCACTTTGTTACCCTTGCCATGCAAGACTGACTGATACCTATTGATCAAACACAGCTCTGTACGGACAGGTGCCATATATAACCAGATATGCATATAGTATGGCAATATGTACATATCTGGCCATATATGGCACGTGTCCATACGGAACCGTATTTGTACAATTTCAAGTTCAAGTTTATTTAATATTCAATACAATAATACAATACAAGTAGAAAATTGATAACACAATAAACACAGAATAAACACAGTAAACACAGAACATTAACACAAGAAACACAGAACACAATAAAACACTGTAAACTTGCAGTAAATTGAAGATCACTGGGCTAGGCCTTCACGATGCAGTGAACCTAGAATAGGCTGGTGATGATTATAATGCTCTATTATACTTAAAGCTGCTTTCAAATTATTGTGAAGGCATAAATATATAGGCAGTGAAACCAAGCTTTCTACAAAGATGACTGTTTATAATCTGGAGTAAATGCATCAATAAACTTACCAGCATTTTTCAAAGGCACTAACTGGTTGTGGTCGGCCAAAAAGGAGCCCAGGGAGGACCATGAGACACAATTTTTTTCCTTCACTAGCTGGGTTTCCAGGCATTTTAGCTTGCACTTCACCTGGACTGAGCATCATGACAAGACAGTTAACGAAACTGCAGGTCTCTCAAAACCAATACTTGCCTGCAACTGATATTGCCTGTTCTCAGTTAAAAATGTACACAAGGTGGGACTAAAGTACTTCATAATAATAAAGCATTTTTAAAAATTATGTTTTACATTTGCATGAAAATTTCACTACATTCATTACTTACAAGAGAGACAAACCTCCATTTTTAGGATCACATTCTGGATGGTACATGTGCAATATGTTATGCATTTCTAGACATCTTGTCGTGTAGATGAGCTACTGTCACACATTGAAATGTCTAAAAAAAAACTTCAACTTTCAGCTTCCGCAGTCGGCTCCTTGAGAATACAATGTAATCAGCTGCCACTAATAGAGGGCTAGTTAGGCTCAAGTAGACACCATCTGGTGATGAAACTAAAAACCAGTAGCAATGCCGACAGTTTCACTTTCCACAAACCTTATTTGCTAGTAGTGCTTTTTTAAAAGAAGTTGCAATGATGATGAAAAAAAATGTTGGCTGCAGGTTGATATAGCCTAGCGAGAATCAGCAATGATTCCTTAACACCCGTGTTGCCTTTAAGCAGATTGATAATGGTGAAATTTGCAGGCTTAGAATATCTGCCACGTTATCTAGAAGCACAGTATGAGAC
The DNA here is from genome assembly GCA_013339685.2 of Hyalomma asiaticum. Taxonomy (NCBI): domain Eukaryota; kingdom Metazoa; phylum Arthropoda; class Arachnida; order Ixodida; family Ixodidae; genus Hyalomma; species Hyalomma asiaticum. Next base: position 49,208,388 of record CM023486.1, read on the forward strand.
AGGCAATGGCGACAGCAAGGTAGAACTGCAAGCAAGCTTCTCCACTGTAAGCCACATAGTGCATGTCACATTGGCCTGTTGATGTTTTTGACATGGCAGTTCAAATGAGTTTTCTGAGTGTTAATATTCTTAAAGAGGCCGTGCAACACTTTTCCAAGTATAATCACTGAGTGACATCAGTTAAGCAGCTTGTTGCCTCATAAATTTTCTGCTGCAAAAAGTCTTCAGATCTGTTAGGTATTGGTGGAGTTACAGTGTCAAATTTGAGGAGAACTCTACTGTCCAAGTGTGTTTGCTTCCCTTTCGTCATTACGAGCACTCTGGAATCTATACAGAGGGGTGTGAAAAAGGGGTAAGAAGTCATGCTAAAGTGCATCATGACGTTCAACATCTTCTCTTCTCTTTTTCTTTAAGCATACTCGCGCTTCTGCAGGAATGATAAACTTGTGGTCAGAGTCCCCGCAGCATATGTGGCAGCTCACATGGGAATCAGCCAATGGTAGTTGTCCTGATTTTTTCACAGTACATGGAAGTTATGACATGCTTCATTGAAAGAAGAGCGGGCGCTTTCCAAATGTATCTTGAAACCAAACTGCAGATTCTCTGTTGCATGTAATGCAATAATATTTGGCTGACATATTCGCAGGTGCCTCCGCGATTGATTGGCGTTGTTTTCTTGCTATGTTCAACAAGTGTTTCAGGGGCCCTTTAAGTGATGTCCCCTGTGTTTAATTATGAACTTGAGGAGGAGCAGCAGCATACTGTTTCTGAAAAGCTGAGGTCTCAATTCACTGGTATAGAGTGCTCAATGTTCTCAGGCAACATTGCAGATTGATATGTAAATGCCGTAATAGAGGGCTCCGTCTGAGCTTGACCGTCAGGGGTTCTTTATGATGTGCACATTAATCAACATATACAGGTATTTTTAGCAAATTGCTCCCATTGCCCCCAGTGGCATCTGGGAATCGAACACACTACCTCAATTTCAGTAGCAAAACATTACAGCTGCAACGACAACACAGTTGCTTGGCAGCTACGGAAAAGCAATATGAAAAGTCATGGTGATTTCACAACCTAAACTCCAGCCTCCCCATACCACGTAAGTGGCAATCAGGAAGCAACACAGTGAATGTAGACAAAGCTGAAACAGGCCGACAGTACACTGTTCAAGAAGTGCCAACAGAAGATTCTGAGCTCATGTAGTATTATACACTTAGAGTAAGAAGGTTCAGTGACAAAAAAAACTGTGAATATATAGACTCAGTTGGCTTAACTTATTTTAGTTTCATGTGTAAGCCTATGCACATCAGCAGACTTAAATCAGTGCATCTAATAAATTGAACAGAAATGTGGCACCATTTGGGTGCACTAATTTATAATAAGTAGGGGAAGTAGGGGTGCACGAATGTTAAAATTTTTTGATACAAACTGAATATGAATTAAGGCATGAAAACTGTCTTTGAATATTGAATCAAATATCTAATATGCATGCATCATAAAAAATTTTAACCAGAGTAGGTATATAATCGGCATGCATTAATCAGCAGTGCACTGAACAGTATTACATAAATGCATATCGAAGCCCACAAGGTCAGATAAATTTGAAACAAATAATCTGAATAAATACCAGAGGTCTGATGAATGAAACCTAGTACATTAAATACATATTTTGTATATATTTATTTTTGCAGTTATAATATTGAGGTCAACCAAGGAATCATTTGATAACGTAGGTTAGGCACTTATCCACAAACTGTTATTGCAATGGTGACAATAGCGATTTTTGCCGTCGCCGTCATGACCCGTATAAACTGTCCAAATTGATAACCCCCCCACCCGCACACCGCACGTTCTACCCGCGGGTAAAAGCATGCGAGCGAGATAAAATGCGAGATAAAGCATGCGAGATAAAATGAGCCCGGCCCATCTCCGTGGCTCGGAGGGCGCATGCGATAGCATCACCCTGCTCGGAAGGCCTGCTGTAGAAGCGGAGAGTAAACATACCGCCCGTCTTTAACGAGCATGAAAAGACGCGAGGGGGTGGGGTGTCGCTCGAGCAGCAACAGTGAACTTCGCATGGTCGCATTCGCTGGCGCGCGCGCTATCTCTGCAACCATCAGACGTGCTGAGTACTGCGTACAAGCGCCTTGATACCGTGCTCCGTTCCAGGTGCCCCGCATATCGTCGCAACGCCGGCAATGCCCTCGCCACATAGCACTCACGCAAATGCATCTACGAGTGCTGGAAGGAACGCGCTCGCTTGATGCCGCTGTGCTGGACCAAGTTTCTGGATGGTGCAAAGTGCACGCTGCTTAGAGCGGTCGTGCAGTGTGAAGCGCGCGCCAGAAGACATCCAAACAACATGACTTAGCTCGCAGCTCTGTTGGGCCGTTGTCTCTGCTGCTCGACCGTCACATGGTACTTTACGCACCTGCATGCTTACTTAATAAGCCCATGTTCACTAATATTCAGATTGCCCTTAAGGCTGCTAGTCTTCGTATATTGTATCATGCATTGCTGTCACATTCATTGATTCGCCCTCGTGGCAAAACTGATTTTTTTATAGCATAGATTAACTGGCCTATGTGCAGTAGCAGAAGGCGCTCCTTTCAACACAGGTAATGATCTGCAACATAGACTAGTCGCTCCACACACAGTAAAATGTGCTCCTTTTAAGTCACAATAAGACAAAGCAAGAATCAGGAAACTAGGCTATTGTGAATATCACTTTCTTGGTTTGAAACAAACTTGCAGTAAATGGTAAATAATACAGAATTATGTTTAAACAAAATAGAATGTACAATTAGGATTTGAATAAGTGAGTGTAAGTTTAGGACATAAAGTAAGCTACATTTAAAAATTTACCATATTTGGCCAATACAGACTTACTTATATAGCCTGCCCTAAGACTAAAAAAAAAACTGACTGATTGATTTCTGGGGTTTTACATCCCAGAACCACGATATGATAGACCACGAAAAAAATTTTAGACTTCAAGGCAGCACTGTGTTTCACAGCATCGCATGTCATGCTGCAGAGAAGCCCGCTTTACAGGCAGATAACACGCAGGCAATTACAATATTTGAATGTTTTCAGATTTCGGAAATAAAAAAAAAACCATGTTGAAACGAATTTGAATACAGCAATATTCACTCCATTATTTGTGCAAGCCTAATATTATGATGTCCCACTAAAAAGAATGCTCAGGACTTGCAATTGGTTATTTTGTATATGCAGAGCTGTCCAAATATTTGCCACAATTACTGCATATTCAACCGTGGCCAATTATTCGGAAGTTTCTAAATATAAATTTTTCTAATTGAATATACTTTCAATAAGGAACATATTCAAATCAATTTGAGTATTTCGAATATTCGCATACCCCTAATTTTAAGCCAGGCTTTATGTGCTTTGCGGTGTCAGTACTACTTCTGAGATACACTGTGTTGTGTATTTGTAGGACTGAAGAGTTTAAACACCATGAATTGATGGTGTGCTATTTCTATGTGTCTTTGTGTGCTGCTCTTTTTATTCCATTCATGCAGTACTCTCTATAAGAATCATGCAGAAAACATCTCTTCAGGATGCCACCCTCAAGTACTATGCCATAAGAAAGGACAACTCTTGCATTATGCTGTAATCTACAATACTACAAGCTCTCACACAGGCCATTAGTAAATACGTATGCATCATGCAAGGAGTAACTACTCAGCACAAAGTAGTACTTACCATTATAGTTACTATACACACTATCTTGCAGTTCTGAAAAAAAAAAAGGAAAGAAAAAGGAATGCCATTACAGTTTAACCTCCTTATAAAAGACACAGATATAAGAGACAATTGGGTATAAGAGACATCATTTATCCACACGGTTGGCTACCCAATCTCTCCCATTAGTAGTTAGACCTATTTCGTAACGGACATGCTACGGGGTACTATTGATGATAAAGGACAAAATATCCCTAAAATTTTGACTGACAGTCTTGCTAGCAGCAGCTGTTTTAATACAAAATATACTATGCTGTTGGCTTCTAACTGCAGTTGTTGCACTGTGAAAACAATGGGAAATGATAACTAAGTAACATGAGAAAGCTGTGGTGGGGAAGTAATGGATTCTGTTCCGAGTGACACAGTCCACTAAACAAACCACCTAACCTTAAGGCAAATGGTATATAATATATCCCTTCAGGCAGGCTGCAGCCTTCTTTGGTAGTCAGTTCCATTGTACGGTACTCATATTGAAACAAGCATGGATCAGAAAATGAAAACTTGACCGCTGCTTATAAGAGACCCTTCATGTAAGGAACACAAACTACTCCATTGTGCATGCCTCTTATAAAGGAGGTTCAACTGTATAGACAAAAGGAGTGGCGAGGTGGGCTTGTTAGTTGATCATCAGCTATACCTTTGTTGCAGTGGGATTACAACATATGGATGAAATGCAGGAACACAGAAGAGGCACACACACAACACTACTAGCAACAAAATGTTTATTTACAAAGCCCTACCACCAGACAATGCACCACATCACCACTAGCAAGCATAGCTACCTCACGTGATCTATAATTGCTTTAGCACATGTGGCATATAGTCTGGTTAGGCTTTTAAATAAATACTGTTTAAATTTAATTTATTGATTTCTGGTGTTTTACATCCCAAAACCATGGTATGATTATGAGAGACGCCATACTGAAGGGCTCCGGAAAGTTCATCCACCTGGGGTTCTTTAACATGCACTGACATAGCATAGCACACGGGCTTCAACATTTTGCCTCCATCGAAATGCAGCTGCTGCAGCCGGGATTCGACCCCACAACCTTCAAATAAATGTTGCTGTTGTCATCTTTTCGCGCATTCATTCTTTTTTTCCATGTGTTGTAGTTGCACAGCAGTAATTGTATACCCCGACAATTATAGTAGTGAACAAAAAAAAAAGAAAAGAACCTTCCTTGGTCTATTATGTAATGGAGGAATATCTATGTCAGTGTGAAGAGAACACCACAAATAAAATTTTTACACCAACACCACATGAAATTAATGCAAGTTGGCTGTTGTGAAGTACATTTGTTGATCAAAGAACAAATGGCCTAAAAGGGTATTTGAAAAGCTAGGGCAGTGAAGAATGCACAACAGAGGATAATGTCTTTGTACCAGTTGCCATTCAACACTGAGTATGTATGTAGTACTTTCGCTGAGGAAATGCGTAACATCCAGCCATGCTTTTGTAAAACTTGCATTTCAGAAGCTTAACAGAAAGGTAAAAAATCTCTTTGACAGCCAAAAAAAAAAAAAGTCTCTTCTTGCCACTTGGCATGCACTGTCCTTAGTTCCTGCATTAATTTTTTCATCATCAAGCATCTCATCCCAGTAAGTGTAGCTTAACTTTTACGGCATTCAATAACTAGAATGTCTTACCTTCAAACTGTACCTTCAAGCATGCACTCATTCACAAGACTGATAGCAGTTGTGTGTTATTCATTAACAAATGTCGTAAATGATCACACAACTCTGTAGCATGACCATAACAATATTAACAACTTGCCTAATATAGAAAATGGTTTTTAAGTTTTAACCCATCAAAATGTGAAATGCACTTCTCATGAAAGTTCTCTAGTTGTGTATTTCCACACAGCTAAAAAAAAAAACCCAGATCAGGTCCCATACCCCTAATCTAGAAATACCATGTGTGAATCCTACCATTAACCTCTCTTGGTTTTTGCATATTGCCCATATTCTCCAGCTGCATCTTAAACACTTGACTTCCTTTAGCAGTGAAATTAAACAACTAATGTGCATAAATTAGCACACCATGCAGTTAGTTGTATGGTTGAAATACCAAGATTATTTCATCACCATGCTTGACTGCATAAAAATAGAGCCGCCCAATATAGGTTTCAAAAATTCCTTTTAAATTCATCTCTAACTCAGATTAACCTTGACATCTTTTTGCAGCCACAAAAATGCGATCACGACGTCACTTTGCAAGATCTCCTTCCCAAGTAATTTTGCACTGGTAGGCAATGCCCACTAACCTTTCCAAGCTGTCGCATGCACGTCCTCAAAATTACAGGATCACCCAAACATCAAGTGCATTTTTGACAAAGCTATAGTGTCTTTAATTTATCTGCACTAACTGTCTTGTAGGGATGGCTTTCCCGATAAGCTTGTTTCAGCAACTAATAAGATATCTCAGGAGCACATGTGTGCACATTTCACTTTATTTACCTTACACACCTCTGTAATGCTGTTATGCCTAGTTAATTCTGTGTGTTTATTTTTTAAGTGTCGTATAAGATGTTCCCACTGTACTAGCTGCTTACTGTTGCAATGGCCCCTTAGCCTCCTTACTCAGTGCCTGACAAGGCCTGTAAAGTGTTTCTAAAGTAAAATAAGTAATACAGCAGAAATAATTTTAACACTGTGGCTATGAACTTTCAAGTTGACACGTCAGCGGCAACCACAATCACAATTCGAGAATTTGGTACATATATGTACCAAATTCTCAATACTGAACTTAGCAGCAATGCCATGATACTTAACTATGTATGCTAAGCAAATTTGCTACCTACCAACATGAAAGAAGTAAAAATATTTAGCCAGCCGAATTCGTATCCGAAGAATCTTCCCTGATAGGTCCGCCACAACTTTGTCTTCTTCGATGGAGGCATCCCCCATGGACTGGATGGTGATGGTGACTGTCGAGTCATCTTGAAACCACTCGTAGCTGTAGGAAGTGAGAACATCATCAATAAGGTGTTGCACCTTCTAAACAGCAAAATGCAAATAAGTTTTTGCATAATACTACTTGTGCTTTTCACTACTAAATTATAATGTTACTCAACTGCCAGCCATAAGCCAAACCGAACCTGGCATAGGACAAAGTGTTTCAGACATAATTGAGTGCCAGTGTAAGCAACACAAGGTTCTGGATAACATGATAATTTTTTTCTTGGCTACAATCATTATTTGATGTAGATGCTGAAAATCCAGGGTCCTTCTGTTCTGTGAAGAAGGATGACCAACAAAGCTGTGGTGGTAGGATCGGTCCACCATTCTGAGTTCTCTGTCAATGTGACTCAACGGACAGATGCACTTTGGTCGGAACCTATATAGCTGGCAGTAAATGCTTTATTACTTGGGCTCTCATGGGGACCCTTGAGCCAACTCTGATTAACATTTCACTCATTTAATGCATATTTGATTAACCTCACATGTGCATTGCATACACAAGTTTCGCTAAATATCCCAATTTCGTAATTCTGGTTTTAAGCAGGATCAGGTGTGCTACCTTCTTTCTAATGCAATATGTCATGTCATCAGAAATCTCATATTGGTCAGATCGGTTAACCTCTAATTCATCTACATATAAAATAGTAGGGCTACAGGAGTGCAAGGAACAAAATAGGCATCTTCCTAAAACCTGCCCTCTATCTGTGAGTGTCACATACATGTGCATGTAAGACTCTGATCTGTGCAAGTTTTATTTCCGTCGGTTTTCCTTTTCCATACAATTCATACATTTCAACTAACCAAACAAGCTATAATTCCTTTCTTGTTACCCTGGTCCTAGCTTCATGCAAATGCGAGTTTAAATAATATGTCAAGCCACTCGGTTGCTTCTGTCTGTCAGCTCCAGCAGGCATCCTATAAACAGACAGGGCACTGTCTGTCAAACTGTATCTGTTCACAATGCTGGCTAGCTGGGACAAAATGTCAAGCTGCAGGAGATGTGTACCTGACGTGTGAGCACAACCCAAGTCTATCACAGCATGAAATTTATTCTTGCATTCAAGGAAGCTGCATCAATCCCTCCCTTTTCTATAAAAATTAGTTCACTGTGACCCACGATGCAGCTAATACAGCGGGAAACTTTATAGCATCATTCTTTGACTACAAGATAGTATTTCTAAACAGCAAAACAAAATTAATGGACCAAATAAAAAAAAAATCCCATCATGGTGACGTACCATGGGCTCAGCACTGTGGGCAACGACCTGTCCCTCCATAGCCATGTGCAACGTGGAAGAAACAGCGGGAACATCGCGGTTGGTCTGAAGGATAACCTTTGACTGCCAGTGATTCCATTTGTGTTCAAAACACTCAAATACTTCTTGCAGGATGATATTCGTGAAATGATGCCCTTCAATACCGAGTAGTACATTCCGCAACTTTGTTGAGAAGTGTTGTTGCTGGGCCCTTTTAAACTGTGTTGAAAAGTAGAATGGCACAACAAATGCTTTGCATGAAATAATGGTACTAAGAAGTTACTAGCTTAGAATTATTGTGGCCGTGCTTTAAGAGCCTGCACTGAACTAAATACTATTTCTAAGCAAACTATCAGGTAATGGTTATGGGCCATGCTAGCCATCGATTGTGCTATGACGCTATAGAGCAGCAGGATGCCTACGGGCAAGAAACATGGGAAACGTCAACTATGCTTACCTAACAGCCGGCTTAGGCGAGGTCTCTTCGCTGATATCTGGAACATCTGAGCGGCACAAGAAAAGAGGCGAATGAGGAACAGCATGAATGTTATCCTCCTGGCAAACACTAGCTTACAGTTACCTTCAGAGGTTGCTGTGTCAGTCCTTTGCAGTTTTTTGATAAATGGTATCCTTGGCACTGGAAAACTAGCTGGAAAGAAAAGAAACAAAATTGTGAGACATCTCATTTAAGCATTAACTGAAAGAAAACAGGAGTTTGCAAGGAAGTCACAGTGCATGATAACTGTACAATTATTATGACTAAGACCAATTAGCATATGTACTAACTATATTTATAGTGATGACCTATAATTTAAGTAAAAGCTTCCCTTACAAGAATAACAACAATTCCATGCATGAGGCTGCATGATATATAGGGACCCTAACTTTATGCAGTGGAAATATTGAAATTCTGCAAATCCAGATCGAGGAATCTGCAAATTTCTGTGGCAACAGTGAACAGGCATAAGGTATATGCAGCAGTTTATTTAAAAGCAGCTTCAGGCTCTAAACATACCTGCGTTATTTAAAGCTTAAGAGCGCTGTTGTGTCAGAGCACCAGATGATGCTTATGACACTTTCAGGATACATTGCCATAACAACTGAATGATCTACCTGTGTCAACAGAGTTCATGTGCACTGATAGGTATTTAAGGGTCGTTGAAAATGTTGGGCTAGGACACATTGCAACACATGCATAGTCTTGTTTATTTCCAAGCAATAAATTTTGCTTAGGTATCATTACTGAGAGGCTCAGTTTACCTGCATATCATAAGATGTGACATGCAGCAAAAGAACATGCTTCACTCTACAGAGACAAAAGGTGCAACAGCAGCTGCTGTATATTCAGTAAATTTTGCTCCTTCCAAAAGCTAAGAACACATAAAGAAGGAATCTGAAGAATAGGCATTTTTTGGTTCAAGGCAAACTTACAGTGAATTGTGTTTAGTATAGTTGAATTAGAATATAGTAGTAGGATTTTCATTAGTAAAGATAAAACACGCTATGTGTTAAAATTTACTACATTTAATCAATGCAAACGTATGTAACACGCTCCAAGGCATTAAAGAAATTTCATCGGGGTCATTTCCCTATAAAGTGTGTCTTCACGGCAGTGCAGATTTCCCTGAAAAGGCTGTTTCACGGCAAAACTACCGCCACCGCAGTGAAACCACCTTTACAGGCAATTTACAAGAGAAAAGATGGATCTCTTTCGTTTTGAATACTTTAAAATTTTGGCAGTTATATTCTTATTGAAGAGAATTGGGATACTCTAAGATTCGTTCAAATATTCACAGAATCCTAGTATTAATGATGCTCCGCTGAGAAAATGCTACTTAGTACAAATCATCTGAATACTCAATGCTCTTGCCAGGAACATCTACACTGAGTGTTTGGGAACACCCAATTATACACTTTTTGAATCCGCTGTGCTTTAAATAAGGAAAATATCATATTCATATTCGAAGTTTCAGATATCCGCACATCTTTCTAGTTATTTTACACGTGGAAGGTAGCTGCGTAGACTCTTCATTGCATGCCTGAAACCTGAGCCGTTGAGTGGGGGGAAACGGAGTTACTCCATTTCCAAAAGTGAGGCTTTTAATATGTTTTTGCATTCCTGCAAAAAAACGTGGATTTCACGATTTTTTGTGGAATCATGGAAAGCTGGGGCCCTTAACAGTACGCTTATTTAATACTTCGTCGATGCACCAACAGATGGCGAAACAAGGCCACCTGCAGCAAAGGGAGCACTGAACTTCCTTGTAAGTCAGTGTGCCGAGGGACACCATACTGTGTCTATCGGTAGCTGTCTAGTTGATGCCATCGTGATCCTCTGTGTTACAACTGCGATTATAACATGACCAAGAGGTTTGACGCAAAACTGAAATTCAAGCTCTGTGTGAAACTCATTGGATCTCCCTTTGTGATACTGCCCATGATGTGGCGAGTTAACAATTCAGGATGTTACCGGATGTGACTTGAGATGTATTGAGTGGAACACTCCTGTGAAATCCCCTGTAAGATGATGAGAAGCATTGAGTTTATCGCTGCAGAATGTCAAAACCATTTGTCAACTTGACTGAACGTGAGGACTGTTAGTGAACAATCCATGACATTGCTTACGTTGTCAGAATGTTAAGTATGACAGTCCAGTCACACTTGACATTCTGACATTCTTCCAGGCAGGGAGCATATACTGGGTAAAGATTACCCCTGGTCTTGTTTAGCATTTCTACAGCAGCCTGAATAATCAGAGATTCCATGTGAAGTTGCGCAAACTGCCTCTTTTCTATGGCAATGACAGAAGCATCCTACCAGTTCATTGCATGACCCGTGGACACAATGTAGGTGTTGGCGTGTCATGTCCTAAGAGGCTGTGGATCAGTGCCGGCTTTCATTTGCTTGACACAACGTACCTTCTCAAATTACAGCCTTAAATACAGGAAGCTGATATCTTCACTGCATAGGCTAAACCTTGCCGTCCCTTTTTTAAATGGTTCAACTGCAGTGAATGGGATGTAATCCTTAGTGTATATGACACTAGTGCACAAAGACGTACAAAGCAAGTTTTGCACAAACTCACATTTGCGAACTTGAACGGCAGGGCCAACAACCTTGCCGATGAGGCACTTCTCGAGCATGGACTCAAAGTTAACCCATTTGTGAACCTGCAGAGTGATGACAAAATTAGCATCAGGGTCAGGCAACATCAAACTTGCATTCCTTAAGCACCTACCTTACAAGATTAGCTCGAAGTAGTTATGAAGGACACTTTATCACATAAAAGATCACACAGTAGAGGCTGTTAATTCAGACTTCAAGGAATCTAGAGGAATGTTCAAACTATCGGGAGCACCAATAAAGCAATAAATATATGTATTTGAAATCAGTGCACCTTTATTTTATTAATGAATAAGCAAATCCTGCTCTCATTTTGCATAAAACAGGAGTAAAAGATGCAAATCTCGTCATCTTGTGACTTTGCTCTCATAGCGACCCTGGTACAAGACTCATGGGACATTCAGGTGGATGAAATGCCATTTACCCCTCCCCTCTCCATTGCATTCACCAATAACATGGCCACGTGCATGTGAAGATAACCTTTTCTTCCTGGCAAGTTGGACGGCAACAGATTGTTCATCCACAGTGGTTGCAGCCAGCTATTTAATAACATGCTGACCATGCAAGAATCGCTCATCTTCAGTAGCTTCCACCGTATGTTTGAGCTTCGTAATTTGTGCATGCACTGCATCAAGTCAAAATGAAATTATTTGAAACTACTACTATGGTCACTTTCATTGCGGTCGGACACCGTGGTCGCTAGTGATGCCATCATAATTAGCATCTATGCAGCTCTGAACGTGCAGGCGTCTTATGTGTAGAGCCAAAACGAAGACGCTCAGCACCGAGTCCGCAGCACAGCAAGTGGTGGTGTATGTGGCCGTGGTCGCTGAGGATGCAGCATAACGGATAACTTCCACCCATTCATGAAGGCATGCGTGCGTCAAGATAACATGGCAAAACAAAACTACCGCATGCTGCGGACGTACTGCTCCTATGCAGTTCAAAATTAAGGCACGAGCAGCCTGCGCACACTGAGCCATGGGGCTGCCTCCACTGTGGAAGCAACTTACTTATGGATCCCCCACAGCACTATATGTTTACATAAGATCAGAGTGACATCAAGGAACATGAAACTTAGATGCAGCACGACGGAACAGGCTGGTTGAAGAGCAAGCATTTTGGCAAAATGAGAAATTTTTGTGTCTATGTTGCAAAGCCCTGCTGTAATGCATAATGGTGATGCGAGCCATCCTCGTATAAAGAGAGATATTAAGGTATGCACATATCATGTACTAAATGGCTTGAATTAAACCACTTCACAACAGGAAAAATTGGCAGATCCCACGTGCAGTGGGAACTAAAACAGGAGTATAAGATGCAATCTCGTCATCCTGTGACTTTGCTCTCATAGCGACCCTGGTACAAGACTCATGGGACATTCAGGTGGATGAAATGCCATTTACCCCTCCCCTCTCCATTGCATTCACCAATAACATGGCCACGTGCATGTGAAGATAACCTTTTCTTCCTGGCAAGTTGGACGGCAACAGATTGTTCATCCACAGTGGTTGCAGTCAGCTATTTAATAACATGCTGACCATGCAAGAATCGCTCATCTTCAGTGGCTTCCACCGTATGTTTGAGCTTCGTAATTTGTGCATGCACTGCATCAAGTCAAAATGAAATTACTTGAAACTACTACTATGGTCGTTTTAATTGTGGTCGGACACCGTGGTCGCTAGTGATGCCATCCTAATTAGCATCTATGCAGCTCTGAACATGCAGGCGTCTTATGTGTAGAGCCAAAACGAAGACGCTCAGCAGCGAGTCCGCAGCACAGCACGTGGTGGCGTATGTGACCGTGGTCGCTGAGGATGCAGCATAACGGATAACTTCCACCCATTCATGAAGGCATGTGTGCGTCAAGGTAACATGGTCAAAACAAGACTACCGCATGCTACGAACGTACTGCTCCTATGCAGTTCAAAATTAAGGCACGAGCAGCCTGCGCACACTGAGCCATGGGGCTGCCTCCACTGTGGAAGCAACTTACTTATGGATCCCCCACAGCACTATATGTTTACATAAGATCAGAGTGACATCAAGGAACATGAAACTTAGATGCAGCACGACGGAACAGGCTGGTTGAAGAGCAAGCATTTTGGCAAAATGAAGAATTTTTTGTGTCTATGTTGCAAAGCCCTGCTGTAATGCATAATGGTGATGCGAGGCCATCCTCGTATAAAGAGAGATATTTAAGGTATGCACATATCATGTACTGTTAAATGGCTTGAATTAAACCACTTCACAACAGGAAAAAATTGGCAGATCCCACGTGCAGTGGGAATCAAGGAAATGCGAAGCACGCATCAGGAACGTAAAATGGATTTGCATTGTTTTCTCGCTATATGAGTTTGGTACATATGAAATTAACGAAACGGCCGCAAGAGCATCAAGACTGTGGCATGTAAACAATGCCGGTCATACACGCATATCATGATTATGATGTTATGGCCTGTAATTTACGTTCATCATGCAGACGTGTTGTGCCATAGGAGTTTTTTTATACATCCTGCTAACGAAACGCGTGGCATGTAAATCGTGCCGCTCATGATATGCATGTCACGATTTTCCCATCATGACCTGTCATTTATGAGCGTCATGCAGTCTTGTTATGCCATACCAATTTTCGTATGCATCCCGCTAACGCGACGGCAGTATAGCACCAGGACCGTGACATGTAAATCTTGTCGCTCATGACATGCATGTCATGATTTTCATGTTATGACCTGTACTTTATGATAGTCATGCAGTCATGTTGTGGCATGCCAATTTTCGTATACATCCCGCTAAGGAAACGCGTGGCATGTAAATCATGTATCTCATGACATGCCTATCATGATTTTCATGTTGTGACCTGTCAGTCATGTCCGTCATGCAGTCATGTTGTGGCATACCAATTCTTGTATACATCCCATTAACGAAACGGTCGGGAGAGCACCAAGACCGTCGCATGTAAATCATGTGACTCATCACATGCGTGTCATGATTTTTGTGTTATGACCTGTCATTTATGTTTGTCATGCAGTCATGTTTTGGCATGCCAATTTCCGTATACGTCCCATTATCGAAACGCGTGGCATGTAAATCATGTCGCCCATGGCATGCATATCACGATTTTCATGTTATGACCTACCATTTATGTTCGTCAGGCAGTCATGTTGTCCCATACCAATTTTCGCAAACATCCCATTAGCGAAACGGCCAGGAGAGCACCAGGACCGTGGCATGTAAATCATGCCGCTCATGACATTCATGTCATGATTTTCATGTTATGACCTATCATTATGTTCGCAATGTAGTCATGTTGTGCCATACCAATTTTCGCATACATCCCATTAGCAAAACGGCCAGGAGAGCACCAAGACCGTGGCATGTTAATCATGCCGCTCATGACATGAACGTCATGATTTTCATGTTATGACCTGTCATTTACGTTCGTCAGGCAGTCATGTTCTGCCATACCAATTTTCGCATACATCCCATTAGTGAAAAGGCCAGGAGAGCACTAAGACCGTGGCATGTAAATCATGTCGCTCATGGCATGCAAATCATGATTTTCATGTTATGACCTGTCATTTACGTTCGTGAGGCAGTCATGTTGTGCCATACCAATTTTCGCATACATCCCATTAGCGAAACAGCCAGGAGAGCACCAAGACCGTGGCATGTTAATCATGCCGCTCATGACATGAATGTCATGATTTTCATGTTATGACCTGTCATTTACGTTCGTCAGGCAGTCATGTTGGGCCATACCAATTTTCGCATACACCCCATTAGCCAAACGGTCAGGAGAGCACCAAGACCGTGGCATGTAAATCATGCTGCTCATGACATGAATGTCATGATTTTTATGTTATGACCTGTCATTTACGTTCGTAAGGCAGTCATGTTGGGCCATACCAATTTCCGCATACACCCCATTAGCGAAACGGCCAGGAGAGCACCAAGACCGTGGCATGTAAATCATGCCGCTCATGACATGAATGTCATGATTTTCATGTTATGACCTGTCATTTACGTTCGTCAGGCAGTCATGTTGTGACATACCAATTTTCGCATACATTCCATTAGCGAAACGGCCAGGAGAGCACCAGGACCGTGGCATGTAAATCATGGCGCTCATGACATTAATGTCATGATTTTCATGTTATGACGTATCATTTATGTTCGTCATGTAGTCATGTTGTGGCATACCAATTTTCGTAAACATCCGATCAGTGAAACGGCAAGGAGAGCACAAAATCGTAGGCGGCTATATAGATAGATAGATAGATAGATAGATAGATAGATAGATAGATAGATAGATAGATAGATAGATAGATAGATAGATACGCTCAATGTCGCCGAAGTTCGCTAAGAAATGCTTCGCATTTAAAACTACTATCTGTCTTCCTAAAAGAAAACTTACGTGGGAATTATTGCACTACTCTCATTCAGTTATCTATAACGCAACTAGCTCCACCATGCCCAGCTAACGCTAAACCTTCATCTTTTTAGCGGTATGACATGTGGCTTATTTTACAGTACCTGGTTGAACAGGTCAGTGGCATCCTTCCCAACACCTTTGAGTAGCTCGTCAACACCTCCTGGGTGGTACTCCATGTAAGGAGTAACATTGTACACTCGACCTGGGAGGGAAATGAAATGTCGCTGCATGTCATAGTGCTATACATGTGTCTTCCATGCCTATTTACTGAACACTTATTTCATCCTCCTCAAAAGAAAAGCCTACGTTCTAGTTATCAACAGGGGTATATTTCACATATTTTTAATACATGTTCACACTTCCATGACGAATTTGAAAACAGTAAGTAATCAAATGCCATACAAGAACGGACATGTACCATTGCTTCATAAATTAAATCAATCAATGAGACAGTCTAAAGCACCCTCCCCTAATTATGCCACTATTTTACAAACAAGACGACTGAAAAATCATGCAAGTTAAACCTGGTTACAACGAACCTCGATATAACGAATTCCTCGATATTGCGACGTTTTTCCATTCCTCGCCGTAACTCCATAGAATAACATGGATTTGTAACCTCTGTATAACGAAGTGGCAGTGGGAGACACCCTCGGTATAATGAATTCTGCCTAACAAAAACCTAGTAATTTCGCCCCAAATATCGAATTTAAGCGTGAGCAGCGGTCGGATCCACTCCCGCAGCCACCCCACCGACGACGAAGCGCGAAGCGATGTCATCGCGGATGGCGCGCACGCAGCCGTCGTGGCAACCTCGGTTCTGCAGAGTGCTGCCAGCGAAACATCAGGTGGGAGGACGCTTGTTCGCGCGGGCCCCACTTCCTTCTCAACTCCCCTGCGTCACTCGAGGCGGCGACGCGATGTTTGCCGCCTCGACTTTGTCATTTCATCTTTCCTCCAAACCACCTATCATTTTCCCAGTGGGTTGCGCGAATGTCCGATTTTTTCTTTACTTAGCCATCACGCCATTCGCGTTGGCTTTTTTCTTGCGCAGTACACACGCGTTCGATTGGACTCCCACGCATTCAGTCACTTGGGTCTGTTACTGCAAGGACGACTGACTCAATGGAGACACGGCGCGCCAATCACGCAGAAGCTTGGCTTTCATTGCGCACGAATACAGCAGCCATGCAGCTTCGCGTTTTTTTTTTAATATTCTTTTACGGGCGACTGTGCCGTACCTACCGAAAAGATGTCGGATAAGGTGCTGGCAGAAAGTGTCCAACATCATGGCGATGGCGACAAACCTACAGAGGACGATTCGAGCTGCGCCTTCCGCGTTTTTGCCGCAAAATCAACACGTTCTGGCTTAAGTATACCTCCAATTAAAGACATGTTCTCAAACATCCATATTTACAAAAGCTTTAGCCCACCTTTCAGGCAAATCCAGGCATCGTCTTTTTTGTTGTGCTTGACCAGCTCCTCATAAGTGACCTCCAGAAAGCGGCCGTTGACTCCGGAGAGGTTTGGATTGGCGTGAGTCAACCGAATCCAGTCCATGAGAGATCGACCAGGACCAAGGGAGACCTTGACACGCCCTGGAATTTATTTTAATAGTGACGCTATCTTGCTACGTAATCACTGGCAACCAGTGGTAAACGCAGTTGTGACACAGTCTTGCTATATATAACCTCAAGTGGCATCAGCCTGAGCCTGCATCTACATCATTACATGGCCGCATAAGTCATGTGGTGTGGTACGTTCGCCTCTCTTAACAGCTCGAGTAGTATATCGTGGGATGATTGCTTATGCTGTTGCACTGTGAATATTAATTGCTGTGCAGACAACTACTGAAAACACATACTATTTTCGGTTATAGTTGGTAAGGGTGTCAAATTTTGAATAGTTTTCAAATGGTGCTCACTATTCGATTCGACTCGCACCGTAAGTTTACTATACGACTAATCGGAGTTCGTAATTAAGGGACAAAATGTGGTATGTCCCGTGACAAGCGACCCATTCCCTTATGTGGTACGCTTTGCTGCACAGCATTTTCATACCGAGGAGAAGTTAACAATTGTGCGCAGCAGTGAAGTTAGCACTTCCGTACCGCAGTGAAGTCAACATTTGTGTAATGCGGCGAAGTGAACTCGTGCATTCGCATAGTTCGCCGTCGGACTTTTCATTTTTGTAGGACCGACTGTGCGGGGATACACTTGTCATTAAATAATCTGTGAAAATGAACGTGAAGTTATACATACAGTCAACAGCAAAAGTTTGCACGATCCGAAAATTTTGTAAAAACCCATATTACTGCTTAGCCTCGCAACATAGCCTCGAATTAAATGTTACAGCCTGTACACCACAAAGATATCTACCCACCTAAACTTTCAATTCGAGGCTATGTTGCGAGGCTAAGCGGTAATATAGGTTTCTATGAAGTTTTGGATCCCGTAAACTTGTGCCGTTGACTGCGCATTATGCACATTAGTACACATTACATTAAAACATTTAATCCTATTCACACTCGAACATTGACATTCGAATCCCCTTCGCAACAGAAGCATAGGAGACAGAAGCATGATAGCTACTGCTTAAAATAAGTGGTTTGTGGCACATGTTATTTACACCATATTGATGGGAGTTCTATAAAAGAAAGGAAAGAGCATGAGATAACGTCCAAGAAATACCATCTGGCAACGTCCACTACTTAGGAGGGAATCATTCTTTTTCGTCATAATGTAAAACGCTCGTGGCTCAAGCAAGTTCCTTTTTTATGGTTTATAAATTATCACATTTTCATAATTCTTACAGTAATATGACCAATCGTGTAACATTTATATTTAAGAACAACGTAAGTACACTCATAACACACACCTACAAACGCGTCTTCCAGCATTAAAGACATCTACTAAAACCACTTACGACAGAAGTGACAGACAAACTTGAGCTTTCTCTGCACCTTAAAATCTTAAACACAGCTCAAACGAAATCTAGGAAACACACAAGCGAGAACCTGAAAAGACGTACCGGATCCAGTGGCCGACATGTTGGGATCTCCGGGCGCAAGGTTGTTGGCACTGGTGTTCATGGGGTCAGGCCCCCTCGTGCCCTGTTGTAGCTGCCGCTGTGATGTCGCGCCATCGACCTTTGCCCCCTGCGGCAGCTGGCTGCGCACTTTGTTCTTTCGTTTGCCGGGGCAGGCCACGCACCGGGACTCGTTGCACCCCAGCTGCATCAGGGCAGTACAATTAAGTGCACAATTATCATATGCGTAGCACGAAACTGCTTCTTACTTTTTTTTGTAACTAAAGAACTGATAATGCAGGGTGATTGTTGTGAATCAGCCGGACGCCCAGTTGGGAAATGAACAAAGGTTTATTCACGCTCAGTGATTTTATAGTATGGTATAACTCGTGATAAGGCCACCGCTGCTTGCATGGGTGATATGCGATAAAATGTGCCTGTGACGTCAGTACACAACACTCCTTTCTTCTAAGATTAGTTATACAAGAACACAATGCTTCGTTTGGCTAGTCGTTAATGCCATAACGTAGAACCGGCCGTCGAACGCGCGTTGACCTTCGAGGCGCGGTCGAATCTTGGTTGGCTTGCTCCGGGCTTGCCTCTGGTGCCTCTGCGCTTGACTCTTCAGGCCTATCTGCCTATCACACCAGCTTAACCAATACGGCTAGGTGCAAGGACGCAAACCAGATGATCTAGGTATCGCAACTCACATGGCTCTTAGTATCCATAGGTGACATGCACTTGATGTCATCCGCGAGGATCTCTATAGCGGCGGCCGCCATTTTGGACGGCCACACGCTCGGCGCACGTGCAGTAAACTGGCCTCGCAGGCGCTATGTGCGAACTCCATATCACGGTTTGGATGACGGAGGCCTCTGAAACACACTAAAGCAAGTCGACGCGCGTACAGCACGTACGGGCCGACCTGCAAAGGCACGACTGTCCGGCGGTGGCGTTGCGCCGCCTCACGAATCAAGGGTCAGTACAAACCCCATATATTGTGCAGGTGGTCTACAATGATGCACGCTTATAACTAGCTAACAGAGCGTTAAACCCCCCAGAGGTTAGTCGCCCGTCAAATGCCGGCAGTATGCCCCAAGACGACGCTGCCTTCGTGTGGTACAGGCGCTGCTTCGTGCAGACACTGCGTATAGTTATGATTGTGGTTCGGTTAAGGAAAGTACGCTAATTTCTGTAGCCCATGTAGGGAGCACGGCTAAGCGTCCGTTGGGGTGGGGGAAAGGGAGTGAAAGAGATAGAAAGGAGAGAAAAGCCGTAGTCGAGGTGTCCGGAAATTTTGACCACCTGGGGTTATTTAACGTGCACTGACAACGTACAGTACACGGGCCGCTGGCATCTTCGCCTCCTTCGAAAATGCGACCGCCGCGGCCGGGATCGAAACCGCGTTTTTTGTTGGTGCTGTACGTCGTGGCGCCGCGTGAATGCAGATCTATAAACGCAGTGACCTTGCGGCTGCCGGAAAGTCGAGAAAGCGCGAGGGCGAGGGACAACTTGGATGACGCGAGTTCCCCTAAACGAGCCATTCTTGCAACATCACACGCATGAACGGAGGATATATTCAGGGCCGACATACGTCCTAATATATATACAGGTGCGCCTGGGGAACAAACCACGGGCTTTTGTTGCGCACATGTGTGGTATTGTTTATCTAAAGGCGCCTCGCCCTCTTAACCATTAAACGTTTGTATAACAAATTGAATATATCTGCCGCTTCACACCTCCCTTCACGTTTAGACACCATCCCCTAATTTTCAATTCCTGGCGAAATCCCTACCGGCGCGTTAGCTCTCAGGCTGCCGTTAGCTCTCGCTGCTGCCGCGCGGAGAACCACGCGCAGCAGCGGCAGCGCCATGGACATGGAGAAAGGGAAAGAAAGCTAGTAGAGGGCATAACATCACAATATTCAAGCCTCATCATCATCAGCCTGTCTTCGCCCACTGCAGGGCAAAGGCCTCTCCCATAGATCGCAAATTATATCACTCTCCAGTGCTAACTGGGCCCAATATATCTCCGCAAACTTCCCGATCCCATCTGCCCACCTAACTTTCTTCCGCCCCCTGCCATGCTTGTCTTCTTTAGGAATCCACTCCGTTACCCCTAATGACCAACGGTTGTCTTGACTTCGCATTGCGTACATGGCCCGGCCACACCCATTTCTTCTTCTGAATTTCTGTTAATATGTCCCTAGCACGCGTTTGTTCCCTAACCCACTCCGCTCTTTTCTTGTCCCTTAAGGTTACACCTACCATTTTCTGTTCCATAGCTCGCTGCGTCGTCCTCGATTTAAGCTGAACCTTCTTAGTTAGCCTCCAAGTTTCTGCCCCGTATAGGTGAGTACCCGTAAGATGCAGCTGTTACACTTTCCTCTTCAGAGACAATGGTAAGCTACCATTCATTATCTGACAACAATGCTTGCCATAGTCATAAGAAATTTGGAGGAAAGAATCACGGGAAACGGGCTCCGGCCACGCGGTAGGCAAGCGGTAGAATAACGCACAGTCAGGTGCTACTAAAGGTTACCGCGTCCACAAACAAGCTCGAGCGGTCCCGCTTATAGCGGGACCACGGAAGGTCGGCTCCTAGTATTTTTTTTTTCTTTTTTCCTCCACTGAAGAGAAGGCATGCACTTGCCTTATTTTCTTTCCCTCTCTACATTCTCAACATTATTGCTCCGGGCGCCTTCGAGTCTACCTGCCCGGACTGCGGGTCGGTTATCAACTTGGAACATACGCTCTGGCGGTGCCCCTCGTTACACGGGCCCAATCAAATCGCGGAGGAGGAGTGGAATACTGCCACCAAGAGTTCCGAGCTTGTTCCACAACTCCGGGCAGTCCAGAGAGCCCACGATGCGGCGGTGAGGCTAGGCCTCCCTGTCCCCACGTGGGAGTGGCCTGCAGTGCTGCTCTAAGGGCGGCGCTTCGCAGGACCTAAGTAAAAGTTCTTTGTCTGTCTGTCTGTCTACATTCTTCATCCAACCCTTCGCTGCTATACGTATTCCATCACGTGGAAATCCGACGCTTCCATAATCGGCCGCACCGCAGTCGCGGAAACGTGGCGCCCGTCATGTAGGTACCACGTGCTTTTCGGCTCACCCTATAGCACAGTTTCGATTTCACGTCGCAGGAGAAGTGATGGGTCTCACTGCTCGCAGACTCCGCGCGGAACAACACGGCAACGGTTAAAACTCGCATGGAGTGCCCCGAAAGTGGCATAAATTGCTATCGAAGACGTAGCGCATAATGGCACAATATGAATGCACTGTATAACGGAACAAAAGGCACGAAATGTATATCCATGATGTGTGTCTTCAGGCAGGCCGGTGCGCACTGAATTAAAGAAAAAACAAAACAAAAGAAAAGCGAGAACATATAGCACCGCGAAGTCATGGTGGAAGAGATCCGTGTCCTATAAAGCACCCCTCCTTCGTGTGGTTGTTCTCAGCCTCCCAGATGATGTATAGGCCGTTAATGGAAAGCAAACAAGACACAGAGCCATTGGAAACAACAACAACAACAAAAAGAAACATCCGAAAGGGCACTCATGCGCAGGAGATATCAAATAATGAAGCTACGCGCATTGCCGGAATGGCGCGCCTCGGGCGTAACGCAGCAAAAGAAACGAACGGTAACGAAAAAGAGAGGTGCGTGCCTGGCTCTGATTCAACATTCGATGCACAGAGGGAATCAGTTTACGCAGAAATTACGAAAAATAAACATATCGCAGGTTTCGTATTCGATAGGCAGATTAGGCATTAGGGCGAGTAGCGCAGATGCTATTATTATGCATTTCTTCACCGTTGGTTTTCCCCATGTTCCTAAACGACTAGGAAGCGTAATTAATGAGCTCGTAGAACAAAAAAGGCTGCGTTCCGCCGAGGAGTCCTCCCCACTTCACTTTTACACCCCCTTGCTATACGACACTATGCATGGCTATGCTGAGTTAGGAGCCGCCGGCGCATACCCGCCTTTCATGTAGAAGCGGGCTCAGGGCATGGACGCAGAAGTATGATGACACGCCTCCGCCTTTACGTATAGCAGTGCGCTCAAAGCATGAGCACAAGAGAAAAAAGAAGAAAAAAAAAAAAAGGAAGCGCGCGCAAATGCCGCACATTGTGCATCACAGAGAAGCAGTGCAAGCGCATTTATTTCATGACAATGATAGTTTTGTCCGGCCGTCAACGGCCTTAGCCCCAGCTCAAACAGCTACGCTGTTAAAATCCCGGCTCTCTCACCACAGAAACATTGCCCGTCGCTCTGAGTAAAACCGGCAAGTTTTAGCGCGGAAATCGCTTACTTGCCAACACTGCACGGTCCCTGGGCATCGGCAGAGGTTAGCTTGCTGCTTTTGTTGGTTTGAAGAAGACCTTTACGCTTTCATTTTGCATTTTCTTTTAGATGGATTTGGTAGTGGGGAGGCTTCAGGTATTCGCTTCCGGGTAAGACAGCATGTCGAGGACCACAGGCCTTACTTGACTGATTTGATTTCTGGGGTTTAACGTCCCAAAACCAGCTCTGATTATGAGAGACGCCGTAGTGGCGGTCTGCGGAAATTTCGACCACCTGGGGTTCTTTAACGTCCACTGACATCGCACAGCACACGGGCCTCAACATTTCGCCTCCATGGAAGTGCAGCCGACGTGGCCTGGATTCGATCCCGCGACCCTCGGATCAGCAGCCGAGTACCGTCCACTAGACCCCCGTGGCGGGGCAGGCCTTTCTTGGAAGTCCATTTCTTTCTTGTTCCGTATTTCCTAGCTCTTGCATGGATTCGTTGAGGCGGCCGTTCTTTCGGAGATAGGTGAAAACAATTTTTCATCCGTTTGTTCCGTCAGATTCCGAGGTTCACGTCCATTTCGATGGAGGCGGAATGGTGAGGCCCGTGTGCTGTGCGATGTCAGCGCACGTTAAAGAACCCCAGGTGGTCGAAATTTCCGGAGCCCTCCACTGCGGCGTCTCTCATAATCGCAGCGTCTATGGTTTTGGAACGTAAAGACCCCAGAAATCAATCAATCAATCATAAGCATTATTCACATCAGTGACGCCATACGTGCACAGAGAAATTTCCTCCCAAAAAATGTAACACGATTTTTTCGAAATTTCATTCCCCGGAAATAAAACTCTAGAAGCCGCCCAGAAATCCCACGCCAGAAATCAATCAATCAAAAGCAGATTAATATCAATGACGCTACACGCGCACAGGGAAGCTTTCTCGCAGGAACGGTGCACGATTTTTCAAAATTTCATCCATCGGAAATAAAACTCTAAAACGGCTAAAAACCGCTGAAGAAAGTTAACAAGCCTTATAAAAACCGCCCGAAAATCCCGCCTCACGTTACACGAAATAACCCTCTAAATTTGGCAGGACAACCGCTACCATGGCAACACTTACTTTTACATAGTGTGTGATTAGGGAAGTTGCGTGCATTCAAAGATAGCGTGAGAATTACATACTGCGATGGAAACTAAGAAGTCGGTACATTAAAGAGACATCCTAATCAGAACAAGCAACACCGGTCTGTATACTCTATACGGCTCAGTGCTTCAACTGCACATACTTCTTTCTGTCCCTTCCAGCGCCACAACGTGACTGCCGCTGTAGCTTGTTCGCTCCCGGCGAGGTACACTTTTTCACCGACCAGAGCAACAAAAGCAGGGTGTACATTGTATTATACTACCTACACCACCTCCTTCAGCGTCCCGTGTTACAATTTAGGCATAGTTTTTTTTCTTTTCCACACGACACGAGGAACTTCACGTTCTCGTTCCAACATACGTCTTGCCAGACAGGCAACAGACGGTCGTCCCATTTAGGAGGCGACGCGAAAGTACGGGAAAAAGAGAAAATAAAACAGCAAATCTGTGCCGTTCCCGCAGAAAGAGGCACTCGAAAAAAAAAATAATAATCCCTCGTTTTCTTTGAGTCATTTCGCTTCGTTTCCCTACTCCCTAGACGACGCCTATATTTCCAGCCGGAACGTGGAAATGTTGGTGGGGAGACGAGGTCTTTCGCAACCATTTTTCCTGCTCAAGAGGGTTGTCTCCTTGATCCGCAACCAGCGGTGCCTCGTTGTGGATCCAAAAAGAAAAAAAAAAATATGGCGCGTGGTATATACACGCGAGACCAAGGATGGCTGTGTATGCGACGCTGCGGAGAAACGCGGAGAGACAAATGGGCACCGAGAAGAACCCTTGATGCGAAGGAGCCGGAGAAAAATGTCCGTATGTAACTCTTTTTCACGCTCCGTGGCTAAATAAATGAAAGGCGCGTGTCGAGGACATTGTTTGCAACAGTGTTATTTCTTTCTTTCTTTCTTTCTTTCTTTCTTTCTTTCTTTCTTTCTTTCTTTCGGCGAGCAAATTGATGTCTTGCTACACGGCCAACGCGAATGTGAAAGGACGTAATGAACGGCCAAGGTGTTCTGTTACAGGGAACTCGGCGCGTACTTTCTGCTATACATGCAGCATAACTGTTGTTAATATACGCTGCTACGTATACCTTGAGCTTAAGATATTGTACGCCGTTGGAAACGTGGACGACAACAGCAGATTAGAACTACGCGCACAAGCATAGCAATCTTTATTCAGTTATTTCTACTACGAGGTTTCACGCAAACGAGTCAAAACCACGGTTTTATATTTCAGTGATGCCGTATTGATACTTAGGACAATTTTCTGTCCACCTCGAGTTTCCTTTAAGTGCATCTTAATCTAAGTGCATCAGAGTTTTTGGCTTTTTGCATGTCGATTCTCTCGAAGATGCACTCGCTCTGATATCAAATCAAACCAAATCAAATATTGCCCAATAATATGAAAAATGGGTACACAGATATTTGTTACCAAAGCCTAAAGCGGCTAGCGATATGTGTCCAATACAAAAAAAGAGTTATGATAATCAGCAGCCTTGCACGAAAAAAAAAAAGGAACAATAGCGAAAGTATCGCACAGGGAATCGAACCCCCGTCATTAACAGCGCATACGCTTCGTATGGATGCCCGAACGTTCTCGTTTCATCGCCCGAATAATGTCTCTTGATTTTGGCTCAAGGTCACTTGAAAGTCGCGGTTAACGGGTGCTGCAGCATTTCAGATTTAGAAATACGGAATAGTTCTTAAGAAAGAAGTGGACGCAGTGCGAGACGGTGTCCTCGCGACTACGGCTGTGCAAACGAGCAGAAAGGACTTTTGCCAAGCGATCGTGGTATAGCTAGGAGTAAAAGCTGACATGCAGTGTCGACACGGAGACGTTCATATAGTCAGCAAAGGCACAAGTACGCCGCGACATGGGCACCGCTGTTCAACCAAAGCAGAGCCTGTGTAGACGCTCGGAGTATA
Source organism: Hyalomma asiaticum (assembly GCA_013339685.2). Classification (NCBI taxonomy): domain Eukaryota; kingdom Metazoa; phylum Arthropoda; class Arachnida; order Ixodida; family Ixodidae; genus Hyalomma; species Hyalomma asiaticum. Next base: position 49,234,309 of record CM023486.1, read on the forward strand.
GTGCCGTTACACTCGCTCATTCCCGTGACGTCAAGCATTCTTGCGCGTTGCAAGGCAGTTTGCCAGATGGATGCTTATCTTCCGCAAACGAGAGGTCTCGTATAGTACATACGAGACGGCACTGGTCAAGAAATGCGAGGCTTTTCAAGAAACAAGAACACTTCCACTTCGTTCAAGGGCTTTTGAAGGTGTGCATTTCTCAACTTCAAGTGTTTGGAAGATCTGGACGCATAGTATGGGGCAATTGATTCAACACGTCTGCTGCTCTTTTCTATTTATTGAATTTAGGACGGTCTAACAGATTGCTAGTGACACAATACGAATGACTTGACAGTGAGTACACCCACAACAGCGCGTTATGCTTTGCCTGGTACCGTCACGCTGTGATTTAAGATGACCCTCCATGCGCGCTGTGCGAATGCGATAGCGGTGCTTCATTCCCGTGAAGTTCCGTAAGCCACGCAAGGTTACAGCAATGGAGACCACGGCGAAAGTCAGTGGTTGAACAGAGCCTAGCACTTGTACGTCGTGTTAGCGCCTGTAGGCGACGATAGGTTTTTGTTAATTTGACTCCATGGAATGATGAATTGAAGCGTTGAGCACAAGAACGAGGACACGAGAAGGAACACCCAAAACGACAAACGGAGCGCACCGTTTGTCATTTTGTGTGTTCCTCCTTGTGTCCTCCTTCTTGTGCGCAACGCTTCAATTCATCATGTTTCACCAACAAGCCCAAGTTGCAACCCTCTTGAACTCCATGGAATATACTGCTAAGTGGATCGAGAGAAGTGACCTCCGTAAGGAGAAGCTGTGCATATGAGAACGCAGAAAGCGTGCAGTTGCTCTACTCCAGCAACAGGTGACGATTAAACGGAACTATATGCTAGACGCTTGCAGGTACGGGATATGTATATCTATTGACGCAAGCGTAACTTCATCGCACAGTGAAGAACAATAAGAAGAAAAAGACGTAGAAGAAGAAGAAGAAGAAGAGGAGGAGGAGCTTTCTAAGTTCACCTCCCTTGTCTTCAACGGGAACAAAGACGCAGGGAATCCTGCTAGAACTATACCTCACTCAGTGACTCTCCGAAGTGACTCTCCTCACCTTGAATTCCAGACGCGGTTATCCTCGCCGCGTAGCGGCGAAGAACCGAGGCCCGCAAGCACACACACACACGCACAATGAAACGAATCGGCACCAAACGCAGGTAACCTATCGGCCAAAAAATACTTTCATTTCACAGAAACACACCACACACGGCATCGTCCTCTGTCAAATCGCACAGCACTAGACCGCGGACGACGGAGGGAGGTAACGTTCCCGTACAACGCCCAGTACACACACACGCGCACACACACGCGCGCGTGCGACAAACACCTCACGCACGCCGCGGGAGTTGTCGCACTGTGATGGAAGTGAACGTTCATTACTCGTCAGCTCAGCTGCGCACTATTCATCGGCATGCCGCCGGCGGAACGTCGTTCACTCCCCAGGGGAGGACATCCGATTGTTTTTATTTTTCGTTTCCCCTCCCTATGCTTGGTTCTCTCCCACTATGTCTCGGTTCTCTCACTGCGAGTCGCCTGCGTACAGATGAGCGCGCGACTAAGACGGCTAGACCGAAGGTACAGGTGCAGGTGTGCGAAGCCGTCACGCACGACCGAGCAAATAACAAAAAAAGATATATCCTATGCCAAAAAAAATAAGTGAAAAAAAAGAACAACAACAAAACATGGGCGCTTGAGTGCTAACGTGAAGAAGAAAGCTACGAACGATGTAATAATCATAAAAAAAGGAACGACAAACGGCCGCGCGAGAAAGATATGCAAATGAGGAAAATAACACATGCGTGTGCATGTCGGTCTCCATCAACGGGACGTCGCGCCTGAAGTTTTACGCGTGGTTGGGTTCCTATATACGCGTGCTCAACAAATTTCACACTTCGCTCAGAATATAGGAACGCGAGCTCACGGGCGGTTGGCATGGCGGAAACCTTGCATAAGTGGAAGCAAGTGCCAGGAGGGCCGCTACATAGAACGCGCTGCTCGCGCACCCGCACGTTCCGCCCGGCACCAATTTATTATTTTTTTTTTGCGACTTACATCAATTTTTGAGCCGTCAAAAAAAGCCGGGGGCCCTTTGTTCACTCCTGGCGCACGATTTCCGACAAAAAAGAAATATATAAAAAAAAGGAGACAAGCGTTATTGAGAGGAGAAATAAAACCGTGGGGAACGCGAAATTTGTCAATTTACAGAGGGTATAACAAAGTTGACGGCGTCGTGCCGGAGGAGCGGTGCCCTCCCTCGCGTTTCCGTTCTGGGGTTTCACGTCCCAAAACCGCGATATGATTATGAGAAACGCCGTTGTGGAGGGCTCCGCAAATTTCGACCATTCGGGGTTCTTTAACGTGCACTGACATCGCACAGTACGCACGCGCCTCAACATTTCGCCTCCATCGAAATGCAGCCGCCGCGGCCGGGATTCGATACCGCGACCCTCGGATCAACAGCCGAGTGCCGTAGCCACTAAAGACCACCGTGTCGGGGCGCTCCCCTGCGCCTGGTTTTTCTCCTCGCCATCTTAAGCTTACTGACAGCATACCACACTACGTGCTGTGCTCCACCGCGGTGGTCTTGTGGTTACGGTGGTTGTCTGGGGACCCAAAAGACGTGGCTTCAGCACAGGCCACCGCACTTGACTTTCGATGTAAGCGAAATGGTAGAGGCCCGTGTACTGTATAGGTGGTCGCAATTTCCGAAGCTCTCCACCGCATGCAGCGTTCTTTACGTTTCCACTTTTACATGCCTTTTCCTCGAAGCAGGCTCTGCCGTGCTCACCACAAAGGCTGCAGGAAACAGCGCCCCTTCCTTACCCGAATCACAATTACTATATTACAGTAGGCTACGGCCACAATATAGTCTATTCTGGTGTATCTACGAGTCTACGCGAAAAAATGAAACAGTTTACTTAAAGGGCATACCTGTGAGTTCGGAGACGGGAGCTCCATTGGAAAGCCTTCGTATCCCTTCGTAACCGGTGCTTTTTCCCTGACTCTACGCTTGGGGCACCGTAATCTAAATCTCTCAAATTACTGTACGCTTCTTTGCAAGCCACGGGTGCCGTGGGTAGTCGTACAGAAATGCTGCGCGCATAAAGCGGATCTCGACGGCAGAATTGAAACGGCAAACGAGGGCTCGAGAACGAAGACGTCGCCAAAACGAAACGGACCCGGGCGGGGTGGCCCCTTGTTTGCCCCGAAGGAGAAACGCCAGAGGTCACGTCAAAGGTCACGCATAAAAAAAAAGTGCAAGAAATAAAAGAAAGGAATGCACGAAACGGGCAGACAGATCCGTGCGCCCTGGAGCAGTCCCTGTAACGAAGTGCACAGACCGCGGACGACGGAGGGAGGTAACGTTCCCGTACAACGCCCAGTACACACACACGCGCGCGCGCGTGCGACAAACACCTCACGCACGCCGCGGGAGTTGTCGCACTGTGATGGAAGTGAACGTTCATTACTCGTCAGCTCAGCTGCGCACTATTCATCGGCATGCCGCCGGCGAAACGTCGTTCACTCCCCGGGGGAGGACATCCGATTGTTTTTATTTTTCGTTTCCCCTCCCTCTGCTTCGTTCTCCCCCACTATGTCTCGGTTCTCTCACTGCGAGTCGCCTACGTACAGATGAGCGCGCGACTAAGACGGCTAGACCGAAGGTACAGGTGCAGGTGTGCGAAGCCGTCACGCACGACCGAGCAAATAACAAAAAAGATATATCCTATGCCAAAAAAATAAGTGAAAAAAAGAACAACAACAAAACATGGGCGCTTGAATGCTAGCGTCAAGAAGAAAGCTACGAACGATGTAATAATCATAAAAAAAGGAACGACAAACGGCCGCGCGAGAAAGATATGCAAATGAGGAAAATAACACATGCGTGTGCATGTCGGTCTCCATCAACGGGACGTCGCGCCTGAAGTTTTACGCGTGGTTGGGTTCCTATATACGCGTGCTCAACAAATTTCACACTTCGCTCAGAATATAGGAACGCGAGCTCACGGGCGGTTGGCATGGCGGAAACCTTGCATAAGTGGAAGCAAGTGCCAGGAGGGCCGCTACATAGAACGCGCTGCTCGCGCACCCGCACGTTCCGCCCGGCACCAATTTATTATTTTTTTTTTGCGACTTACATCAATTTTGAGCCGTCAAAAAAAGCCGGGGGCCCTTTGTTCACTCCTGGCGCACGATTTCCGACAAAAAAGAAATATATAAAAAAAGGAGACAAGCGTTATTGAGAGGAGAAATAAAACCGTGGGGAACGCGAAATTTGTCAATTTACAGAGGGTATAACAAAGTTGACGGCGTCGTGCCGGAGGAGCGGTGCCCTCCCTCGCGTTTCCGTTCTGGGGTTTCACGTCCCAAAACCGCGATATGATTATGAGAAACGCCGTTGTGGAGGGCTCCGCAAATTTCGACCATTCGGGGTTCTTTAACGTGCACTGACATCGCACAGTACGCACGCGCCTCAACATTTCGCCTCCATCGAAATGCAGCCGCCGCGGCCGGGATTCGATACCGCGACCCTCGGATCAACAGCCGAGTGCCGTAGCCACTAAAGACCACCGTGTCGGGGCGCTCCCCTGCGCCTGGTTTTTCTCCTCGCCATCTTAAGCTTACTGACAGCATACCACATTACGTGGCCTGCTCCGCAGCGGTGGTCTTGTGGTTATGGTGGTTGTCTGGGGACCCAAAAGACATGGCTTCGACACAGGCCACCGCACTTGACTTTCGATGTAAGCGAAATGGTAGAGGCCCGTGTACTGTATAGGTGGTCGCAATTTCCGAAGCTCTCCACCGCATGCAGCGTTCTTTACGTTTCCACTTTTACATGCCTTTTCCTCGAAGCAGGCTCTGCCGTGCTCACCACAAAGGCTGCAGGAAACAGCGCCCCTTCCTTACCCGAATCACAATTACTATATTACAGTAGGCTACGGCCACAAATATAGTCTATTCTGGTGTATCTACGAGTCTACGCGAAAAAATGAAACAGTTTTACTTAAAGGGCATACCTGTGAGTTCGGAGACGGGAGCTCCATTGGAAAGCCTTCGTATCCCTTCGTAACCGGTGCTTTTTCCCTGACTCTACGCTTGGGGCACCGTAATCTAAATCTCTCAAATTACTGTACGCTTCTTTGCAAGCCACGGGGTGCCGTGGGTAGTCGTACAGAAATGCTGCGCGCATAAAGCGGATCTCGACGGCAGAATTGAAACGGCAAACGAGGGCTCGAGAACGAAGACGTCGCCAAAAACGAAACGGACCCGGGCGGGGTGGCCCCTTGTTTGCCCCGAAGGAGAAACGCCAGAGGTCACGTCAAAGGTCACGCATAAAAAAAAAGTGCAAGAAATAAAAGAAAGGAATGCACGAAACGGGCAGACAGATCCGTGCGCCCTGGAGCAGTCCCTGTAACGAAGTGCACACACCGGGTTTAACGAAGGGTGAAGCGAAAGACCCAAGGGAGGCGGGAAACAAAATACAAAAGAAACCTAGAAAGAACGAAAGTAAGGCACAGAGATTACGTAGGAAAGGCCGTACGGTGCCAGGATGACGTGGACGAGTGCACAACGGTAAAGTGAAGAAGACGAAAGCGAATAAAAAAAGGCGAAAGAGGACGAAAGAAAAGTTAAGAACACAAAACGAGAAAAAGGATGGGAAATCGAAGCATGGTCGGTAACAAAGCGGACACAGGATCAGCGCCAAACGATGCAGGAATTTTCTATCTTGTTCTGTTTACTGAGGAAAAATACGGGTCACCAGCGCTTGACGGCGCTGCTGTTGCTGCGTACCGTTTGCGCAAATCGAGCAGTGCCGAGCGAGCTCCCTCCAACTGTCAATTTGATGTAGCTTGTTCTCAATTACGGTGGTGCAAATGGATCACGAGGTTCAACGAAGCAATTAGATTAGAGAGAGAGAGAGAGAGGAAGAAGAAGGAAGGAAGAAAGGAAGTAGTAGAGAGGGAAAGGCAGGGAGGCTAACCAGTGTAGGACAACCGGTATGCTACCCTGCACGAAGGGAAGGGGGAGATTGAAAGGTGAAAGGAAAGAGGAAGAGAGAGAGAGAGGGTGCACATATAGCACATTGTCAGAGTCAGTGGCGCCTGCATGGTATGCGACATCATACATCACTGTTACAGTCGCTTCTGCAAGTCTGTCGTTTTTAAAAACTTCAGCGGCGCCTTTGTCACCGTCAGCTGCGATGGTTTGTGTTGTCGACATTCCAGAATGGCATCGACCAACATCCGTCGCAGGTCAGGGTGAGCAAGAGCGGACGCCAGTGATTGCCTCTGCGTGTTATAGCGAGGACAGTCGCATATGGTGTGTTGCAGCGTCTCCTCCCGACGACCGGTGTCGCAAAGAGCGCTGATCATAAAAGAATAAGAGTTCGTAAAAGCCACTCTTAGCCACAAACGATAAAGCAGGGTGGCCTCTGCTCGGCGGAGCTATGGTGGTAGTCGAAAATGCCGTAATGACGACAGGTGATGTTGTCGACTGTTCTGAATGGTTTGGCTGCTTGAGGCACTCCATAGCGAGAGCGTAATCTCCTGTGTAATCGCTTGAAGTCGCCTGGCAGAGAGAGAGAGAGAGAGACGTGTAGAAAAGCAGAGAGGTTGGCTCGAGCTATGATTTGGCCCACTAATCTAAATGGAAGAAGGAGAGAAAGAGTGGTGAGCGATGGAAGTGCATACACACAGGTCCGTCGCGTTGGGAAACTCTAAATCCACGGATGCTTATATACTCTGGGGGCTTGAAGGATGCAGGGAGGCAGTTGAATCGGTTTACCACTCCACCACATATCGGTTTAACACTGTTTAAAGCCAGTGCTACCGCAACTAAACTAGGAGCTTTTGTGCAATGCGTAGACGTGTTGGCGGATGATGATTACCATGCAATACTTCCAAATTTAGGCGCTTATAATACGTCCTCTCAGCTAAAAGCGAAGGGGTCTGCCTGCTAGGTCAGTTCTCGGAAGACAGGTCAGATGGGTCTCAGCAAGGATATGGGCAAGCGGTGGGCGATGTCATCGGTGGTACCGCCCATGGGCAGCATGACACAAGGGTCAAGAGTGTAAGGTGAAGAAGATTCTGGCAGTGACAACGTAAGTGGTAGCCGAAGTATAAGACGTTTAATTCTTAACAAGTACGAAGCATGACCACGAATGGTCGCAATTGATAACTCACTTAAGCGGCAACTCCGGCGGCTCTTCCACCATATTCTGATATCGCTGTTTTCCAGTGGCATTGATACCCATAAGCAGCCAGGGTCGTTCGATTTGCTCAGAAACTTGCCAATAATTTTAAATAACCGAATGAACAATGTGTTCAAACCGAAACTGAAACGCGTAGACGCTTCGTGCAGCGTATGCAATGACGTCACAGCCGCCCCGCCAACAGAAATATAGAGCTGGTACCAGAAAAATGAAAGTGGCGATGTGATCCAACGACGTATTGAGCTAGCTCTTCTGAACTTGACAGCGATGATTTGAGCGCTGAAGCATAGACGTTTTGCTTTAGACGGCCCGCCTACACGGGATAGGCAGCGTTGCTAGTAATGACGTCAAAAACACAGGGTGGCTCGCGTGAGAATCCGCTAAACATTTTTTAAAGTTCCCTTTCAGGAAAACTGAATGACTTGCAACCGCTTGGCTTGGTATAAATTATTGTAGTACCGAAGGGAACATACGCTGAAAATTTGATTGAGATCGGTGGACAATGAAAAATCGCCAGAGAGAAGAGAGAGAAGACAAAAGAAAGCCAGGGAGGTTAACCATATGGGCGTCCGGTTTGCTACCCTGCACTGGGAGTAAGGGAATGGGGAAGAGAAGGTGAGCACTACACGTGCTAAGGAGCCTGACATTGGGATCTTCAGTGTTCTGGCACTGTATTAGGAATTTGTGCCCTTTAAAGAAAGGGCACAAATTTGTGCAACCCTTGCAAGTAGTTCGGCTCAGCCTCTCAGCCTCCTCTACAGCGCTCTCATCCTTTGCATTCTTCCATTCCTTTTCCCTCACCCCGAGAGAGGCTGAGCCGTCCTCCGTGTAAAGGCTATCGGCGGTGTAGCACCTTTCCAGGGAACGGCGCTCGGAGTCTAGCGGTAAAACATCACCGGGGAAGGGCTTGTGGCGGCCGTAACAAAGAGGTACTTAGAGGAACCCTTTCCGGATTTGTGCAATGGAGATTCATCGACCCCTAACCATTATTCATGGAATTTGAAACAGAAGGGGAGCTAGGCCCCAGATTATGTTTTTTTTTCTATTCACTTTTACGTCCACCGCAAGACACATACCTGAAGTTCCTCATATCATCTTCGCCTTCATAGAGAGAGCGAGCTGAATTACTACGAAATGTATGAAATAAACAAAAGGCATCGTTTTGAAAATTGTACAATCGCCAAGTATAGCGCAAGAGATTGAAGCATCGCCCTAGTTTATATGCATGAATTGAAACACTCTCTTTTCTTTTTTTTCGCGCGGAGATTTAAGTCACATAGCTCATTGAACACTTCGAACACGAGCGCCGCGTTCTCTTAAACCGCTTCATAGTGGCAGCTGGAAAAACGATGTTTACGCAAAAACCTTGAGTGCACCGTTCCGCGACGCTAAGCCGATTACAACACTTTGGCAGTTTTTCGCGCCAGAACGCACACAATCCGCAGCTGTTCAAGAAAGCGGGAACACCCACAATGTTTCCGAAAGTGCATTTTAATCGGCGCGACCATGCAAACAAGCAAGAGGCGCGTGTACGGAGCATCTTGGCTACAAGAGGAAGAACAGAACACAAAATATCCGCATCTCCACTAATGTGAATCATGACGAGTAGCAAAAACACTGGGCATCGTACCGGTATGTCACCGTATATACGTCACCAGCGCGTTGCCACTGCGAATGTGAAATGAGCGACATAAAGTGTGTACATATACAAATGTATTTATTTGGTTCCTGTTAATGCTATTGCATTTTAATCCACTTGTGGTAATTCCTATGTCGTCCTCAGTTCTGGACTCACACACACACATGTTTCGACTATAGCAACGGTTTTCTACATACCGTGACAGCGAGAGTCGACGACAAAGCTAGGTCCTAATGGGCTTGGCCCCTAAAATCATGACAGCTCACTAACGTGAAATCCGGGAAGGTGCGAAGCATGCGGCGTTTCCCACAGGAAACGTCAGCCGCCGCTAATGGGCTTGCTTTACAGTGGCCGCGACGACGGCGTTAGACGCCGACAGCCCGGACGCATTAGCAGAAACTCGTTAGAATCGTTTCTGACCAGACAAACCTACATATACACTGTCGTCTGGGTTCACAGCCTCCGGGATCGGCACACACATACACACACACCGTCTGATTGCACTGCTTCTAGGATGGGCTCACACCCACACACATAGGAACGGCGCTGTGCCGTGGCGGACGGACGCACGCACAACGGACAAGCCTCGACCCTAAAGTGCTTCGCCGCTAAGATGTCAACGTAACAGCACAATTGGATGTTGAAAATGAGGGTAAATTTTAAGGCGAAAGCCTTGTGTCCTTGAAAAGCGCGTAAACGGGACTTGAAAAAAAGAAAAGAACTCGCGCCACCTGAGCCGATCAGCATCCTTATCCTGAAATAAAGTTTTTCCTTCTCCCCTTTCTCCTCCTTGCGGCTCGGTCACTCGGTTTATAGAAGGAGTTGGCATGGAAGGACATGAATGTACGCATAGCCTATGTCTGATAGGCCACGACATCGATAGCTCGAATGCTTGCCAATTACGTCAAGATTAACGATATGAAAATTGCCTATGGCGCAAACCCGCATTCCTCGATCGGTCAGGAATACGCTGCTACGTGCCTAACGTGATCGAATGCAACCTTACAGCTCATGCTAGATTACGTTCACGCGATGTCAAATGTTGATTGATTTCTGGGGTTTAACGTCTGTCACAAAATAGGGCCTATTTCGACGAGAAACCCGGCGTAGAACTAGAGGGAAGGCCCAAAACAACAAAAAGAAAAGCGGCGCCCGGAGGAGGTGCTCAAGGTCACGCCGCGTCTCCAAAAGAGGAGAACATTGTAGAAAATTTATCATCGCGGCGAGCGCGCACGCGGGACAGACGTAAGGAGAGAGAGGAGGCGGAGAGAGTACACACCGCCGCTCCTCGCGCAGTGAGAGAGAGAGAGAAAGAGGCGCCGCCCCAACGAAGAAGGACCTAGAATGGGCAAGAAGGTTCCCAACTGTGTGTGTGCTTTGAGTCACGTGGGCCACGCCGAACTTTCTAGCGCGCCTTCCCTGGGCTATATAAGCATTCGGACACGGGTCACGGAGGGGGGAGTAGAAGAGTAGAAAGAAGAAAGTAGAAGCAAGAAGTCGTGCGTGACTCAGACGCCGTTCCACTAGTCAGCTGACAAGCCACCTGCAAGCTTCGAACTGAGAAGACGCCTGAGTGACTTGGTGAATAGGACTCTTTTGTGTTTTGTTCTTTGTTGCAGTGCATGAGCTTGTTCTTGTTGGTTGGCTTTGTGTAACTTTGGAACCCATCTGTGTTTGAGTTGTAAAAGCGGTGCTTGTGTACGTTTTGTGTAACTGCCTATTTGATGAGAACATATTTGTTTTGTTTGATCACCCTTGGCTCTGACTCGGTCCTTGAACCACTGCTGGCGTTTTGCTAGTGTGCTGTAGGGGACCAAAAACATTATTGTCCAAGCTTTCGTGGGATTATTTCCGGGGGATTAATAAGTTAGTCCTTGGGATCTTTTCCGGCGATTGCGTCCCGTACTTCACAGCATGGGTTTGGTGACAACGTCCCAAAACCGGCTGTGATTATGAGAGACCCCGTAGTGGAGGTCTCCGGAAATTTCGACCACCTGCGGTTCTTTAACGTGCACTGACAACGCACAGCACACGGCCCTCAACATTTCGCCTCTATCGAAATGCAGCCGCCGCAGCCGGGATTCGATCCCGCGACCTTCAGAATAGCAGTCAAGTACCATATCCACCACCGTGGCGGGGTGGTGCCAAATGTGGCTTTAGAGATAATTTAATGCAACCCTCGTCGAGGAACATTTATGACAATTGGGAACAACCTTTCAGTGTCAAGCCGTCTTAGCAGGCGAGATAGGGGACCGCTGAATATGTATGGCACCGCCGACTGTAAACTCACTGGAATCTTCAAAAGTGTGAGGAGCCCAGATAGCTGAAAGGACTGGCGGACAAACAGCCTTTTCAGGCTGCAGCGCCTTGAAGACGAACAAACCCTCTTTGACAGTTTCGGCGATTCGTCTCCGCGCCCGTCTCTCAAAATGCTTTGTTTCTGTGTCAAGCACGGGAAGGGGGGAACCGCATTCTGTCAGTGCGCACCCACGACAAAACACTCGTCCAACGATCAGCGATAGCGAAGACGACAGCGCAAAGGCAACGCAAAAGCGACTCGCTCTGGAACAAAGTGTAACGACGATATCACGTACTCTCAGCCAAGTGGTGCACAGTCAACCAAGTGTATCAGCAGCGATACGATACGATACGATACGGCGTTGTACACTCAGCACGCACGCTCAGTGGAGCGCAATGTTTAATATTATTGCCAAGCGCCGCAGCATCGAGCAGAACGCGGACTCCAAGCACGCGGGGCGTCTCCGAGCCTGCAGCGCTGAAAACCATAGCCTATAACTACGGTTCCTCTACTTCGTTACAAAATATTTATTATACTACCACTACTGCATAACACGAGGAGTTAAAGTGTATATATATGTGCAATTGAAAAGTCGGCAAAGAAATTGCTTCATCATTTCAAGGGGAACGAGCGCTATTTTGACAGAACAAGTGATTCGTCTACATGCGCTTCGCTCTTAAATGTCCTTTTTTGTCAAGCGTGAAGAGAGAGAGAGAGAGAGCCGCATTCCGAAATGCGCGTCAAGGGGAAGCTCTCACGCAACAGCAAACGCGACAGCGCAAGGCACGCACACAACGCGCTCAGGAACAAAGTATCACAGACAGTTCTAACATATTCGAGCACTGCCGTTCCAGTTCTTTATTTCCAAGCGCAGAAGACAAACGGCGCGTGGACAGCTATAGAGAAACAAGGTGCACGCACGAAGCGCTATCAAAATCATTCGTCGTTGCAGAGGCACGCGTTGCATCTGCCTTTGATGTTAGAAGACGACGCGAAGCACGCTATATCCAGCAAAGGTGGACAGGAAATAGCGAAAGAGAGGAGCGAGGAATTAAGAAATGCACGTCCATGACATGTAGCCGGGGAGGCGCAGTTCTGCATCGGCACGCGAGGCATTCGCTGCCGGCATAACGTGGCTTGTCTTTCGACGAAGGCAAGGCGTCTGGATGCCTGCGAGTCGCACAAATGCCGAGAATGAGTGAGGAGGAGATAGATGTATCTCATCCGGAATACTCGGAACGGCGAAAGAAATGCCGAAGCGCACTGGCAGTGCGTGTATATCGGTGCTTCGTGTGCCGCTGCTCCTATAAGGTGCACTCCTCTTCGGTGCATTACTTAAATATTTCCTCGTCTTTTCAGGCGGCTAGCCATCGATGTAGGAGGAATCGAGCACGCAATAGCGCCACGTGCTTGTGACGTGTCGCGCAATGCATCCAACTATACGTTGGTCGTACTTCTCACAGCAATCGTGTATGGACACACACACGCGCACGCACACACATACACACACACACACACACACAGCACCACCACGAGAATAAGTACACATCCACCACTACCACGCCACTGGTAGAACAATAGAACCTCAACACAAAAACACAAAAGTCACAGTTGCCTAGCACTGTGCCTACCAGGCATGAAACCGGAAATGCTGTGGTGCCGCGGGCGCACCGGCATGGCGGAACGTGCAAGACACAGGTTACAACAGGCATGCGCGTAAGCACGCGAAACTGAACAATGCCAGTTCGCTTTGTTTACAGAGTTTGGAAAAACGAAACAAAGCGAAACAAATCGAAAGGATAGTTTATTATAGCCTCCAGCGCGATTTCAATGAAACGTGCCGCGGAACGTGCATAGGGGAACGCGCCTTCGTTCACACGGGAGCGTTGCTTGACGCACGAGTGCAACAGCGCGAACAGAGAACAACGACGCCTTTGACGTCGTGCAGTATACGCCCTTTGGCTGTTTCCGAGCGCAGCGTTTGCTGACATGATCGACCAACCGCTCGAACAAACACAGCTCGTTTTGTTAGGAATTCGCTGATTAAGACGCAGTAAGCACAAAATGCATGGATCACCCAAAATATCCCGAGTCTTACCACCGTCAACGCGGGTACGCGTTGCACCAATATGCGCGTTACACCGCAGCGTTGCTGCAAATGTGCGTCAGAACCGCGTGTCGTCAGAATGTCGTTTGGTCTGCCACGGTTGTATCCGTGCAAGTGCACGAATGGTGCTATACAAATCAGAACAGGCACCTAAAAGCTGGCTTCCCCACGCTACGACGGCGTATGCGGCGAAGCTCGCGTCAGCGGTTCCTTTTTAACGCGATGGCATTAGGGAGCATCGTGTCGCAAAAAAAAAAAAAAAAAAAAAAAACAGTGTTGGCGTCGGCGTCCACAGCTGAAATAATCATCTAGAGCTACCGCCGTGTTTCCAGAAGCACCCGACCGCGCAAGTAATCCACAATGGCACAGATGCGTCAGTGAACAAAATTCAATTACTCCGAGTAAAATTCATCGGCAAAAATCGTGAACTAAGAAATAACTGACCCCTAAACACACGATAGCACGAATTGTTAATTTTACTGTACGAGAAAACGTAATCCTGTTATGAGGAGGCGATGCGAACGATGCCCAATGACGCCATAGCGTTAGACTCTTAAAAGCGTCTTCCAACCTTTAATTTTACGCGCGACTGCCCGACCAGCAGAACGAATGCCCTCGTAAATTATCAGCAAGACAAGCATCACAGAAGCAGCATACGGGCATAGGTGAAAATGTGGGATGTCGATGACGGCAGTAACACTAGATAGCTGGATGTTAACCTTAAAGGACCCCTAAACCACCCCTTGATATTTTCTTACACTTTTCAGGCAAACGTACGCATCGATATCAGAACGGCGCCGGGATAATCGACGCCAAACGCGGCAGCGCTACGTGGCGCGGGAGAGCCACAAAACGAAGAAAACGACCCCGTTCCCTTCTCCAGGCATTTTCTATGCTCCGCAGCTCATCCTGACGTCAGCATGGCATTCTTGATGATGTCACCAGTGCCTGGTGATGTCACTTGTCGAACTACTGCCGGCAAGGTCTGCAAGAAATTGCGCACGCTCCCTCTTCCTCGTCGCGTAGTTCGCCGTGGCGTCTCAGACAGCAATAGGGGGCAAAGAACAGAAACGCCGACAGAAGGGTCTCCCTGTGAGGTTCTTTAACACGGCCAGTCACCATATGGTTCCATTGTATTGGCGAGGTCAGTAGCTGCGCCCTTCGCAGGACGACAGGCCGGCACGAAGCAGTAGAGCTCATTGGTGATAGCCTGTCACGTGACGTTCGGAGTAGTAGTTGGCGAGGAAAAGACGGCAGCGGCCAGACGGCGCATAGCGAAGGAAAGAGCGAAATGAACGGGGATCAGTTTTGGATCATAAAACACACGTAACTCCGCCATTACTATACCGTTTCGAAACGTTCTCGCGGCTGCGTGTCCGTTGCCGACTCGCGTACAACTGCAACACCGAAACTAAATTTCGAGTTCTGGGTGGTTTAGGGGGCCCTTTAACTGCGTACATTCGGAAAGGCTAAACCTCGACCTCAAACAGCTCAGCTGTTAAAACACAACGACAGTCAAGTTTGTCACGCGAGCGGCTTTGGCAATAGACCTATAGAAGACGATTTTTTTCCGAAACCAGCCGGTGGTCGACATCTGTAAATAATCCCGTACCTGAGTGCCCCTCTCAAAACTACAACGGCTGTCAGTTTCGCGCGTGGTGTGCGACGTCGTGTGCACATCCGGGATGCTGGATACAGCGAAGACGTACACGGCGCTAACCAGGCGGAGCCACTGATTAAAGCGCGGCAATTAAGCACAAACGGAAACACAATAGCTTGAAGCGACCGTTTACAAAGTGCACCAATTCAGAAGCACACGGAGCGTGATGAAGCGCCGAAAGCTGCATTAGCACAGCGATTCCTCGGATGTGGGCAGGTAACGCGACCTTACAATGTTGAGAAGTCTCGCCCTTCTTACGACCGTAATAATGAGAGCTTACTGGCATTACAAAGAGAAAATGAATTTTAGCGCGAGTATTACGCAGTCGTGCACAAAATGATTAGACGCGTACAAATATTGCAGCTCTGGGTTTGTCTGAAAATAGAAATTAAAACACGAGAGCCGTCGTGAAACGAAGAACGCCCCCATATAATCGCATATATAAACAAATCGCCCACGCAAGCGGCTATCTTGCCACGAAAGTTTCCGCCGAATGTCTAGCAGCGCAAACAGAAATTCCGCGGCTTTCTTGCTGCTGCCGCAAATACGCGCCTTAGCACACCCGTCGAAGGAAAAATAGAAACAACGCCAGCGCATGCATTAACAGCCCGGCGATTCGAGGCAATCGGATTAGGAACAGAGGAGCAGGAACACTAAGCAGCTGGAAGGGCTAAACCGTTAGCAGTAAAGCAAACAACTCAAGATAGACGAAAAAGAAAGGGGCACAAAACGATAACGCCTTAATAACATTCCGCCAAGTATGAATTCGGAGAAAGCAGCGGCATTTCCGAGATATATATATACGGAAGAAAAAAAAAACAATCACAAAACAACTTGCACCTCGCAACTCGCGCCACACCAAAACGGCAGGGACGCGTGTGAGGCACGTGCGTTAAGTTGTTTTCGCATGCCCACACCGCTTCGACGCCGAGTGGGAGACGAAAAGCAAACACGCTGCGTGTGACGTGGACTCGGAACAACTGTACGACATGGAAATCAGCGCACGCGCGAAGTTTGTGGGACAAGCATATCAGCTGCATACACGCGGCATCTCTTAAGGGCGTGCTCCCTGTTTGCGTAACACTTGAGCGGCTTTGCACCGGCTGGCCCATCCCGCATAACGCTCGAGACACGTCTAAAACACACACACACACACACACACACACACACACACACACACACACACACACACACACACACACACACACACACACACACACACACACACACACACACACGAAGAAAATCTTTTGTGGCCCCGCCACGGAGGTCTAGTGGTTATGACACTCGGCTGCTGATCCGAAGGTCGCGGGATGGAATCCCGCTGAAAAAGCGATAGCCACAGCGAAAAGGTGGCGGTGTTTTATCGGTACTTGACTATCAGGTGGTCTAGTTCTCCGGTTATTGCTTGGGCGTTTGCGCAGCATTTCTGTATAAACGCTCGTGGTTGCCTGGATGAATTTGGTTGTTAGTCCGGCGAAGATGTGTCATGCGTGTGTTCTTTTCTATGTCCGTGCACCTGCATTGCTAGCTTTTCATCGAATTTAATTTCAACTCTCCCACGCGTCCGAAGGTCCTCGCTTCTCTTCACATTGCAACAATACAGCGGGCTGCTCGCTTGGGACGTCAGCCTCCGCAGAAGCCCTATTAGCGGGCCTGAGAGACAGCCGTGGCCAATGCTATCAGCGCGGCGTCTCCCACTGCTCTCTTAATTGTCGTCACACAATCGCACGTAGCATACACACCTCGGGCCGAATTCGCAAAGCTTCTCGGTGGTAAGAGCCTGTTGCGATTTGCTCGTATGGCTTCACTAACGATGCGTCAACCATCAGGAGTGGCTCATATATTCTCTTGAGAACATCTCGCAGTGCTCTTTGTTTGTTTGCGAATGCGGGACTCCGCTTTTCTGCAACTCGTGGAGAAAGATGACAACGTATTAGCGGTCTTACTGTAATACCCAGGTGACCCCAGTGGGGCGCTGTCTCATCAACCGCCCGCATCCATCAAGGCCGATTGCGCGATAAGCTCAGTCACTTGAAGATACGCGGTCGTTTGCACGCACATCTTCCTTATCCGTGCAGAGCAGAGGCGTTTTTTTCATGGCGTCCCGTAGGTTTTGACACTAAGCTATCCTACCTGATGTGGATAATACGTTGGCCCTAATTGGACGTACCTGCGACTGTCTGCACCCGGTAATCTCTGAAAGGCGACATACATGCATGTGACTTATAGCACTGTACGAATTTCATCTTCTATACGGTTGTTTGCGGATGAGTGCGTTGTGTACAGAAAGACTGCCGATCACAATGATGCGTTAGAACTTCAGAATGATTTATCGCTCATTCATAACTGATGCACAAAATAGAAAATGAATTTGAACATAGCAAAGCGTATACATCTTTCATTTACTAAAAGAACAAACCACTTCAGGTCTCGGTACCACCTGAAGATACGTACTACTGAAACAAGATACGACGTATAAGCACCTAGATGTGCCACTATATCGTCTGGATGTTCGTGGAAACCTCGTATGGACGCTTTCGCGACCAAAACTGGTAAAGCTTTAAATTTCACTCAGCAAAACTTGCGATACTCACATATAAATCTAAAACGTATGGCATACACTACGTGCATTAGACCAATATTAGAATACGGGTGTGTCCTGCGGGACCCCGCTGAAGCCACCTATATTTCCGCTCTTGAAAAAATACAAAAACGGGGGAGACGGTGTATGGAAGGAGGGAGAGCTGCAGGATGGGAATGTCTTCTGGTCGCCGCTATAAACAGAGATTAAAATTTCTTTATATGATTTACTCAAATAGAACTGGATTAATAATAAATGGAATTAATGCACAAAACCTGCCGTGCCACAACCGGCTAGCTGTATAGTATCCTGCTAATGTACAGTATCCTGCTACGCAAGCTCACATTTCTGTGTGCCTCACTGTGCCTGCGAGGACGAAATTTATCCCAATTATCAAGGAATATTCGAAAAATATCCGGGTGCACGAATATTGTTTAGTTATTTCATACGTTGGTACTGTGAACTCAACGATGGGTTATTACGGGAGTAGAATAAATACAGGACGAACATATATAAGTATTATATGCGTTGCAAGATAACAAGTTCACTATACAGATGAAACATGGGACACCAATATTGTTTTACAAGTTGCAAGAATGCTCGGACGGGCTAAAACATGCTAAAACCGAAGTACCTATAGGTATACCAAGGTATGGACGAATATTGGCTATACGATTTAAAGATCGAACCGAACACCACATCATTTGATTCGATATCTGAAATTTTTAATATTCGCTCAACCCTCAAAGAAACTTGTCGTGACACCACCCCCCCCCCCCCCCCCCCTCTCCTTTCACTTATAAGCCCCATACACAAAGGTTTCTGGCTATGCTACTTACTGTTTCTTCATTCGCCTTAGCATTTTTGTTTTCTTACTTTAACCGTGAAACTCTTTCGTTCTCTGGCAAAAATGGAGTAGGATGCCAAAAGCAGGCTACCGAGAAACTCGAACTGTCGTCAGCACGTTCTACAGAAGGTGGAAACAACAACCTAAAAAAAAATGAAGCAAACGTAAAGCAAAGCAATACTGCAGGTCTCGTTCGAATTCGGAATGGCTTTCATGGGATGTTCGCACACCTTTGAAATGCATTCTTAACCCACTCTTTAAACTACCACTTTATAACTTTCTTTCTCGCCGTCTTTATTATTATTATTATTATTATTATTATTATTATTATTATTATTATTATTATTATTGGCTGAAAGTAGCCCCGAATTTTCACCCTAAGGTCGCAAGCGTCACGTTCCGCAGGATATACTCGAGATACGTACGATCAGGAAGAAAAAAAAAAAGAGCAGTGCTGCATGAACTACCACCTGCTCTCCTACCTCCATTCGCGTTTCTATTTTCTTGTCTTTATTTATCTTTTCTTTTTTTCTTCGGTCTCTGGCTTCCGCATGAGGCTCCCAATACTGCTTGCTAGTTTTTCGAGAATAAGAACTTTCCTCGCGGCTTTCTTTCTTTCCTTCTTTTTTTTGCCCGTCATACCAACGCCTTTATTCGCATCATGTGCGCACGAAGACCGAGTGCGCGAGAAACCGAAAAAAAAAAAAAATTGGCAGATCCCACGTGCAGTGGGAATGAAGGAAATGCGAAGCACGCATCAGGACCGTAAAATGGATTTGCATTGTTGTCTCGCTATTTATGTTGGTCATGCAGTCATGTTGTGACATACCAATTTTCGTGTATATCCAATTAACGAAACGGCCTGGAGAGCACCAAGACCGTGGCATGCAAATCATGTCGCTCATGACATGCATGTCATGATTTTCGTGTTATGACCTGTCACTTATGTCCGTCATGCAGTCATCTTGTGGCATGCCAATTTTCGTATACATCCCATTAACGAATCGCGTGGCATGTAAATCATGTCGCTCATGACATGCATATCATGATTTTGGTGTTATGACCTGTCATTTATGTTCGTCAGGCAGTCATGTTGTGCCATGCCAATTTTCGCATACATCCCACTAGCGAAACGGCCTGGAGAGCACCAAGACCGTGACATATAAATCATGCCGCTCATGACATGCATGTCATACTTTTCATGTTATGATCTGCCATTTACGTTCGTCATGCAGTCATGTTGTGGCATACCAATTTTCGTATACATCCCACTAACGAAACGACCACGAGAGCACCAAGACCGTGGCATGTAAATCATGCCGCTCATGACATGCATATCATGATTTTCGTGTTATGACCTGTCATTTATGTTCGTCAGGCCGTCATGTTATGCCATACTAATTTTGGCATACATCCCCTTAGCGAAACGGCCAGGAGAGCACCAAGACCGTGGCATGTAAATCACGCCGCTCATGACATGGCTGTCATTATTTTCATGTTGTGACCTGTCATTTATGTTCGTCAGGTAGTCATGTTGTGGCATACCAATTTTCGTAAACATCCCTTTAGCGAAACGGCCAGGAGAGCACAAAATCGTAGGCGGCTAGATAGATAGATACGCTCAAACTCGCCGAAGTTCGCTAAGAAATGCTTCGCATTTAAAATTGGCAGATCCTACGTGCAGTGGGAATGAAGGAAATGCGAAGCACGCATCAGGACCGTAAAATGGATTTGCATTGTTGTCTCGCTATTTATGCTGGTCATGCAGTCATGTTGTGCCATACCAATTTTCGTGTACATCCAATTAACGAAACGGCCTGGAGAGCACCAAGACCGTGGCATGCAAATCATGTCGCTCATGACATGCATGTCATGATTTTCGTGTTAGGACCTGTCACTTACGTCCGTCATGCATTCATGTTGTGGCATGCCAATTTTCGTATACATCCCATTAACGAAACGCGTGGCATGTAAATCATGTCGCTCATGACATGCATTTCATGATTTTCATGTTATGACCTGCCATTTATGTTCGTCAGGCAGTCATGTTGTGCCATACCAATTTTCGCATAGAACCCATAGCGAAACGGCCAGGAGAGCACCAAGACCGTGGCATGTAAATCATGCCGCTCATGACATGCATATCATGATTTTCATGTTAGGACCTGTCATTTATGTTCCTCATGCAGTCATGTAGTGGCATATCCAATTTTCGTAAACATCCCATAGCGAAACGGCCAGGAGAGCACAAAATCGTAGGCGGCTAGATAGATAGATAGATAGATAGATAGATAGATAGATAGATAGATAGATAGATAGATAGATAGATAGATAGATAGATAGATACGCTCAATGTCGCCGAAGTTCGCTAAGAAATGCTTCGCATTTAAATAAAGAAAGGCGTATGTGTATGGCAAACAGCAATGACGGGCGGAGCTATGGGGGCTTAGCGAAGCGGCTTCTTCCTTGGGGATCCAGACAGACAGACAGACAGACAGACAGACAGACAGACAGACAGACAGACAGACAGACAGACAGACAGACAGACTTTATTGCGTATCCGGCGTGTTTGTGGACTGGGCTTCCGCCTAGGTATCGGCCAGGAGGTCTTGCCTCCTAGCGGCTTCCTCGGCCCGCTGGATTGCCCAGAGTTGCTCAGTGAGGGTTGAGCTGAGTAGTGCGGCCTGCCAACGCACGCGGAGGCTGTCATTGGAGGCAGCATTCTCATTTCTGTGTATTGTTTATCCCTGGCATTCCCATAGCACATGTTCCAAAGTAGCGCTTGCATCACAGTCTCTTCTTGTTTTTTATTTTTTAGGGGCGAAGCACTTTAGGGCCGAGGCTTGTCCGGCGTCCGTCAAGGTCTTTCGCCCTCTCGCCCATGCGTGTGTGGTGTGGAACACGCTCTCACCCGCGAAAGCGTCCGTGAGTCACGGCACAGCACTGTGTAAATCGAAACGCAGACACTAGAGGGCGTTGGTTCCACACGACACATCCTCTTTCTGCCGTGGATGGAAATGAACGTGAACGCCATCTGGACGATTTCTACGCAAAGTCACTTACCAGTTCCACGGCCGGTCTGGACGCGCGCGTTCGCTCCCTCAGCGAACGCGCGCGTCCGCACCGGCCGTGCCCGGGCCAACGCATCCTCTGTATAGGTGGCGCTGCTGATTTCTTCCGCCACGGACGCTGGTGCTGATGCCGGATTTTCTGCGAAGCGAGCGCCATAACGCTGTTGCGTTAAAACGCGGCGTTCATCAGATCAGCTCGACCGAGGTCGCGGTTATGCACAACAGCACGTAGAAGCACAAGTAGCACCGGGCGGTGCTGACATAATTAAAACCGCCGACTACCCACGAACAATGCTCATCGTTCGTTTAGGGTTATCCCCGAATCTGATTGATCTAGCTACACAGACCTCAAAGGTAATCAAGGTTCTATAGTGTGCGGCCTTGTTTCACAGGAGAATTCAAAGCCACACATATACCAGCAAAGCTGCCGCACAAGAGCATCTGTAACCCTAATTAAGTCAAAGCAAGGCCAGCGGAATGTGGGCAAGCTGTTTTCACCACATCCACCACAACGACACGAAATGTGCGGAGCTCCTCGGGCACCCCTAACCGAAAGCCTTTCCTCGAACGCTCTCCAATTATCCCCTCCTCTGCGCAATCGCGAACACTCGACGCCTGCGGGTTTGTTAATCCCATCGGCCCACTCCGACCACCCCTTAATTATCGTAGCTGGCCGCGTGTTCATCATCCTCGTCTTGGCTTACTGCTTCGCATGCGGCTGATGCACGACAGCATCTAATCCGCTCTGGACAGATTACTACGCCCACCCGTCATACGGCTCGCCTCGTCCTCTGAGCTTCGGTCACACAACGCAGCGCTTTTCCTCTCCCCAGCGTTCCCTGACGCCCGCATAGAGGATGTCGCCTATTGACTCGAATGCTCAACGCAGCAGGGAACCGTCTTGCGCAATATGGTGGAGCAAGGCGGCTGAAGTGCATTCAGTGTTATAATTTGTGGGGGTTTGCGTGCCAAAACCACGATATGATCATGCGAGGGATGACGTATATGGTGAACGGCTCCAGAAATTTCGGCTATCTGGGCTTCTTTAACGTGCAATGACATCGCGCACAGTACACGGCCTTTTTAGCATCTTCGCCTTCGTCGAGATGAGACCGCCGCGGCAGGGGTAAAGAACCCTTGTCTTTCGGATCAGCTGCGAGGGACCACGCAGTACCACTGCAGATGTCTTGGCAATGAAACGCTCATTATTATTATTATTATTACACAGAGCACAAAAATCAAAAAACGTAATAAACATCACCTACAACACTCGCCGTCGTAGCCAAGGTATCGCGCTGCCAAGCTCGAAGACGCGGCTTCGATATGCCAGCGGCAAACTCGCACGTTTCCTATATACGCCTTCTTTTCGCCATTTTATACATCCTGCTATACATCTCTCCCCCTCACGCACTTCCAGCAGTCGAAAAGCTAACACCACGCACGTTATGCGGGGGGGGGGGGGGGGGTTCGACCTCCTCCTCCACCCCCCCCCCCCCCCGTCCCATAATATTAATAATAGGGAACAGATTGATTGATTTGTCGGGTTTAACGTCCCAAAACCAGCTCTGATTATGAGAGACGCCGTAGTGGAGGGCTCCGGAAATTTCGACCACCTGGGGTTATTTAACGTGCATTGACATCGCACAGCACACGGGCCTCAACAATTTGCCTCCATCGAAATGCAGCCGCCGCGGTCGGGATTCGATCCCGCGACCTTCGGATCAGCAGCCGAGTGCCATAGCCACTAGACCACCGTGGCGGGGCAATAGGTAACAGTGCGAGGCTACCATGTGCAGCTGGGCGCACGAGGTCCAGCAGGACCAGATTCCCGATCGAGCCAAGAAGGTAGCGGACACCTGTTCGTCCACAACCGCCCCCTTCCCTCATGGGACTAAAGTTTTTCCTCTCCTCCTGACCACAGCGGGCGAATTCCAGTGGGAGGGGGGGGGGGGGCTAAATACAAGGACACCCGGGTAACTAGATTTGGGTGCACGATAGAAAGAGTCCCACGTGGTCAAGATTAACACTGAAGCCCGAATTAAGCTTCGTTTTCTCTTCTGTAACACTCAGTCTATGCTGGCGAAATCAACGACATGCAATAGCGTTCTCGAATAATAATCTATCAGTCTCAAGTGAATCGTAGTTCCGCTTTAGTGTCTCTTTAATGTGCGCAACGAGCAGTGCTGGTATGAAGAGTAAATAAAGGAGGCCGATAAGAGCCGCGAGTTAAATGCATTCGCGTTATCCAAAGCAAGGTTTGGATTGTATAACTTCACGACTCCTCGACGGGCTTGGCTAGTCGAAAAGGGGAAGCACGGGCAAAGGCGGACAGTGAAGTCCCCCTTGTCCTCCAGCGGCGGTCGCATTTTCGATGGAGGCGAAAATGCCAGAGGCCCGTGTACTGTGCGTTGTCAGTGCACGTTAAAGAACCCCAGGTGGTCTAAATTTCCAGAGCCCTCCACTACGGCCTTTCTCTCCTCTATATCTCTTTCACTCCCTTTCCCCCTTTCCCACAGACGCTTAGCCATGTTTCCCACATGGGCTGCAGAAATTAGCGTCCTTTCCTAACCGAACCACAATCATCATCGTCATCATCCATCTTTTCGGTTGGTGACTCCGGAGACGTATGCCTGGTTGGTGGTCTGGCTTGCTATTCCAAGTGTTTAACGGTGGCTATGCTATTTACAATGATCACATGTAACACAACACGTTCGTGCAATCACACTTACACGCACGCTCATATGTACATATACACACACTAAAATGAAGTTTTCAGCGTTTCGTTGAGACATGTTGCGCATAGAAACGCTGTCAACGAATTTTCGGTTAACGTTGTACTTTCCGGGACACTTTTCGGGAGGGCCGCTCAGCGTCACTGGGGGCAGGGGAAAGGGAACGAAGGAGCTAGAAGTGGGAAATGCCGTTCATGAAATTTTGACCACTTCGGTTTCCTTTGATGCGCACCGATACCGCCCTGCTGTATCCAGGATAAATATAAGGACAAGACCCGGAACCTATCGCTATAACATAAAATATTTCTGCCTTTACGACAGTGCAGTATGCACTTTTAGATGCGAAGCAGCTTATGGCGGGGGCTTTGTCCGTCCCTCCTTCCGTCCCGCGTCCCACACCCCCATAGCGCATGCGCGTCCCCTCCCCCTCTCCTCTCCTGTGCTCCCCCTTTCTCTCCTCTAGGAATCCTCTACTCTACGGAGCGGCGCGCATGACAGGTGGTGCGACGGCTGCATACTCCGTTGGGGGCGCCACGGTAGTTCCGCGCTATGAAAATGACGGAGCGCGCGCGCCTCATTCTCTCTCCTGTGCAGCGCCGCGATGAGCGCTCGGGCCATCACGCAACCCACCGCCGTTCTCTCTCTTCTCTTATACATTCTCATTCGTCCTCTCAATAAAATTACGCCATCTCCCGCTCAAGCTAACCATCTCCCCGCTGCTTCGCATCCAGACGTGGTTCCCTTTAGCGGGAGATGGCGCAATTTTTTTTTCTCTCTGACATTACAGCAGACAAGCCACATGACTAAATAGCACTCGCCATGGCTGCGGCTGCGTGTCCACTGGCGCGGCATAAAAAAGTAATATACGACAAGAAAAGCAGGCGCACGCACTGACATCAAAGCATTCTCGGTATCAAGAACCAAAGTTGCTAAAGTTTATTTCGGAGCTGTTGAGGCCAGCGTCACGGAAAATCTTTTGATCGAGTGGTTTCGAATGCATCGATCATAATTACCCGGACCAATCATAGAAGGGCGTCTCAACTGAGGGCCATACTTTTGCGACGCAGTGGCTGCGCACAAACTCCGTGATTATCAATGAGTTGCGCAACAACTTGGACACATTTTCAACTCGTCGATCAAGTACGAGCCATCTATAGCTGATAGCTATTTCCTGTCGGAGTACCGCGTACACCGAAGAAAGTTCAGTTATGTAATCAATAAAAAAAAATAAAATCCGCGCGAACGCGCCTGTGTAGGTGAAGGTCCCTATAATCACTGCACGTGGTGACGTCAACGTGAACGCCGCGTTCCACTGCACTGACATTTGCCTAAGGGCCTCTGGATATTATTGTAACACCGATCGCTCTTTGGGCGTTTCCGAGTCGCACGACTCTGGCGCCAGCGTGCGTGTCCAATACCCGTTGAGGCGCTGCAAACCGCACCCTTCATATCCAAGCAACGTACACCTGGCCGCGGGTAACCTACCTGGCCGTCGGAGTAGTTGTCGGCAGGTAAATTAGCGGGAACACGGAAAAGCCGTCACCAGAAATGGACGGTCGTATATGTGCTGCAGACAAAGCGGTGCACAGAAAAAATAAAATAAAAAGAAGGGGGCGCGTGAGTGGTCGCTAACGGTGGATTCGGTGAAGCCATCGGTATCGAACGAGTATTGGCGGGTTACGATCGATGACGAAGAAGGTATGTGTATGATGGAAGGGAGAAAGAGGGAGGAGGTGGTGCACGATATATCACCCTGGTTTTTGCGGATGCGGCAAGAGAGTTTTTGCTTGTTCGTGGTAGGAGAAGC
The DNA here is from genome assembly GCA_013339685.2 of Hyalomma asiaticum. Lineage (NCBI taxonomy): Eukaryota > Metazoa > Arthropoda > Arachnida > Ixodida > Ixodidae > Hyalomma > Hyalomma asiaticum. The sequence continues at coordinate 49,260,319 of CM023486.1, forward strand.
AGGGCGGATGTGTGGACCTCGCGAGTAGTCTTTGCGAGGACGCATCTGTGGCTGCATATTGTGGCTGAGAAGTTAACTATAGGGGTCGAACACTGCTAGCTAAACCTGTAGTAAGAAACGGTAAACTCCTGTGTAATCTTCGCCACAAAAGTTTACTTGACCAGCACCCAAAATACAATATGCGAGCAGTGCGCGCGCGCGCGTGTGTGCGTGCGTTAAATTTGTCCCCCTGGTATAGAAAAAATATTAAAATAAAGTAGCGGGTAGCCCGCGCCACCATAAGGTATATCGGACTTAAAGCCAATTGTACTATAAAAAAAAATAAGGGGAAGTGTTCCCAAAAAGAAAATTTTGCGGAAAAGCCAATTGAAAAAGAATATGTATTCGGAAGTCGGAAGGGAGGTCTGCAGTGCTTTTCCTTGTGTGTGTGTGTGTGTGTGTGTGTGTGTGTGTGTGTGTGTGTGTGTGTGTGTGTGTGTGTGTGTGTGTGTGTGTGTGTGTGTGTGTGCGCGCGCGCGTGTGTGTGTGTGTGTGTGTGTGTGTGTGTGTGTGTGTGTGTGTGTGTGTGTGTGTGGTCTTCTATCAAAATGCGGGATTGCGATATCTACTTAACTGATATAAATGATCTGTTTTTCTATGCTGGGCACAGTTTCGCCCAACAAGCGGTTCGCCTGCCCTTTGAGTTCTACTGCGTCCTTCATCGTCACGACCACGTAACGGTATTAATAAAGATAGCTTAAACCCAATTCCCATCGAAATGATGAAAGCATGACTAACCCAGTAGCAGGAGTCTCGCGTTGCTGCATGTCCTATGGCTTTGTTATCATTGAGCGAGAGATCCCGATGCACACAAAGAATAAAAAGCACGATGTTGCCAACCCAGACCACAGACACCACAAACGGCAACCGGCAACAGGCTACCTCGTACCACCTCCCGTATCCATCCCAGCCGAGCGCTATAGACACAAGCCAATGCGCCAGGTGACAATAAGTCGAATATTTCGGAGTCTATAGGTCTTGTGAATATATTGAAACCGAGCACGACAGCGCTACATCGCGTTGTACTCTTAAAAGGGAACGCTTACAGGGTCCCTGAAACGTTTTTTTTTTTGATATTGCGTCACTCATTAGGCAACACAATTGTGAAATCATTCACACCATAAATAAAGCGAAGCACCATGCGCTAAGGCAGCTATGGGCTTATTTATGTCGCCTTCCTCCTTACAAGTTACCACTGCTGTTCCTCCTCAATTCTATCAGCAGCGGAGTACGCGCTAGCGACTACTGCGCCTCCCGCTCCAGCCGCTCTGCCGAGCCCTCCGTGGCGACATAGCGCCCCGATATACTTACTGAGGTCGCCGGCATCGTCAGTGCTAGCCTCTGTAATAGAGCGCCGGCGACTCGTGTGTACGCCGCCAGCTGCCGCGACGATACCGTTGGCTGAAACGAAGGAGCACGTTGTAGGAGCACGTTGTTCGCAGTTAGATTGGGAAAATTACGTGCACGTCACTGGTTAGGGGTCAATCAGCGGCTTCCCCATCCATCGTTCGATGGCGGGGGCGTTTGAAAACGCCTTTTGGCGCGCCGCTGCGATCTTTTGCGATGCGCGTGTTCGAAACCTTATTGTAAACTACACACTTTACGCAGAGCGCTGAAATCTGTCCTCTAATGATCTTAATGACTCGCTCTACCGGATCACCATGTTTGCACAAAATCGTCAATACCGTTTCAGGGTCCTTTTAAGCATCCTGCCATATTTCACAGGGAAGTGTAATAAACGCATTAAAGCTGTGTGCACAGTCAGCAAAAAAAAACACATGCCGATCCACTCCGTAAGTATGGTCGGACAGCGAAGCCGTGGGTTTTTCCAAGAGCCGACCAAATGTTCACACGCCATCCAAAATTCGATGCCTGAGTCAAGAGGAATCCTGAGCCATTCATATGGTTCACATGTTGTAGCATCGTGGTTTAATTGTTTCACGTTGTAACACTGGTGGAGTTGCTGGACTTCAACGTCCGATACTCGGGACTCCTTAGCGCATAACAGCGGCACTGCTAGTCCGAGAGGTAGCGGCAATACCGTGAGGTACTGGGTCCCAGAGATACTGGGGCGAGAGGTATATGGGAATCTACACCCAGCGCCTCCACCAGTGGCGCTACGTGAAACAAGCAAGATGAAGGACTATGATACGACAAAACAGAACGAGGATCTCTATTCAAAAACACACACACACAAAAAAGACAACACAGGAGCATACATACAAACCTTTCTCCTCTTCCGAAAGCCGGTGGTTCATGCCCGTTCTTCTAAATTGGTTTTCCTCGACTGCCATGGTGCAAACTATAGCTGTGACAATATATTCGCATCTCGCAGCGTTAATGCAGCGGTTAAGATAGTTGCCTTCGCAAAGTGGGGGCCCTGGTTCGAACCCAAGCATTGGCAACACATTTTTCTTTCTTTTTCTATCCTCGACTACAATCACTGGGCGCCTTACGTCTCCACCCCCCCCCCCTTTTTTTTTTTTTGTTCTTTCATCTGGACCTTTCAGAGCATTCTCAATGATCGGCGCGTCTTTCAGTTAGAACGGATGTTGTTGTTGTGGCTTTCAGCGAGAACGGCACAAGGACAACTAAGAAGACGAAACATTGCGCTTTCGTCTTCTTCATATTCTTTGTGCCGTTCACGCTGAAAAGCCGTTCCTGTGAAAATCCAACAAGCCAAAGCCTCAAGCTTTGAGTGTTTCAGTTGCCGGTTAAATGTCAATCCAGCCCCTTTGCCCTACTGTGCTCTTCGTTTCCTCTCATCTCCTGCTAGCCCACGTGACTACTTTTTAGCGAACGCAAACGATCATGGCACGGCTCTGCATAAGGAGCTTCGCAGGCAAAGCACGGGTATACGTGAAATTGTTAATAGGAGGGTCAAGGTTGGAACAGTTATGCAAGGGAAACGAGAACAATGATGCTATTATTGGTGCATCAGAGAAGGAAGCTTAAATAAATGAAATGATTATTAGACCAGCAGGGTCAAGCGCGGGCAGTCCTGATCCCATCAATTGCTGAAGTACGGAACAAAGAAACAATTTCCGTCCGACCATGAAAGCCCGGCTCCGAGTTTCCATACAGAACCCACCGTCACGCCGCGCACACAAGAGGCGTTGAAGCAACTTCCCGACCTACTAGAAGGAACTGATCTGGGGAGACAGGAGATTCCATCGGCCTTAATCCCCCCGCATACGTGGTCCGACGGTTTCGACCCTGCACGCACTCGCTGAGGCACTGTCGCACACAATATATCGGGAAGGACTGCGCGTCTGTGATGTCCTAATAACGTTCTGTCCCGACCGTCGGAGAAAGAAGCCAAGCCCCGGATAACGCGTCTTCAGATTCAGTCTCCCTGATTGCGTGCACCGTTTGCCGGAGCTCGAAACACGCGAAAGAATGAAGGAACGAAGGATAACAAGAAAATAACTTCATTGGATATAAGGCTTCTAGGCAAGTGGGTGCGGTCCTCAGTTCACGACACTCCACCGGCCTTTGTGGCTCGCTGGGCTTGGTCCGAGCAGAGCCAATTGACTCTGCCGGTCCCTGCTAGTGTAAGACAGGCCTCCCACTGCCGCCTCCGAGACGTCGTCCTCGGAAGCGGAGAATTGATTTCGTGTGACCGCGATTCACACTCCCAGGTAATAGGAAAGAAGTGCCCCAAATACCGATGCTGGCAAAGTCACACGAGAGAGGGTGCGAAGAGTCTGTGCGCGCAAATAAAAGCTCGAAAGAAAAAAGTACGCAGCTTCCGTTAGGCCGCGCAAGGCCAGATCACAGCGAAGCTGACCAAGCATCATCACCATCGTCCTTTGCGATTATGATGATCATTTCGATCATCATAATCATCTTAATCTTGATCACCGTCTTTATCATCGTCACCATCATCTGTTTCGTCATCACACTCATCATATTCATAGTTATCATTTTTGTGTGCTCAAAGCGTCGTGTTGTGTGCTACACTAAAATTACCTTCTTCAGCTTCACCTGCTTCATCTTTATCTTCATCTTTTCTTCTTCCGGTGACGCATCGCTGTGACGTCACATTATGTGATATAGGATGGTGTCGTGGATATACTGGTATGCTGGTACAGAACGGTGTACAAGGCTATGCTGGTAGACGTATAGCGTCGCTCGGTTACTAGGCAAGGTCGTTTAAAGGTCATATTTCGTGGTAGGACAAACTTTGGCTAGCTTAAGCAGCTTCGCTGCTAAGAAAATGACGCTGAGAAACAAACTGAAGGCACGAGACCAAGAGCATCTTGGAGCACACGTGCCAGCTGCTGCCACGCGACTTACGCGCAACGACCTATATATATCTGCCGGAAACCTAAGAATCAACGATCGGAAAACGAGGCGTATCAACTCGGAAAGAATTTCTATATAGGCGCGCCAATTAGTTATGTTCGTTCGTTCCCATGACGTCATCATTGATTGATTGATTTTTGGGGTTTTACGTCCCATAACCAGCTGTGATTATGAGAGACGCCGTAGTGGAGGGCTCCGGAAATTTTGACCACCTGGGGATCTTGAAAGGGCAACTCCGGCGGTTTTTTCCACCATATTCTGATATCAATCTTTTCCAGCGGTACCTGAACCACCGCCAGGGTGGTTCAGTTTGCTCAGAAACGCACCAATAATTTTAAATGAGCAACTGAAAGTCGTCTTCAAACCGAAACCGAAACGGGTAGATTCATGTGTGGTGACGTCACAACCTTCCCGTCACCAGAAATATGGAACTGGCGCCAAAGAAATTCCAGTGGCGAGGTCATCCGAGCTTTTCTGATCTTGACAGCGACGATTTGAGCACTGAAGTATCGGCGTTTTGCTTTTGAAGGCTCTCTGGCTCGGGCAGGCGGCGAGGAGGTGATGACGTCGAAAACACAGGGTGGCCCGCGTGAGAATATTTTAATTCATTTTTAAAATTTTTTAAAATTCATTTACAGGAAAACTAAGCTGACCTACATCCGCCTGACTTGGCATATATTATTACAGTACCGAGGAGAATATATATTAAAAATTTTATTGAGACCAGTGGAGACTGAAATATCGCCGGAGTTGTCCTTTAACGTGCACTGACATCGCACAGCACACGGGCCTCAACATTTCGCCTCCACCGAAATGCATGCAGCCGCCGCGGCAGGGATTCGATCCCGCGACCGTCGAATCAGCAGCCCGAGTACCATAGCCACTAGGCCACCGTGGCGGGGAGGATGTCATCATGGGACGAACTTTCAGTGGTGTTGAGTCCTGGAAAGTGCCCGTATTTTGGAATTCGAACGTACAGAGGGAATGGTGGAGCGTAGTTTTGGGAGTACAGAAGGCGCGCAGTCAACCGTTATAATGACACGCTGCACGCATAGAAGTGCAGATGCACACCCGGTTTTGTCTCTCAAATACGAACCGGTTCTTGCAAGTAAAAATTAGGAAGATTCGTTATTAACCTAACGCTGCGCGACGACCACGTATGATACGGAACGTGCGTAAAACCCAGAAAATGGACACGGGTGAGTCAAGTCAGAGGTCGAGTTCATGATTTGATTGATCAGTTCAGGGGTTTGACGTCCAAAAACCAGCTGTGATCTTGAGAGGCGACGCAGTGGAGCCCTCCGGAAATTTCGACCATCTGGGTGTCTTTAACGTGCACTGTCATCGCACAGTACACGGGCTTCAACATTTCGCCTCCATCGATATGCAGCCGCCGCCGGCCGGGATTCGATCCCGCGACCTGCGGATCAGCATCCGAGTACCATAGCCACTAGACCACCGTGGCGGGAGACGAGTTCATGCAGCCAACGCCATATGAACGCGTGTGGGAAGCTGCTGCTAGACGCACCGGTGCACCAATAATCTTTATTTCCGTAAGCAGGCGGTTGGCTGGCCAGCAATGCAACACAGACAAATATAAAGATGCTATCCGTTACGCAGCAGAAATTGCTTAGAGCGATTTCCAATGTGGCTTTCAGAAGTTATACTGAACCATTCAGAGCGCATGGTATCATGCACTTATCCGTCATGTACAATCCTTGCCTTTTACAGCTCCGCAAAACACAAATGGAACACGGCATAGTTTTCTTAACCGAAGTCGCCGACCTCCACATTAACACCCGCCTCTACTCAACCCGGCACATTCATGAATACTGGTCGTCTCTCACCCACGTACTACGTACGGTTTTCAGACTATAAAATATACACTACCTGCATTACTAAACAAGTGTGGCTTTTTTTTCCCCTCCTTCAATGACACTTCTCTTAATTCCCTGCGAAACCTTTTCCGTTAATTTATTTCCCTGCGTTGCCCTGCCACTCTCTGTATATTCTACATTGAATGTTTCACAAGACTATTTCTGTACCCGTTGCAATACTTTCCTTTTATGCTGCTATTTCACTCTGAGTTTCTTTTTTCCTATTGTAGAATATAATGCTATTTTTCTTGTGTGTGCGTATTGATGCACACGTGGTGGAAGGGAGCACCGTCACGCAGCAGTTAGGCGCCTTTTATCGCTTTCTTATCAGTCACAATTCTGTTTCGTACACGCATTTCAGGAATAAAGACTCGGACTCAGCTAGCCTGGTGCTGCTGGGAGCACGGTTCTTTTGTGGTTATTAAAGCGAGACACAGACATAACGTAAGCAGCTGTAAAGGTGTCCCTATGTGCTTTCCCAAAGGACGACGCATTGAAAGACACATTGTAACTGTGCATCCATAATGCCTGTGCGTTTTTTTTTTTCGTTCTTGTAAATTCACTGGACATTGCCGCGTTCCCCCAGACACTTCCCATCTGTCATTTGGTCAAATCCTATTACACAAAACTTCCGGTTCCCACGTACGGGAAATTAAACGGACATCTTATCAAGTTAACCTCCTACGTTTAAAGGGGTCCCGCAACAATTTTCCAAGTAAATCCTTAGTGCACGACATCAGTTTAAAGAGCTAACTGCCTCACGAATCGCCTGCCCCAAAATGTTTTTCAAACCCTTTTGATATTAATGGAGTTACAGAGTCAAGTCTGAGGGCAGTTCCACAGCGCGAAAGCGTTCACTATCGTTTCGTCGCGACAAGCGTGGCGGCTTTGGGACAAAAAAACCCTAGAAATCAATCAATCCAGATACACAGAGAGGGGTGAAAGAAACAGCGAGAAGTCAGGACAGCGCGCGTTATGGACTTGAACGTTTTCTTATCTTTTCGTTCCTTTAATGTATTCGCGCTCCCTCAGGGACGACAATCTTGTGGCTGGAGTCCCTGCAACTGAGCACGAGAATAAGCCAATGGTATAGTTATCAAAATTATTTCTTAGTCCTTGCAAACTATCACGTGTTTTGTTGAAAGAGGAGCAGGTGCTTCCAGATGTATTTCCAAACGAAACTGAAATTCCCGGCTGCATGTATAGTGCAACAATATTCGGCTGTCACGTATACATGAGCATTCTCTATCGAATCGGCAGTGTGGCTAAGTTCAAAAAGTGCCGCAGGGCCCATTTAAACTAAACTGACGCGTTATCGCCCTTATTTAAACATATGACGCGATTGAACAGAACTGCGGTGAATATTGGTGCTTGCCTAGCAGTGTAGTTATTCCAGGTGCACATAACATGTGGGACAAGTTTAGTACTACGGTAAGCATCGCATGCTACCGAGACAAAGTTTTCGCCATGCTATACTACGTGAAACAGCGAGAACCCAGCGGTGAGCTGCGTGGACATCATCGTACACCAGGTAAGGAGCGAGAACTCCTAATCCTTCGAAGGCAACGCCGGAAGGATGACAGCAGTGAGCGATGATCCACGCAAACGGGGTAAGATATTATCGCGATACGTATATGCACGGAAAGTGCTCTCAAAGTTTGCAGGCGTATAGCCACCCAACGTACGACGACAATAACGATCGTACTTATTTTCGCACCTTTAGCCACGCGAAGCGTACAAGTTTGCAGGCACGCAGGTATACGCGTGGGATCAAGCCCGTGCTTCCAACCTCAGCTTATATCTTGCACCATAAGATGTGTACAAAGAAAGATAGTGAGAAAGAGGGAATGACGAAAAACCAAACAAACAAAAAAAGCAGAGAACTGCGGTAGACCCAGCCGTCTAAAGCAGTTCCACTCAACCTGAAAAGCTGTAGCAAGTGTCGAGCACTGACTCCCCCATGTTTGCCTTGCATGGTGTTGTGCTTGTGGTGTGTTCTGGTTTGGTTGCCGTGTGGTTATGCTGTGCTGCTTTTTGCGCGTTGCTCGTTACGTTTACGTTTTGTGTGCTTATCATTTTCTGTCGTACGCTGTCTATATGTGTTAAGCTGGGTGCTTGTTCTGTTATTACACTTTTCTCCAAATAAGGCTACATGGCGCATGCAGTGGGCCGATCGCAACAACGCGTCCGCTCGTCCCTCTGTAACCCCAGACAGAAGACGAGGCTTTCTTTCTTTCTTTCTACACTGCCCCCAGGGTAATCACTATTACGTAACCGTAGGCTAACACCAAGAGTGAGTAGTGGGTCAAGGGTAGGAGTGGGTCGGCCTTTCCATGTTGCGTAACGTGACACAGCGTGGTACATTAGACGCCGACAGTGGGCCCCTGAAACGTTCTGCACTTAAATGCTGCCTATGTGTTCTCGTCTATCGCTTCAGAAACTCGGAGCCTGCTGCACACTACAGCTGCACAATACATCCCCACAATGGTCTCCTCCTGCCCCACCTGTTCACCACGTGGCTGTGAGTCTTTTCCGGCGCCTACTTGACCACCTCGACGTACCGCATTCTCCGTCTCATTCCGACGACCTTTACAACCACCATAAGGCACACTGTTTTTTTTTTTCAACAAAAGACAACAGACGGTTTTGAACACGGCTTTGTTCGACAAGTGCCATCCTTACCTGACTGGCTCTTGCCACATGGTTGTACATACTGTGTTCTCAACCAGGGCTCCGATGAAAACAGTGCTGTAGTAGGATATGTCAGCGAGTTCTCGATTTTTTTTTGAACCACATAATTCATGCACGACATGCTTCGTACGCTATTTATTGGGCCATATTTTCTGTACGCTATTTCTCGTACGTTGTTTTATGCCACCGTTTTGTCAGGGTTTCCTTCGCATGAGACGTGTAATGCCTTAAAGGGATACTAAAGTGAAAACGTGAAGTGGTTTAAGTTGACAACTTATGTTTCGAGAACTCGACTGGAACAATTCGAAAAATTGTTCGAACAACTCGAACAATTCGTCACTTTAGGTTCGGTACTAAAAAGAAAGGGCGAGAAAGTTGTGTTAGTTTTGAAATTCACGCGGGAACTTCGGCCTCGCAATGTCAGAAGGACATGTTTCTTTAAAATGCGAAGCATTTCCTAGCGAACTTCGGCGACTTTGAGCGTATCTATCTATCTAGCCGCCTACGACTTTGTGCTCTCCTGGCCGTTTCGTTAATGGGATGTATACAAAAATTGGTAAACAAGACGACTACATGACGAACATAAGTGACAGGCCAGAACATGAAAATCATGACATGCATGTCATGAGCGGCATGATTTACATGCCACAGTCTTGGTGCTCTTGCGGCCGTTTCGTTAACTTCATATGTACCAAAATCGGTATAGCGAGACAACAATGCAGATCCATTTTACGTTCCTGATGCGTGCTTCGCATTTCCTTTATTCCCACTGCACATGAGACCTGGTATATTTTTTTCGTATGCTCGGCAAATTCGCCTTATCAAATGCTCCGAAAACCCCGCGTTAAGTTTCCTCTGAACACAATGTATGCTTTCTTACCGACAAGTAGCTATGTAGCAGATGCCGTCAAAGATCTATGGCGTCACCCGTATTAGTTTTGGAGCTTCAAGGCGACGGCGTCATCACCTGTATTTACCTCTTTCTGCGTGTCCTCTAGCTTACCGAGTGTCCTGTCCACAGCAAGAGTACTGCTTTTGGTATTGCTAAAAGGGAAGCTACTAATACGACAAATATTACTTTTCACTTCAGTGTTCCTTTAAGAGAAAAAGATTAAAGAAATTAAGGCCCCTCAGCGCATGTTATGACGACTTGACGGCGATATCCACTATGCATTCTCATAAAGTTTCGCTTTGTCATGTTAACTTCATTTCCAATTCACTTCATTCGTCCGCGATTCACTTTTAATTCACTTTGATTTATGCTGTGTACAAAAACTGACATGCGCTAATTGCTTTCCTACTCTTCTTGTTCACTCACATTGATTTAAGTCTCGGTTCAATCCCAGTTCACACGTTCATTCGATTTATGCAGCGTTCTCATCATTCTCTTTACTCAATCGGCATCGTTTTAATGCAACTAAGCGTGCTCTAAATGACATTCGGAATCTCATATGACGCCATACGATATTTGGTACTGCTCACGCTGTCAACCATTATGCCGACGGACGTTCACTTTTCGTGTTCCGTGAGACATATGACATGTTTTCGCCTTAACAGAAATATCTTTAGGTCACGGAACCCGTAATCCTCTCTGTATCCTGGATGTCAAGGGCTCAGGACACAAGGCATACCGAATATCACACCCTCCCCCTCCAACCCCCCCCCCACCCAACGCCCCTCTTCCCGTAATAATACAACAATAAGGATCGATGGAAGAGTGTGCGAAGCTTTGCCCGAGGAGGGGCTCTGACAGTCGACATCCATATTACGACGCAAATTCCTCTCCACCACGATGCACAGCCGACGAACCGCGACCGATTCGCGATTGCCTTTGCCACGCACCATCGAGTCCGTATATAGGATAGAGAGCATATGTACAAGAAAAGGAAAAAGATGAGGGGGGAAGGGGGGGGGGAAGACGACGCCCACTGAGATACGACGATCTCCCCGGCCTCGATCGTCCATGAGATGGAATCCGATATCTAGGAATCCTGATACGCAAGTCATGGCACGGAAGAGCCCGCGCCTGTTCTCATAGCGAGCCCCACCGGCGCCATGTTCTCAAGAACTCAAGCGCCCAGACTCGGCACATACGCAATGCCAAATAGTATCGATCGCATCCGTTAAGATGCTCTTTAAATAAGGCCCCTATGTCCTCTCATTCAAATGACCCCTGACATTACAGCTGTTCAAGGAGGATTCACGATCTCCTGGTTCAAAACGCACAGACGTTTCCCGCGTGCTTCTGAATATTGTTACGGGAGGTGTTATTAAATGATAGAAGGCTGCCACCCGTCAAGTCAAGACTGCGCAGAGTACACGGGGTTCAGTCTATCAAGGCAGCGTGAGGCACAGCCCCACCATAATGTCTTCGTATTGTCATCGCTCATGACATTAATTCACTCATCCGCATCTTCTCCTTCCTTTCCACGTAAGTTTTCTTTCTCCAATGGAACACCATTCCTACTCCGTTCCTTCTTATTGTACTGCCTAAGTGCGCCAAAGGCACACAGGTGCATTACAGAGGGTGCTGCCTTCCAATAAAGCAAACGTAATTACAGCCTGCACCTGTTCTTATGAGATACAGGAGAGCACCAAGGGCAATCGACAGGCACTGAACTCGCGTCATGTAAGCAACGACAAACTCCCCCCTTGCACTCACTCACTCACTCACTCACTCACTCACTCACTCACTCACTCACTCACTCACTCACTCACTCACTCACTCACTCACTCACTCACTCACTCACTCACTCACTCACTTGTCTGCAATTACCGCAACTCTAACTATAGACCAATGATATTGCGGGGTTATTTACTACAGACCAACGCGGGTATAATACGACACCAACGTAAACTGCTTTCTCAACGATACACCGTTAATGAAAATTCAGCCCACGCCTCGCATCACGATGCGTTTTATTGGTCATAGTCCAGAATTCGGCGAAAGCTCGTATGGTCAGGTAGCATGTTGTATTAGTGGAAATTTACGGTCACAGACCAAGTCAAAAAAGTTGTTTTGACGTTTCGGAGCTTGTACAGGTTCCTTGTTCATAATGCAGCGGACGTAGCGCCGTTGCCCACTTAAATATGCAATATGTGACGTAATGAACGGGCATAAATTTGAGGCATGCTTTCCATCTGTCCTGTTCACCGGTATCCGGCGTCGTCTGCATCAGCAAAGATTCCAGCAGCAGTCTCGTTGTCAGATTTTACTCTTTAGCTATGATTGCAGCATTTTCCCAAGCGATGGAGTGATGACTCTTGTGCACATGCTCCGCCAGTGCGTTGTACACATGGCGGTGATTTTGAACATCGCGCTTGTGCTCTTTCAGTCGTCGAATGAAGTTTCCTGTTTCACTAGCAGTCGTGGCACGGGATCTTATAGATTACCCTTTTCTTCTTGTAAGCGGTCCGTCAAGTTGACGACTTTGCTGCGGAGTTCGTTAGACGGCACATGCGCAACGCGTAAATCATATTTTGAAAATACCCTTGAAAGTGCTTCGCTGATACCAGGTATATGTAGGGAATGCTGGCCCGTTTTTGATAAGTTCATTTCTCGGCTGGCTGAGGATTCAGCACCCGTTTTTCGATTCTGCGAACAAAAGCAGCCGAACAGCCGTTATTGGACAGTTCTTGGCGTACCGTAAGAAGTTCTCTTTACACTTCGTCTTCGCTCGAGCACAAGTGGGTGGCCCGATGAATCAAAGACGACGCGACAGAAATGTTACGCCCAGTCGGGTGGCAGGACGCAAAATGGAGGTAGCGACCGGTATGGGTCATTTTCCGATAAACGGAAAAGGATAGGCCGCCGTCGGAACGACGTGCGAGTACGTCTAGGAAAGGCAGCTTGCTGTTTTCTTCTCGCTCCAGAGTAAATTGTATGGTCGGTTGTACGGCGTTGAGGCTTTGTAGCAACCGGTCGACGTCGTTTTTGTGCAAGATACCGAAGCGGTCTTCCACATACAGGTCTGAACTCTGTCAGGTCAGAACTTTTTCTCCAGTGCTTCCACCACAAGGTTTGCGGTTGTAACGGACATTGATGCGAGCATAGCAGTCCCCTTTGTACGCTTGCAGATTTTAGAGTTGTAAGTAAAGTACGCGTTACTTAAACACAGATAAAGCAGCTCAAACAACTCTGAGGGATCCAGGGGTGTCCGGTCAGCGAGGCTGGTGTCTCTGGAAAGGGCTTCTTTGCAGGAAAGGGCTCCTTTGTTTTTATTGGTGTATACACAGTGAGCGCGTGTCGCCAATGCGGCTTTCTAAATCGATCGACTCCTCGCGCCAATGCACCGATACGACACAGAGGACCAGACGACCTTCGCGCGTATCCAGCCGCCACAGGAGTGGCTGCTTTAATTTCCCGGACTGTATAAAAAAAAATAGCGAAGCTTGCACTAGTGGCGCGAAGCTAGTAAAGCAGCATCACGTAATAGCTGGGTCGAATCGAAGAGCGGGCTTACTTTTTGCTCCTGCATGACATCGCCGGATCGACCTAAAACAGCTGCGCTGCTAGAACGTTGTGTACTTTAAATGTATAAGCCTGTAGTTTCGGAAAAACACCGTTCCTTTTCCTGGAATAGAGTGATGTCACCGAAAAGATGTAGCTAGGCACAAAGCAGGCCCCCTCCTTCGGTCAGCGGTGGCTATCGTGCCTCTTCAGCCCGAGACGTTCGGAAGACCTTTGAAACAGTTTCATTTCATTTATTTGGGCATTTCGCAAAGAAGGGGGCAAAAGGAAAGTGTCTGTCTACTGACTTGGCCCACTCTGCGTGGGGCACTTCAGACAGGTACAGCAAGGTAACACATAGAAATGTGAATATATATATATATATATATATATATATATATATATATATATATATATATATATATATATATATATATATATATATATATATATATATGCGAACAAGAAATAGACGAGGAATACTACTGAAATAGGAGAAATATAAAAAAGACGCGAGAAAATAGAAAATTCCTCTTCGAGCTAATGCAAAATACAGTGTGATCGACACTAACATATAGTTGATATAGAGTTTCTGTGGACAGCTGAGCAAAGTAAAAATTACTCCACTCCCGCAACGTAGAAGTGCGTCGCGGTTCGCGCACATCTGATTGCATGAAGTGTAGCGCAAACCCACGCCAAAAGCGACGAAGGAAGAACATTATAGGCCATCATCGTAAGAAGCAGCGGAAACAAAACAAAAACAAAAGGAACAGAAAAGAAACCGAAGCAGAGGGAACACGCGGACAAAGCCTGAATGAGCTCGTGTGTTTATAGCGCTGTGTTCGCGTGTTCCCTCTCCGGGTCTTTGATTTTTGCGCTGCTTCTTACGATGACAGCACACCAGCTGGTCCCAGCAGGACACCCATTAGGCTATCGTCTTCACAGCACTATTGAGGACGATGCCGCAAAGCTTAGTCCTGGCTTCTATAGCGGAGTTATCCGCCTAGACACGCATCTCTAGAGCAAGTGTTGTGGAGAGCGCAAGCACAAGAATATTAATAATAATAAAAAAGCAAACTCACGTGTCTTACAGAACAGCAAACAGTTGTTTCTTGCACCTACCTAGAAGGAAAAAGAAATAAGACTGTAATCGAACAAAGTGGACGCAAGAAACACATTTAACACTGCTGCCGCCAAAAAGGTTTCATCCAAACGGTTACATAAAAATCGCAAATGCTTGGATTTGTCTAAACGACGTAAACACGCACACTTTCGTACAGCGCCGACAAGAATCGGTAACAACGTTCCCGAGACAATGCTACGACCAGGAAAACAAAATCTAGTGAAACGCCAAAGATAAAATAACATAAAATAAAGAAAAAGTAGAAACAAGATTATGCGGTGCAGTCTCGTTCACACAAAAAGGAAAATGAGATGGAGAACGTTACGTCCAAGCAGAAAGAGTTCCATTTAATTTGTCCGTGGATAGCAACGCTTAGTACCGTGGTCTACCCACGTGCAACCTGCAATGAACTGAATGGGTTGTTTAGACCGCTCTCTGCTCTAGCGACCAGTCGAGAGAGCGAGAATAAACTTTTATTCCTAAATTTACAGAACTACGTCATTGGGTGGGGCACTCACTCCAGGGCTCGATTGCCTTGCGCGGCCCTGCGAGCCCGCTGGACCAGCTGCTGCTGTTCCTGCCGGCGTGAGCTGAGCAGTGCAGCCTCTTAAGAGGAAGGGGTGGGGTTGGGGATGGGAGGAACGCCCCGTGGGGCAGAGCATTCCCACGTGGAGTGGTACACATATCCACAGAAGGGGCAGTATGAGGGGTAGAGAGTCGGATGAAGAATATTTAGCATGTAGAGGCAAGGAAATGAATTTGTCTGCAGTTGCCACCATAGCGGCAGCATCTGCTCTGTTAAGTGAAGGATGAGGACATGTGTAACGGTTCTGTCGGCAGTACACCAGCGTTGCGTTGTAGTTTAGTGGTTCTGTCGGTGCGTCGTCTGGGTGGGACAGCTCTTCCGATAGCGCCCGGAGACCTCGGGCAACCGCATGAACGCGTTCATTACCATGGACTTAAAATTGCAGCGCGACCAAGACTAAGACAGGAGACGCATGAATCACACAGACCTCCCGTCTCCTGTCTTAGTCTTGGTCGCGCTGCAATTTTAAGAGCATGAACCAACTAGCCCAAGTCAAAATTCTGCTATTACCATGGAAAGAGGCGTGTCCAGGAGTCCAGACAATACGCACAGGACGTAATGCGGACGGCGGGACAGAAGAAAGGATGGTGTGTGTCGGTGCAGCCCCAAGTCTTTGAGTGAAGGCACGGCAAGCAGCCTGCAAGTCTGTCACTATAGTGACAGGACTGTCATGTGACAATGTCGGGGCGTGGACAATGGCCAGAGCGAGAGCTCCCTCCTCTGCCATATAGCAATGTCAGGAGTACGCAGTGTGCAGACGCTACAAGGGCGTCGGTGTCGTCTATCACGGCTAAACACATGGCAGGCTTCTCTGGGTAGCACGCCACATCAGTGTACAGTAAGTCTTTGGCGCCATCTCCATAGACACGTGTCATAGCCTAAACTCGGGCACGTCGACGACCTGTGTGGCGGTGGGAATTCATGTTCCGTGGAATCGGAGCCACTTTGATGAGCGCGCGAAGAGTTGGAGCAGGTTTATTTTGTGATACCTGGGTGGGTTTTTTCAGGAATTTGGTAGCCAAAACGTGAAAGAATGACGCAGCCCTGACGGGTCTGCTTGAGCCGTTGGAGCTGACTGTTGCGCTGGGCCTCAAGCAGTTCGGTTACGGTGTTGTGGACTCCGGGTTGAAGGAGGCGTTGCGTAGATGCGTGTGGAGGCAAGTCGAGAGCAGCCTTCATCGCCGTCCGTAGACGGATGTCCATCTTTTTGGTTTGATCTAGCGTGAGAATATGTTAGGGAAGGTGATAGGTGAGCCGACTTACTATGAAAGCTTGTACTAGGCGGAAGACATCCCTCTCACAGAGGCCTCTTCTGCGATTGGTGATGCGGTGGATCATGTACTTAGTTCAGGTTATGCTGAGTCAGAAGTTGTGTAGTGGACGAGGCCTTGTCATCAGACTGGATGTGGAGGCCTAAAATACGAAGTCGAGGTACCTCAGGGATAGGACGGCCATCAAGGAACTATGAAATGTCGGGAGAATCGTGGGTGTTGCGGTGCCGCTTGTGTGCCAGTAACAACTCCGAGTTTTCCCACTGAGCCTCTAAGGCCGCCGGTTGCAGCATAGTCTTGAAAAACGGACGCAGCCGCCTGTAGAGCGTCCTGAATGGTTCCACCTGATCCTTTGGTTGCCCAGATTGTAACATCATCTGCATAGATGGCATGCTGAATGTTGGGAATCTGTAGTAATATTGGAGAGAGTTTAGCCATAGCGGGTGAAAGGACGGAGCCCTGAGGTGTTCCTCTGCCTGCGAGACGAATGATGTCCGACCGGAGGTCGCCAATCCCAATAGTGGCCGTGCAGTCAGAAAGAAAGGCCCTGACGTAGTTGCAGATGCAAGCGCCGCACTGGGAGCAAGGAAGATTATCAAAAATTAGGACGTGGGAGACGTGTCGAAAGCGCCCTTGAGATCCAGAACTGCCCGGACCTGATTCGAAGTGGGGCTATCCATCACGTCCTCCTTAAGCTGTAGTAGAAAGTCCTGTGTAGAAATGGCAGGATAGTAGCCGAACAGGTGTATCCGGAAAAAAAGTTAGTTTCTTCGAGAAATGGCTGTAGTCGGGAGAGAACAACGCGTTCAAAGAGTTTAGCTACACGTGAAGTTAAGGATATGGGTCAAAGATTTTGGAGGGAAGCTGTTTGCCAGGCTTGGGAATAAGTATGATTTCTGCTAGTCGCAATTCCTGTGGTAGCGTGCCGTTATTCCAATGTTCGTTGTAAAAAGCAGTTAAATGTTCGATGGCCTGGTCATCTAAATTACGCAGAAGTGTGTATGTAATCCCGTCAGCTCCGGGTGCTGTGTTTCGCTTGATGCTTTGCAAGGCCGCTCTAACCTCTGCTTCAGTGATCATTCCATCTAGCCGCCGCTAAAGTCAGGCGCGTTCGGCGTGAGCGCGGGGAAAGCGGTCGGCGTCGGCAGCAGCTGTACGCGTCCCACTATCGCCTGCTTCACTACTCCTATTTACCCCGCTTTTGCTATGCTGCGCGACGCCATTTTTTTATCGGTACATGCGGGGGATGGCGTCAAAGAAGCAGACTGTGCGCGGTGCTCAATTTTGCAGCGAAGATGTATACCTCTACCGAGCAAGGAAATTTCGTGGCGTGGTCAGCGTGAACAGAAAACGCTAAGCTATAAAGAGAAGGCAAGCCATCACAGCACGGTGGAGAGGGGAGAGGCGCACGGTGAGGGGAGCGCGGCGCATGCAAGGGACTTTTAAACGGTTCTTCATTCAACATACACCTCAAATAAAATATAAATAAATTAGACCGTTGGCGTCTCTTTCTCTGTGTGTTTTTTAGCAACCCAGAAAAGGCGCCGATACGCTGTGTATAGAAACCCTTCAAATATCTAAACTGGACGTCTAAGTAAGCTGCCAAATGCGTCAGTATGGAATTTGAATCCAAGTCAGCAATACAGTGCCGAAGGAGTGGGACGACGACGTCGCGTCTGGGGACAGAATAAAAAAAAAAATTCAATTTGGCGGTCGAGCTTTCGAAAGTTCCTCTCAAAGAGCGACAACGCACTGTTTACAATTCAGAGCACGCGCGTGCGTGCCATTTCACTTTGCGCCTATCACGCAACGCTGTCGTTGCCGGACATAAGAGATCAGCCGAGCGGGAATTCCCGACCGGCAAGGAAAGCGGCGAAATCCCCTAGGAATCCCTGTACCACGTTCGGGAGCTCCGTGAGACCGCTGCATATATTGCCGGCGCGGTTAGCGGCCAAGCGAAATAAGCAAAGCTCGAACAGCAATTCTTCCAGCGCATAATGGCCAAAGGCACTCTTATTGAAGGTGTGCTGCGACACTTTTTGAACAAAGTCAGACAACTTGGCCGATAAGTCGCGCGGGCTCCCGTGAAGATGTGAGCCAAATATTATTGCAAGACACGCACTGTGGAATCGACAGTGTGGTTTCAAAACACGGCCGAAATGCGTCCGCTCTCCTTTCAACGAATGACGTCAGTGGGGGGCAGCGACTACGTCGCTTCACATTTAAAGGAGCAGTCGCTTCATTTTGAAGGAGCAGTGAAGCGACTGCTCCTTAAAAAAAAAAAAGAAAGATACGCTGATCTCCTTTACTTACTTTTTTTGAAGTCGAAATAAACAAGTAAAGTCTACCGGATTATGCTTCCGTGATAATGAAATCGGTAATTCTACACGCCTGCAACAAGTGCCGTAGTCGGTGCTGCCAGTGACGTCATCTGTTCGAAGAAGAGCGGGTGCTTTCCTGCTGTGTTTGAAATAAAACTGCGAATTCCCCCAGTGCGTGCTGTGGAACAATAAAACTTGGCTCTCATCTTCAAAGGAGACTCGACGAATGATGAGCAGCGTTTTCTGATTTGTTCAAAAGGTTCGGCAAGGCCCCTTTAAAGGGACAATAAAGTCAAAATGTGAGTGGTTTAGAAAGATAACTTATATTTCGAGAACACGCTTTTCGTTAATTTCGCGATTTGACGTTCAGTACTAAAGGAGTAAATGAATGTCAAAGTTTTCGTTTTCAAGTGTTTGCCGGAACTTCGGCGCCGTGAAGTCAGAAGGCCATTTTTTTTTTTGTTTTCGCATTCTCGCCAAATCAGCTCAATCAAGTATTCTGAAACTCTATGTGTTAAGTCTCTAGCTTCCTTGGAACACAATGTATGTCTTGCTTAGAGGATAACGAAAAAACTAGAGATGAAACTAAGGAGCACGCAACGTGCACTGGGAAGAAATATGATGGGTGTAACGCTAAGAGATAAGAAACGAGCGGAATGGATCAGGGAACAGAGGAGTAACTGATACTATTATATCAATTAAAAGAAAGAAGTGGACCTGGGCAGGACATGTCATGAGGAGGAAAGATAACAGATGGACTGTAAGAGCGACGGAATGGATACCAAGAGAGGGAGAATGCAACAGAGGCGGGCAAAAGGTTAGATGGAGCGATGAAATTAAAAAGTGTGCGGTCAAAAAGTGGAACCAACTCGCTCGCGATAGGGTGGATTGGAAATCGTTGGGAGAGGCCTTCGTCCTGCAGTGGACCTAAAATAGGCTGATTATTATTATTATTATTATTATTATTATTATTATTATTATTATTATTATTATTATTATTATGATAGCAGACACCTCCACAGATCTGTGGCGGTAAGCTTATTTGTGCTGCAACTTCAAAGCGGCGTCGTCACCTGCATTTTTCTTTTTGCGCGTTTTCTATAGCTTATACCGAGGGCCCTCTCCTCGGAAGACTGCTGTTCTTGGAATTGTCAAAAATCCAATGTAGTAACGCGAGAAAAAAAATTTTTTTTCATTGTAGTGTCCTTTTCAACATTATAGTACAAAAGCATGCACAGACAGACGTGGCTGCGCAAACTCGCGGCACTGCAATCGTAATGCCATTGCAGACAGATCCCGGCTATAAGTTCTCTACAGGTTGGGAAATATCACTCCTTTCTAAAATGACACCGATTTTATATGAAATGCGAATATTTTAAACGGTTTCCCACGTATAACGAACATATCTAATTGTTTGCTAACTTAAACAACCCCAGGTGGTCGAAATTTCCGGAGCCCTCCACTACACGGCGTCTCTCATAATCAAATCGTGGTTCTGGGACGTAAAACGCTACAAATCAATCAACTGTTAAAAAAGAGCCAGGCCTGCGCGGAATCGCAGGACAGTGACAGCGTAAGCTGAAGGGGCGACCTTCCTAGAGGCCATTGTAAACGCTTGGGGAAACTAGTGCAAGTACAGGCGGTGGGTATCCCCTGCGCCATAACTCTGCCGTGTGGGCTTCTCTCTGCACAGCGGTCTGCTGTGCCCGACGTCGCCCTACTGCAACCGCGCGCGTAACTCTGCGATTCACTTCTTCAGCAGCGGTCCGCATCTTGCGAGGAGGCGCCATCAGGTATATCGAAGAGCCATGTCAGGTTGCTGTCGGGGCTGCGCACGTCGCCTGTCGCGTGACGCATGGAACGATACGGCAAAAACTGCTTCACGAGGTAGCGCTTCGTAGAAACATATTGCGAAGGCTATGCGGAGGAAATCAGCGCCAATAGATGGCAGCAGTTGTCCTGTTCTTCACGAGGAGCGATATTGGTTACGGACACGGGCGGACACCGGCGGCGGCGGCGGCGGCGGACAACTACGGCGCCGTTGTTGTGATCTCATAACAGCTTACTCTGTAAAACTATGTGCGACCGCCTTTCAATGCTATCGGTGCGCCACGGATGCCCTAATTAAGCTTGCCGTTATCACAACATTTATGCGTCATCGGTGATAGCGTTTACAACGTGCTCACCCATAATCCCAGGTGGTCATCCGATAGTACAATGAGCAACGTTAGAGTCAACGGCTGCCATATCCACCCCCACCCCCCTCCAAGCCTGAGCCACGCACGGAGAATATTTCGGCATGCAGAGTATCAGATAAGAAAGATTGCACAAAGATTGCGGAAACCAGTTCGTCAAACTGGTGCGCATGGAGACGCTGCACGCAAGTCACTAATCGCGGAGAAACTCGGTTTATTTACAAACGCACGCTATGCCGGAGAAAAGGCCAGGAGATCACATACGAAACCCTATATATACGCACGAAAACATAAATATTTATACAGTGCGCCCACATTAGGATGAGAAGGCTGCCGGCGCCGTCCCATCGGGCTGCCGCCGACTTTGCTCCTCGCCATGTTTTCTCATCCATCACTTTTCCTCCGACACCCGCTAGCCTTCTTTTCCCGACAACCGCACGTTCTCTACTGGGAACACCTAGTAGGGCCGCACCTTTCCAGTGCACGGGCGGCAGAGAGCAAGCTCTTCACGTGCCGTTCAATATAAACGAACGCCACGCTACCTTCATCAAGGCTTGGCATGTGTGCGTATAATGCAACTTCGCAGGGCAACTTCCTTTTAATGAGAAGCGTTCTGTGGGAGGTAGCGACTGTCGATGGACTTTTCGGATCAGCACATAAAAATGGTCACCAAAGAAAAAAACAGCATCTCTACGGAGTGGATGGTGGTGAGGTGGGCGAAGCTCCGGAGGTTTTTCGGTGATACCGTGAATCCTCCGAGAACCTCGGCCGACAAATCATCAAGCGAAACGTCGTGTGTGCAGAAGAAAATTTTATTGTTGTTGATGTTTCTTGTTTCCCTTGTATATTACGGCCTTGTGGTCCGAGAAGTGGACTGATAGCGGTTCTAGTACCGGTCTTAGGGGGACGTTTGCAAAGATAACGTCTATACACGATCACCCATAGGCGGAGAGTACGGGGGGCTCGGGGGCTCGAGCCCCCCCCCGACCTTTCCAAGGGGGGCCATAGCCCCCACCGGAGCCCGGAGAGGAGGATCGTTATGATTGATTTGTGGGGTTTAACGTCCCAAAACCAGTTCTGATTATGAGAGACGCCGTAGTGGAGATCTCCGGAAATTTAGACCACCTGGGGTTCTTTAACGTGCACTGACATCGCACAGCACACGGGCCTCAACATTTCGCCTCCATCGAAATGCAGCCGCCGCGGCCGGGATTCGATCCCGCGACCTTCGGATCAGCAGCCGAGTGCCATAACCACTAGACCACCGTGGCGGGGCGAGGATCGTTATGTGTAGTGCAGAAGTATAATCGTAACGGGCTGAACGCTCTCGGCAAAGCGTTATTGATAAATGATACGCCGCCCCGCCACGGTGGTCTAGTGGTTATGGCACTCGGCTGCAGATCCGGAGGTCGCGGGATCGAATCCCGGCCGCGGCGGCTGCATTTCGATGGAGGCGAAATGTCGAGGCCCGTGTGCTGTGCGATGTCAGTGCACGTTAAAGAACCCCAGGTGGTCGAAATTTCCGGAGCCCTCCACTACGGCGTCTCTCATAATCAGAACTGGTTTTGGGACGCTAAACCCCACAAATCAATCAATCGAATGATACGCCAATACACGCGATGATGAACTCACATGGGTAGGAAAGCGTGCATTGCTTTCGTCCCCATGTGAGTTGCGCATAGGTCCGGCTAGCAACCACAGCTTGCGGCGAGGCCACACTCGCCGATCCACGTGCCTGGCGTGTGAACGACCGGCGATGAAAGAAGTTACACCTCCTTTCGGGATTGTACCAAGGGAGTACAAAGGCCAACTGCACAGCCTCGACAGCGGATTTTTGGGGGGTTACGCCTTTTAAGGGGATAATGGCGGCGCCAAGGGAGGCCTCTTGTTAAAGCGGTTCGCTACAGCGGCGGCGGAAGTCCAATAATTGGCCTATACGAAAAAAAAAAAAAAAACTCAATAGCCACTTTTCTTAATCTAAGTTTTTAATATTGAAATTAAAAACTGGCCCAACGTTTCGAGGCCCATTCGGTCTCTTCATCATGGGGTGACTGTCCGGCCAGCTCCGAAGCTAGCGACTTTTCTTAGTGATTGCCCCTCTCTACACCGTCGTTCCTCCGCCTTTCTTGTGTCGGTGTTGTTTTCTACATTGGTTCCGGCAGGGTCCCAGTTGAGCCGTTGATATTTCCAGGTGTTGTTTGGACGCGCCACGGCCCTAAGAACTGCCTTTTGGTGCGGTTACCTTCCGTGTCGAGGACCCGGGCGTCGTCGAAGTTCATGTGATGGTCTTTCTTTTCGCTGTGTTCTGCGAGCGCGTTCCGCGTAGCGCTGAAGCTGCGTACGTCCTTTTTGTGTTGCGTATCCTTTCCGGAAAGTTTTTTGTCTCACCGATGTAAGTGGCGTGGCAATCGGCGGACGGAACCTCGTACACTAGCCCGGGGAATCTTTCTTTCGGCAGCCGGTGTTTCGTAAATCATTTTTCAATTACGTTGATACGGTGTATGAGTACTTACACAAAAATTCTGCATCTTGTTTTTTTCTTTTGCAATAAGTAGCTAATGACCCGCTTACTCCGGCTGTAAACCTCGAGAGCTCGAGCGCGCGATTACTAATATTGTGTGTACGGTTTTGTGGAGCCCAGACGCATTTTCCGTTTGAAAGAGCGATGAGTAAGGCTGCACCCAGGATGGTATTCATGTAAACACAGCTGACTACATGTGCACACAAAACCGCGTTCACATGAGTACCGCGCGGACAACTCTTTTGAATGAAGGCTCCCTGGGTGCTGCTGTAATGCCCTCTGGGAAGTTTCAAACATGCGTGATCCCTCAACAATGCGCTGCCGAGGCGAGGACGTCAGTTTGTACTCCGGTGCAATTCTGCCCCCTCTTTCCGTCGGAAACGCCTGCAGGATGAGCGCCCTCCCAAGAATCATGACAGCAACACATACTCGTCACGCAACTGGTGACTGGTGTTTACATGAAACAGAAAAGCGCGTTTCGCATGCAGTGGCGCAACACGCACGTTAAAATTGATATTAAATATGTTCTAAGCTATATCAGCCGTTGATATTTTGTAGATGATGCGTGTTTGTCGACGCAAATCTACCCGCAAGTTATCTCGATCGCCTTAAATTTTGTATCAGTACTTCCTTAACTGGTGTTTAATTCACTGGGTCATGATTGCATGACAATGTGAGTAACAAATGTGAGGTGCAAATAATCGTGTAAAGTTCAAAATTATTTGCACGAAAGTGACTTGCTGTGACGTTTTTTTCTTCTCTTGTGCTTTCTGTGTCATTTGGGAATACATTGCTCCATTTATTGTAAAATAAATATTTCTTGGAAAAAATAATGTCAGATGTGAATTCACAGCGATGTTGATGCGATCGCGGCCGGACTGGGGAAGCGACGCGCGCAAATGCGCGCGCATCGCTCCTCCAGTCCGGCCGTGTGGCAGTTTGCCTGTTTACATCGATGTAAACAGGCATTTTTCTGATGATCATAAGAAAAAAAAATTAAAATTGCCTGAGCTCCCCCGCGTTTTTGAAAAATATGGGAGAGGGTGAGGAGGAAAATTAGAGAAAGAAGGATGAGAAAGGGTAGCTGGAGAATGAGGATAGAAGACCGCAGCGAAGATCCCGGCGCCCCCGCCCCCCCCGGAAAATGAAAAAGTCTCCGCCTATGCGATCACCGCACGGTCGCGGGTGCTAGATGGTCTAGAGAGACGCACCTGAGCGAGTACCTGAGGGCCACGTGCTGAACGCAGCCAATCGGAAAGCAGCGGCACCTCCAACGCCATCTAGTGTCCATTCACCCAACCGCCATATTGCACACATCTCTATGGGACAGCGCCATCTAGGAAACTAGACGAGAAATGGCGATGACGACACAGAATGCGTACAGCGCCATCTAGTATATTGTCACCCAACTGCAGTTTGCATGCATCTCTATGGGACAGCGCCATCTATTGTATGATAAAGGAGACGCTACTGGATACGCCGGAGGGACGAGGGATTGCCCTAGTCCATAAGGAGCTTCGCCCCTAAAAAAAAAACACTTTAGGAGCTATGTGAGGACGAGAGGAGGAGAAGGAAGGAAACAGCCAGGGAGGAAGGGGAATGGAAAGATGAAAGAGAGAAGACGGAGAGCGAAAAGGTGGCAGATAATGGTAGATAACGCGTTGATATGTAGGGCATTAATCCAACAGTACGCAGTTAAAGGCGTTCACCCAAGCCTGTCGTCCTCAAGAAACAAAACAGTGCTTTCACAGCCTTGTGGGCCGACGAGCAATGGGGACGGTGCTCCAGTAGCATCTGTTCCGAAAGCGGCCGATTGTCGAGTGGTTGGAAGAAGAAGAAGAAGAAGAAGAAAGCATTTAATGAGAGGAAAGGAGGAGATGTCGACCTGGGAAGTGAATCTCTGGCCTGCTACTCCTCACAGGGGTAAGGAGAATAGGGATAGGTAGAGACAGAGGGAGGTATGAGAGGTGACGATGATAAAGTACAGAGTCACTATACAGGTCCTATAAGCGGATGTGCACCATGAGCAGTCTTTATAGCACAGTACTAGAGACGGGCATCTAAACCTGCGTCACACAAAAAATTAAAAAGGGCCTTGAAGTTGCGTTGGGCGTGGTCCGTGTGCTTCCATGCACCTAAAAGTTTCTCCTCCGAAAAGGGCCGGGAGTCCAAACCATCTACCACGCACTCAAGTGCTGAGCCGTTGGAATGCCTTAGTTAGTGTTTGACGTTCTACGGCAAATCCAAGGCAGTGGCGTAGTAGGTGGTCAAT
This sequence comes from Hyalomma asiaticum, assembly GCA_013339685.2. Classification (NCBI taxonomy): domain Eukaryota; kingdom Metazoa; phylum Arthropoda; class Arachnida; order Ixodida; family Ixodidae; genus Hyalomma; species Hyalomma asiaticum. The sequence goes on from CM023486.1 coordinate 49,285,973, forward strand.
GGTTTCTTCGGTCCCGCTGACATCGCATGCTCAATTGTCGGTCGCTCCAATTATTGGAGAGTATGCGTTCCTGAAGGCAACTCCTAACCAGAGGAGACAAAGAAAGGAAGCTTCACGTCGAGGCAGTCCGTATGGAGGGCGGATTTCCCGGTATGGGTTGAGCTGATGCAGTCTTGCATGTTTTATGCTTGGTCAGCTCCACTCCGTCAGCGAGAGACTGCGGGCCAGGTGTCGAAGATGCCTTGAAGCGTCAGTCCTATGGACAATGGAATGGGAAAGCTGTTGTGTTTTGGTGTGCTGTGCGAGCAGCGATATCTGCAGAATCGGTGCCGCTGATTCCGAAACGAGTAGGAATCCACTGAAAATCAACTTTGTGGCCTTTTTTTGACTGAGGTCGCGGTGAAGCTTCACGATGTCGAACGTGAGTTGATCGGAACATCCACGCCTTAGAACCGATGTGAGAGAGAGAGAGAGAGAGAGAGAGAGAGAGAGAGAGAAGAGGAGAAAGGCAGGGAGGTTAACCAGATATTAGATTCTGGTTTGCTACCCTGCACTGGGGAGAAGGGGAGGGGGTTAGAAAGATGACAGCCGAGAGAGGGTACAAGATTCAAGACAAGCACAACAAAAAACACGCGCACACACATACACACACACAAAGAACGTTCCACTTATAGACGTTCACGAAGGCCGGTAGATGTCAAGAAGCGCAGTAGCGCTTGCATGGCCTTCTTCTGCGACGTGATGTCTAGTCGATGGCGTAGGATGCCTTCTTCCGACAGTGGTTGGTCGTCCAGTTTGTTGAGTGCAAGGCGAAGAGGTTGCCTCTCTACGCTGTATCGCGGGCAGTCACATAAAATGTGCTCAATGGTCTCTTCGTGACCGCAGTGGTCACAGGCTGCGGTGTCGGCCATCCCTATGCGGAACGCATATGCTTTTGTGAAAGCGACGCCCAACCATAGTCGGTATAAGGGTGTGGCTTCTCCTCGGCAAGTCTTGGGTGGGACTCGAAGGCTTAAGGTCGGATCGAGAGAGTGAAGTCGGGAATGCGTGAAATGTGTGCCACCCCATTGCGATACAGTACACTTGCGAGCAAGCAGATGGAGCATCCGTGCCGCGTCCGTCTTTGACAATGGTATGGGTACTTGTTGTTCCATATTATGTGCAGAACGGGCGGCTTGATCGGCCCGTTCATTGCCTATAATCCCGCAGTGACTTGGAAGCCACTGAAAAGATATTTTGTGGCCTGCCTTCCCTGTATGTTGCAGCATCTCTGTAACCTGGAACACCAGCTGTTATGTGGTCCGCGGCGTAGAGGAGACAACAGGGACTGCAATGCTGGCTTGGAGTCGCAGAAAAGCGTCCATTTGTGTGGCGCTTCATCTCTGATGAAATGAAGGGCAGTAAGGATCGCTGCGAGCTCTGCTGCCGTCGATGTTGTCGGATGAGTCGTCTTAAATTTTAAGGTTTTAACTTTCGCGGGTATCACGACTGCTACAGTGGAGCTGTCTGGAAGCACTGATCCGTCCGTGTAGATATGCGTAGAGTCCCGGTACTTCTCGTACAATAGAAGTAACGTGAGCTGTTTAAGCGCTGGTGATGATAAAGCGGCTTTTTTCTCAATTCCAGGAATTGTCAGGTTGATTTCCGGCTGAGCGAGACACCATGGAGGAATTGAAGGTCTCGCAGAAGGGGTGAAAGAAGTTGGTAACGAGTCACCATGTGCTGTTATCGTTTTGCAGAAAGAGGTGCGTGGTCTGTCCACTGGCAAAGAAGAGAGGTGGTGCCGAGGTGTCCTGGCGAGGTGCCTGATATGTGTCCTCAGCGCTTCCATGTCAATATGGGTCGTGATAAGGTGGTCTCTAGCGATGCTATTGTCGCCACTGTCGATGCATCGTGGTAGGCCTAGGCAGATCGGAGCGCTGAGCTGCACACTCTGTATTGTACGTAGATTTGTTTTGCCCGTGTCGTTATAGCTGGCAAGCGTATCGCAGAAGCGAGAAAAAGCGCCCTTAAGATGCAGCTAGACGTGCGACATCCCATGCTTTCCACAGAAGAAACAGTGAAGATGACCGTCACCTCTTTGTCATACGATACATGATCCTACAAATTTGTCACTATGACCGGGAAATTTCCAATGCGAGAGTTGATTGGGGAAAGTACATAGTATTACATGAAGCGAGTCCGACTTTGTGACGATGATCAGTGCGATGGGATACATAAAATGGTTGAGGGATGAGACGATCGCGTAGTGCAGGATGATGATACATTTTATGAAACAGGGCAATGCGGGACACTTTTCTGCGCAATGACAATGATGGAAGGGAAAGGTCTGATTTCATAGAAGTTATACTGGCGGTGCGACTGTAATTAGCGTGAATGAAACGTGCGCAGTTGTTCTGAACCATCTCTAGAGCAGTAATTAAATTTATATGGGTAGGGTCCCACACCGGTGTAGCATACTCCAATTTCTAAAGGATTAGTGTTTTATAGAGCAGGAGTTTCAAGGAGGAAGGAACGTGATAAAAATTTCGTCGAAGATAGCCTAACATGCGATTTGCTTTATTAATTAAGTGCTCGATATGAGTAGTCCAGTTTAGGTTTGAAGTAATGTGAACACCGAGGTATTTATATGATGTTACTGATTCTAAATGAATGTTATCAATGTGGTATGATGGTGGGCAGGAAGATTTTCTGGAAACACGCATGACTTTACATTTGTTAATATTTAGTTGCATTAACCATTCATTACACCAACCTACGATTGCGCTAAGATCAGACTGAAGTGAGAAACAATCATTAGTATTGGTTATCTCTCTGAAAACAACACAGTCGTCCGCGAATAGGAGAATATTAGAGTTTACAACGGAAGGAAGATCATTAATATAGATTAGGAATAATAAAGGGCCAAGGACAGAGCCTTGAGGAACTCCTGAATGCACATCTGTAAACTCAGAGTTAAAGCCATTAAAGGAAACAAATTCCATTTCAGTAAATTACTATCAATATTAAGAAGAGAAGCTCAGGGGAAGATGGATGCTTGAATCGATGAACAAATCGCAAGGTACGATTTAAAACAGGGAATGTCGCGGGAGCCAACGTTTCGACAAGCGGACTTGTCTTCGTCAGGGCGGCAACTGCCTTCTCCAGCGTGCGTTTATGTACGCCTTTGCACACGATACAGATCGTGTGCGATACGATAACAGATCTTTTAGCCAGCGAATTAATCACACAATCCGAGTACCGGTTCCTAATGCCTGATAACAAACAAGCAGGCCGTTTCTACCTCCTTCCTAAGATCCATAAGGTTAGCACAGAGGAACTACTTACTGCTGAAATACCGGGAAGACCCATAGTGTCTAACAACAACACCCCGACAGAGCCATTATCGAAGTTTCTTAATCACCATCTATCTGACATACCGCCCAACCTTCCCTCCTTTATTCAGGATACGCCTCACTTTCTGCGGATTATAGAGTCTATTAACGAAACACAAACACTTTCAGATCAGGCCATTTTGGTAACGCTAGATGTCACTTCCCTATACACGAATATACCTATCACAGAAGGAATCGAAGCGCTCTCGAAAGCAATACAGAGTAGCAAACGTGCACACGCCGCTGAAGTTTACATCACGTTACTAAAATTAGTACTTACACTTAATTACTTTGAATTTGACTCGACCAACTACCTGCAAATTTTTGGCACCAGCATGGGAACTCCTTTCGCGCCGACCTACGCCAATATCTTCATGGGGCAACTAGAAGCACAGCTTTTGGAATTGTCGCCGCTAAAACCTCGCACCTACCTCCGTTACATAGACGATATCTTTATTATTTGGGAACATGGTGTAAGTGCACTAAGCACATTTTTTGAGCATTTTAACAACTTTCATCCAAGCATTAAGTTTTCCATGCAGCACTCTTCTAGTAAAATTGATTTTCTCGACACGACAGTATCCATCGAAAAAGGGAAACTAAAGACGACACTTTACAGAAAGCCAACGGATAGCCAGCAATATCTAGATTATAGTAGCCATCACCCGCGACACTGCAAACAGGGCATATTTATAGGACAGGCAAGGCGCATAAGAAGGATTTGTAGCAACAACGCGGATTACGTTCACCACTTAAGCAATTTAAAGGCAACCCTAGCTGAACGAAATCACCCGCACGACGCTCTCAACAAGGCATACAATGACGCGCTTAAACTAGATAGGACACCAGCACTAGAAAAAAGAGACCCTAAAGCGCAGGCCAACCAGCCGCTAGCATTCATAACGAAATACTCCAATGCGCTTCCAAACATAAATAATATTCTTCGGAAATACTATCCAGTACTAACAAGCAACGATCGCCTTAGAAAAGCGTTTCCGGAAATACCAAGAGTCACCTACCGCCGTAATAGAAACTTTAAGGACCTGCTAGTACATGCCAAAGTAAACCCTCAGCGCACCGCCTGCGTAATAACTTGCTCCCGTCCCAGATGTAAGACTTGCAAGCATATTCAAAATGATCTTAAAGTTAAAAGCACGGGAAGTGACTATGTCCATCATGTAAAATCAAGTTTCACTTGCACTAGTTCGAACGTTATTTACATGTTGGAATGTTCACTTTGTCACAAGCAGTACGTCGGCGAAACTGGTCAACCAATTAATGTTAGATTAAACGGGCACCGCGCGGACACCGCGAATAACCTGCCGAAGGCAGTGGCGCAGCATTTTAATATGACAGGTCATAATTTCGATGAACTGAAACTCTACATACTCCAGGGAAACTTCCGCTCGCCGAGGGACAGAAAATACAGGGAATCGTATCTCATATACAGGTTTAATACACTCCAACCTACAGGCATAAACCTTTCAAAGGGAACTCTTGAGTCCATTAGATACGGTAGAGTGTTAACAAAGACGACAAAAGGTTGAGGTATGCACAAGCTAACAATGTTTCTCCCAGAAAGTCTCCTTTCAGGTGCTGAGCCCCCATCCAGTTCCAGGAGAACAAGGACGTTAAACAGTGTAGTTTTTTTAGCCCCAAGCCTTCCCTGAAATGCATTGTTGGTGCGGGGCAGGTGGTACAGGGTGGAGGGGGGGACACATGACATAGGAGTAACTTCTGTTCCGAGCGTGTGTTCCTTATTCCACCCTGCTTTCTAGCCCTGTGCACACAATGCATGTGCAAGATATGTACAAAGAGCGGATTCTCTGGAAGCTTTCGCTCTTGCCCTTTATATTAGTCACGCTAACACCTGTCACCCAAATACCCCTGCACCCAACCCCCCCCCCCCCCACCCTTTATTTTTTCTTTTTTTTCTTTTTTTTTCTTTTTTTTTGTGTGTGTGTGTGTGTTCGCACGTGCTGCTCTTCTCCTCCTCCCTTTCTGAGGACGGGGGAGAGTGTGCAAAGGCGTACATAAACGCACGCTGGAGAAGGCAGTTGCCGCCCTGACGAAGACAAGTCCGCTTGTCGAAACGTTGGCTCCCGCGACATTCCCTGTTTTAAATCGTACCTTGCGATTTATCAATATTAAGCGCGTTTAGTTTAAGAAGAAGCAGTTTATGACACACCTTGTCAAATGCCTTAGAGAAATCTAAAAAATATGCAATCTATGATTGATGAAGGTCTAGAACTTGATGCAGGGCATGAGTAAAGGATATTAGCTGAGTTTCACATGAGTAATGCTTTCTAAAACCATGTTGTGCTGAACTGAAGAAAGAGTTGCATTCAAGAAAACTGACGAGGTTAGTAAAAATAATGTGCTCAAACATTTTACAACATGTGCTGGTTAACGAAATGGGGCGATAGTTAAGAGGTGATGTTTTGCTGCCAGACCTGTGAATTGGAATAACCTTCCCAATTTTCCACTCACTTGGGAGCTCGGACTGGTCAATAGACTGTTGGAAAAGTTTTGTTAAGATTAACGCAGCATAGGCTGAGGTGTTCTTCAAAAACTTAGAGCTTTATATACTACATCAAATATGAAACAAAAATATCCCTGAATAAATAAACCGCACACGCCGATAGTTTTCTGCGCAATAAACAACAACAACAACAAAGCATCTGTGGAAACGTTTTTTTTTTTCTTCGTTCTCTCGTCCACGCAGGCAACCTTAACTGCGTCCGTCGCCGTGACAAGCGAACGTGCCTCGCAATAACGCTTGCCTCGCAATAGTGCACGAGGACATATTTCCACAAGGACTGCGACAGAGTGGCTGAGGTGACCGCGGTAAACATTCGCCGCCTTGATGCAGTCACCGCTCAGCGCGAGCTCCTCCCTGCCACCGGACAGTAAAGGTAGTTTATATTTCGCGCCTGCTGACATGACTGAAATTGCGAACTATAGTGATAATATCTGGGGTTTTAAGTCCCCGAAACCACGATATGATTATGAGAGACGCCGCAGTGGAGAGCTCCGGAAGACCACCTGGGGTTTCTTTGACATGCACTGACATCGCACAGCGCACGGGCCTCAACGTTTCGCCTCCATCGAAAATGCGACCGCCGCGGCTGGGATTCGATCCCGCAACCTTCGGATCAGCAGCCGAGTGCCATAACCACTAGACCAATGTGGCGGAGCCAGATAGGGACAGAGGGAGAGAAAAAAAAAGAGAAATAAGTAAATAAAACTTCTTCGCGAGCCGGGATTCTAACCAGGGTATCCACGCTTCGAAGGCGAGACTCATAAGTACTATATGATACTTGCACGATTGTAGTACATGCATTTTATGGGAACCATATGATTGTCCTGTACCGACGATTGTAACACAACTTGCTGCGGACGACAGAAAGAGAAGATGAGAGGGGAAGGAGAAAGGAAGAAATAAAGAAAGAGAGAGAGTAAGAAAGAGATACACACAGAAGAAATAAAGACAAAGGGATAATGCGATTGAGAAAATAGAGAAAGCGATACAAAAGATAGCGGAATGAGTGATTAGCTTAGCGTAGACAAACTATATACTTAATTCCCATGGATAACGATTCTTTAATCATCTGCGTCTGTGTGGCTCACATAGTGAAAGAAAAAAAGTACGGAGCTTCTGCTAGGTCGTGCAAGGCCAAAAAACAGCGAAGCTTGGCGATAGTTTACTGAAACAGGTCACTTGATAGCTACGTGATGATGTTGACTGAGAACATGTCACGTCACACTTCTTACGTGATTTTGGCGGGAAAATGTCACTTGATCACCCAAAATCACGTAAAGCAATGTCATAAGACATGCATGTTCCCGCCAAAAGCACGCAACTAAATGCCACGTGACATGCTCCCGCCAAAATCATCTAACGCAACGTCACAAGACATGCTTCCGCTAAGATCACGTAACGGAAATGCAACGTCCCATGTTTCCACCAAAACCACGTAACGCAATGTCACGTGACAGGTTCCCGCCAAAATCACGTAACGCAATGTCATGTGGTATTGCATGATGTCTGACAAATGACAGCTAGCTTAAAGAGCTTCGCTGTTAAAAAAGGCACGACAGAGTTTTTACGGTTAGTTCAAGCAGCTTCCCAGCTAAAAGCTAGGTGTGGCTTTCCTAAAAAGAAAAATCGTTTCTACTTTGCTTGACTTTGCAGTGCTTTGCTAAGCCCCCATTTCTGCGCTGGCCAATTGGTGTAACAGTTAGCAGAGTCACGCCTAATTTCTTGATGTTTCAATTTGGTAACGCGAAGTGCAGCGCAAGAAACAAGATCGTAACTTGGTACTCGTGCCACTGAAATACAAAAAAAAAAAAGTGGACAGCTAGCACTCGTAGTGTAAGGTTGGACTTAAGAGCGAAGGTTATGGCCAACCTAGCCTCTAAAAACTTCTACGAGGTAAACTAAGTCACGTGATTTGTCACGTGACTAGCTGTTACATTGTTCTGGCGGAAACGTGTTCCTGTACGTGACTAGATGTGATGTCATGTTCCTGCTAGAAAGAGATCGAAAGACGTTATTGCCTAGGTCACGGTTGATCGGTCAGGAAGAGAGTCCCTCCTGGTTGCCGCGTGTGTCACACTTCAGGGACTATTCACCACATCCTCTGCGCGTGCCATCAATATTCGGCTGAAAGGAGAACCCTAAGGTAGATGGTTTGGACTAGCGGCCCTTTTTATAGGAGAAGCTTTTAGGTGCATGGAAACATACGGACTATGCCCAACGCAACTGCAAGGCTCTCTTTAATTTTTTGTGTGTGAAGGGTCTAGATGCCCGTCTCTAGTGCTGTTCTGTAAAGACTTCTGCGCATAGTGCACATTAGCGGACGGGACGTGTAGAGTGACTCAATGTACTGCATCATCGTCACCTGTCCTCACACCTCCCTCTATCTGTCTATCCCTTTTCCCTTACCTCCGTGAGGTGTAGGAGGCCAGAGACTCACTCTCCAGGACGACCTCTTTCGTACGCTATGCTTCTCTCTACCCTGCCCTTTCTTTCCTCGTCATCCTCAGTTCGCTTTGCGACCCTATGCTATATCGTACTGCAAAAGGCTAATCTACGCTTTACTCTTTCCCATCTCCCTCACCCTCACTCCCCCGCCCTCCCCCCGACAAAAAGACAACAAACTTTATTGATGTCCTAAGGAACTACCAAGTCGTAGTAGCAGGCCGCACCCACTTTGGGGCCGGAAGACCATGGTCCTCCGCCCGTTCGCGGGCCCTTTGGACAACCCTTAGGTGGTCCTGGGGATCACAGCGTCTGAGGGCTTCCTCCCTGACCTCTCGCTTATTAAAAGAGGCGTTTTGTAACGCAGAACATCGCCATAGCATGTGGCAATACTCTTCATTGCAATCAGGGTAGCATGGGTCTCACTATACCATAGTATGTGAGGCCATCGTACGCTGTGAAACGCCTCCGCCTTTACGTAGTAGCAGGCTGACAGCAAGAGCGCAAGAAAAAAAAAGAGAAAGTGAGCCCGCGATATGCCTGGCATTTCAGGGAAGTTCACGCGCACAAATTTCCTGATGATGATAATTTTTCGCCGACGTTTCACAAGTTTACCGACTCCTTAGACATCCTCGCCGTTAAAGGATACACACAACCGAAAGTTTTGGTAACCGCTTAGAAAAGGAAAATAATTTGTAAGGGTATTTCCAAACAAACAAATCATAACGAAAGATGACGAAATTTTACACAAACCATAAGCATTGAATACACACCGAATGACTCGTGCTTCTAGTGGGGTATGCAGACGGAAGCAGGGACAAACATAAAGAAGGCGACAGAAAGACGTAAAAAGATACGTTGCAACGCACGAAGAGAAACTAATAAATGCGGCGGGAGGAATGGCAGCGAGAACTCAAACAAAATTAGGTGGCCTCGGTTCAAAGTGAGCAATCATTACACGAAGATAGGGGCGGTCGATATCACGAAGCAGAGGACAAACACGGCCTTACTTTTTGTCCGCCCGCATGCGCTTGAGCGCACAACAGAAAAGCAGCTGGCGACGGCCGCGCGGCTGCTGCAAGGGCAAACAGAGCAGCACGACACGGGAACGTTGGGGACGATATAGCACCGGCTCCACTGAAGCGAAGAGCAAAGGACAGCCGACCTTTTTAAGTGGCCCTTTCGAAATGCATACATTGGCCGATTGAGCGTCGGCGCACCCTCGCAAAATTTTCCCCAGCCACCTCGGGAAAGATACACAAAACGCCTCACAAGCTCGAGAGCTGAAGTAAAGCACTCAGAGGAAAAATTGTGCGCAGCTTCCGTTAGGTCGCGCAAGGCGAGTAACACAGTGAAGCTGGAAGATCATCATTTTCATCATCTTCCTAATCTCTTTCTTTATTATCATTTTCTTAATCACTGTAATTATCATCATCTTCTTCATCGTCATTATCATCATGTTCATCTTCTTCTTAATCTTTATGTTTTTCGTTTTCTTCCGATCACGTGTAGTTGTGGCGTCACACTACGTGATATAGCATGATGTCGTGGCCATGCAAGGTTATATGCTGGTAAATCTACCGTCGCTTGGTTGCTATGCAAGGCCATTTCAAGGTCATATTTCGTGACATGACACACATTTCGTGATAGGACAAACTTTGGCTAGCCTAAGCAACAGGACGTGTTTTCAGCTAGTTGGTTCATTTCTTAAAGCTTACAGCTTATAAGCTTAAGCCTAGCTTATAGCTTAAGCAGCTTCGCTGCTAAAAACGGGCAGATGCAACTTTAGTACCGCTTAAACTCCAACGTAAATCTGGCAGTGTAGAACAGCGCAAATCGAGTACGCGAAGTAGTGAATGGCAAGACGCCGTTGACTTGTGCATAGGCGTGGCGTTTTAGTGCGCGAACGCATAAGGCGGTTTCTATCTGCAGCTTCATACTGCAGGACTCTAAGCAGGTGTCGCTTCGTTTCTCCGGCTCTCTCAGGCGGTAAACAAAGCAATGCAGTTAACGGCAAGCCGGATTCCTAGCTGTCACTTACAACACTCGGTAGAGCGAGACACCCTTGTACGATAGCCACGCGAGCAGAGGAAGTCCAACAGGGAGACGTCGGCAATGTTTGAAAATGCACGCACTTCGGAGGACTCTTGATTTAGTTTTGCACGATTTATAAGCAGCGCTGTATGGTTGGTTTCCTTACGTGGCGAGGCTTTACATTTACATTTATTGCTATTCTAAGTTATGGAAGAGTCTAAAGCGCACAGAGCTACGCACCGCTGCGGCGAATTCGAAATTTCCCGATTTATGAGGGCAAGCTAAGGCTCGATATAAAACAGGGGCACACATTGTATAGTCCAGAGAAAATCCGTAACGTTCGCTGCAATCTCTCCACTTTATACACATATATGTAGGGGACTTATTAGGCTCTTTATTTGCCATCGTCAATGACCATCATCACGCCTGGTTCATATAGAGTTCATCATCGTCGCTTGTGGAGTTTCTAGAGTGTGGTTTGCGCTTCGGGTGTGGTCGGCCGTGCCTTGCAGACATAACAAACGTTGGATTAAGCTATATATATATAATCCCAGAGCCCAGCATTGAAGCGACCACGCTGGGACTCTGCATGCCTTCTCACTGTCTTCCCGTTTATTTTTTCCAGATAGTCCTTCCACTATCTTATCTATTTGTCTACTCACCGGGTGTAGAGTAGCCAACTGAGCTCAAGCTTGGTTAACCTCCCTGCCTTTTCTCTTCATTGTTTTCTCTCTCTCTGTCTCTGGGACTCTGCAGCAGATATGACAACGCACTTACTCGCTTACGCATTAGGATCGCGCCCTCACGACGCCGCCACGCACCTAACTTCCGCGCGTGTCGAGGCGCAAAGATTACCGAAACGCTTACTGCCGGCGCGCATTAGCACGACAATCTGCTTCGCTCTATCGTTCCTAGATGGCGGTACCACCGCAGCGAACTTAAGCGAGTCGAGAGTGCAGAGAAAAGGTAGGCGACGTTAATTTATGAGTAATTTTGCTTGCTAAACACCTATACTTTAATGGGACGTCACTCAGATGCAACTTGTAAAGCGCTGTAGTGAAGATGTAAGGACCTTCTGTTCCCTGTGTGATGGGTGTTGCGCAGGTGCACCGGTCGAACTTCCAGCTCCTTACGTCGCATCCCAGGTGAATGTGGGTTCGTGTCCGAACGGGGGTGGTACTTTTGCATTGCAAATGTATGTTCATTTTTTTCAGACATCCACAAACACTTTCCTGTTAATAAAACAAATTTTCTTGGCTAAGCGGGATTCGAACTCGGGGACCCATGGTCGAACGTCATAACCACAGTGCCATTGATCCTCGCTTGCGCAACATGCTTTATAGGAACCATATGATTGCCTTGCACCGACGATTGCAACGCACCTTGCTATCGGCGACAGGAAAAAACAGAGAGAGAGAGAGAGAGGGAGAGTGGAGCCAAAACGACTGGAACACAAAATGCCATGGGCGACAGAAAGAGAATCTGATACAGGGAGAGAGACTGCCGTCTGGACCTCCGAGAGAAGCCGCTTTGCGAAGTCCTCACAGTGCCGCTGGTCATTGGTGTTTGCGCTAGCAGAGCCACGACCAGCTTTTAAAGACGATAGTCTTTCTTGGGATACTTCAACGCAGAAATTTTGGTCTGTCTGTCTGTCTGTCTGTCTGTCTGTCTGTCTGTCTGTCTGTGTGTGTGGGTTTGTGTGTCTTTCCTGCTGCGAAAGGTGAACCCCTTCCTCAACGACCACCCAGCTTGAACTGGTGGCTACCTTCATACTTCTGAACACAGTCGGCCAAAAAGCAAATATTACGCATATCTGAGGCGCAACATCAATACGTATGTATTGGACGGTGTGTTCCTTTAGTAGAAAATACATAGATGCGTAATTCTAAAGACCCTAGTGTTGTTAAGATGCGCAAAAGTGGACGTTTCTTGTACTAGGCAAGCTTCTTGCGTTTCCCGTAACCATGGCCAGATGGCGCCCTTATCTCGCGCTCGTGCCGAACGGAAGGCAGGGAACGGCCGCCCGCCACTCTGGCCGGTCCCTTTCTCTCCTCGCGTCTCTTCGTTTTCCCTCTCGCTTGCGCAACTCCTCGGGGGGAATAGAAACAGGCGAAACGGGACTCATGTACTACGGCCGGTAGAAGGCTATCGTCTTTCGACGGCATTTGCAGCGAAGCACGGAGATACACGGCCAATTTTTTTTTCTCTACAGCTTTTCGTCTAAACACGAGATGAAGCCTAAGCAAGACGGCACACTATATACCAATGGGAATGAACCACTGCTTGGAGGTCCTTGAAGGTCAGGAAATCTTTTTGTGGTGAGCGACGGATTCTGGTTATTCCTTTTTTCATTAGAGTGGTTCGAGAATGCAATGGTCTGTCATCGAGCTTTCTACATTTAACATCAGATTATGCTTTCTTTAACACGATTGAAGGAATGTGCTCATTAGCTATAGTTAAGCATGCACTTCCCTTCGGTAAAGCCCCGCTGGACGACGCAAATAACTTATTAAAAAATGCTGCCTTCGGAAATTATAAATCTAAAGGTGCTATGACATGTAGTTGTTGGTCTGCCTGACTTCCTTTTCACCATTCACCATTAGAAAAGAAAGAGAGAGAGAGAGAGGTGAGCGCGAGGTGACAATATTATATCGCGCAGGCGCAAGAACAACCTCCCACGTTCGCACATTTCCCGGCGTCTTACATTCCAACCTTCTATACGACGACCCACTGGCGTAATGGCAGCGCCTGCGCTCTCATAAAAGATGCACGAAGAACCATTTAGGTGTCGCGGATGGCGGCAGTGAAAAGACGACACCCGCTACTGCGCGACGAAAGAACGCGACTCTTAATACGGCACACTGCGGCCTCGCTCGAGTCGCACCGTCCATTACCACCGGCGCAGCGTCAAACAGCCGAGCCGGAAAGGAAACTAGGTGCTTCTGTGCCTCGTTGCGGGAAAGCGCCATTATGGGATACTGCTGGAAACCACAGCGCCTCTTCGAAGCCGCCCGTTCCTTGCGTATGTATACTTGGACAAATGCGCGTCTGAAAAAAAAAAATTGGCAGATCCCACGTGCAGTGGGAATCAAAGAAATGCGAAGCACGCATCAGGAACGTAAAATGGATCTGCATTGTCTCGCTATACCAATTTTGGTAGATATGAAGTTAACGAAATGGCTGCAACAGCACCAAAACTGTGGAATGTAAACCATGCCGCTCTTTACACGCATGCCATGATTGTAATGTTATGACCTGTCAATTACGTTCGTCATGCTGTCGTGCTATGCAATAGCAATTTTCGTATACATCCTATTAACGAAACGGACAGGAAAGCTCCAAGACCGTGATACGTAAATCATGCCGCTCATGACGTGCCCGTCACGATATTCATGTTATGACCTGTCATTTATGCTCGTAACGTAGTCATGTTGTGGCAAACCAATTTTCGTATACATCCCATTAACGAAAATGACAGGAGAGCTCCAAGACCGTGGCATGTAAATCATGCCGTTCATGACATGCATATCATGATTTTCATGTTTTGACCTGTCACTGATGTTCATCATGTAGTCATGTTGTGCCGTACCAATTTTCGTACACATCCCATTAAAGAAACAGCTAGAACAGCACCAAGACCGTGGCATGTAAATCATGCCGCTCATGACATGGATGTCATGATTTTCGTGTTAATGCCTCTCAGTTATGTTAGCCATGTAGTCATGTTGTGCCATACAAATTTTCGTATACATACGAATAACGAAACGGCCAGCAGAGCACCAAGGCCGTGGCATGTAAATCATGCCCCTCATGACACACATGTCATGATTTGCACGCTATGACTCGTCATTTACGTTCGTCATGCGGCCATGTTGTCCCACACCAATTTTTGTATACATCTCATTAACGAAACGGCAAGGAGATCACAAAGTCGTAGGCGGATAGATAGATAGATAGATAGATAGATAGATAGATAGATAGATAGATAGATAGATAGATAGATAGATAGATAGATAGATAGATAGATAGATAGATAGATAGATAGATACGCTCAAAGTCGCCGAAGTTCGCTAAGAAATGCTTCGCATTTAATAAGTATGCGCGGCAGCGCGAAGCTAGGCTTCCGCCGCCATGCTCACTGCCAACCGCCGTCTTCACAAGGGAAAATAAACGCACAGACCTCGATGCTTAATATTAAACGCAGCGTTATCGAAAGGAACATCAACGCGCAAAGTGGTGACGGTGACGAAGGGTACACGACACGAGCAGAAACCACTAATCAACGCCCCTGCAAGTATTTCGCGTACTATCCTAGTCTCCTAACTAGCTGTAATTATTTTCGTGTGCTTATTACGAATGTTACAGGAGAAGGAAGGACGGAAAGAAAGGGGGGGGGGGGGGCGGAGATGCAGGATAACTAGCACGGATTTCTTTTTGCGCCAGTGTTGCTTCCCCGTGCGCTTGGTAACATCGCGAGTTACGAATGCGTTAGGTTTCAGTTTTACCCAAACTGCCACACAAGCTCGCCCGCATTGCTGTCTAGCTCAGACTGTTTGCTTTGTAAGGCTCTCCAAAAACCGCATATGGCCAAGCGTACTGTGCGTTATTAGTGCGCGTTATAAATAGAACTTCAGGTGGTCGATATTTCCGGAGACCTCCAGTACGGCTTGCCTCACAATCACATCGTGGTTCTGGAACAACGAACACCATTAATTACCATTACTATCCGCGTTTTTCCACACTACGAGTACAGGCGCACAGGTACAGCTGGCGGTATTGATAAAGAAAAAATTCTCAGTAATGAGTATGTACTTGCGGAAATTGCAATCGCCATCCTGTTTACGACCAAGTCACTGAAGCACACTAACCAGGGTTAGAAAAACAGCTCACCTATAAGAGATTAAAAATAAATGTACTTTCAAAAACGCTCTTGCCACTTCCCTGGGCTAGCGCCGAAGTTAAACTAAAGGGGAAAAAAAAAGAGACTTGGGAGTACACGCCTTAAAGATCGCCTACAGAGCCTGTCAAGGCACGCGAGTTTGTCTGGGGTGAAAGGATTCTTACTTTCATTTGTAAACCGGCACACGCACGCCATGGTCATTGGTGCACATATTTCTTGCGTTTCCTCAAATAATCTTGGTGTTACGACCCACGCGAGCAATCGTCTTCCCTCTCTGTTGTTCGACTGTTTGTGCGCCGGCCTTCAGGACAACGCAGTCTGTCCAAAACCTTTGAAGCCGCGTAGACAAAAACGTTAGTCTTTGAAAGCTTCGAAAAGCGAGCGCCACTGACAACTCTGAGGACGCTGCTTTGTTCAAGTATAGAAAACGCTGGTTAAGAGCACGTACAAACGGCTTTCTCGCTCACTTAACTACCACTGCCAAAACAGCATCGGCCGCGGCAAAGTGACAAAGTCGAGCCGGAATACATTTAAAAAACTGGCCGCGTGTCTGCGTGCTTCGCTGCAAATGCCGTCGAAAGACGACAGTCTTCTGCCGGTCGTACTGCGCTGCGTGTGATATGGACGCCACCTGGCAGCGCCGTCGGGAAACAAGACCTTGTGCAGAATCCCTGTGCAACTGCCAGGTGGCAGCACCAAATCGTCGGCAGAGGCCTTTTTCGTGCATACCGTCGCATTTTTAGCGCAGCCTAAGAAACACTAGGGTCTTTAGGTACGCATCTATGTATTCTCTAGTAAAGGAACACACCATCCAATACTTACATATTGATGTTGCGCCTCAGATATGCGTAACATTTGCTTTTTGATCAACAATGTTCGCAAGTATGAACGCAGCTACCAGTTCAAGATGGCTGGGTGTTAGCCAAGTGCTTAAACTTTGGCCGGGTGGATGAATCGTGTGACAGCAGACAAACATAAGGACAGACCAAAATCTCTGCGTTCAAGTATCCCAAGAAAGACTATCGTCTTTAAAATAGATGCCTCTGCTCAACGTAGCCTTCATTTTACGCAAATGGAATGCAGGGGGAGAAACGACAGCTTCCGGCCCATGCCGAATTGCCGCGACGCTGCGAATTAGAACCACTGCAAGCATTTCTGGCGAGTAATGGTGGCAGCACTCAAGTAAATGAGTTAGAGCTTGCATACAAAGCTGGGAGATTTCTCGAGAGAATAAAAGGAAAATTTCCCGTAAGAATGATGGTCAAGGCAGGGTACCTATAATAAACTCCAGCCCGGCACACAAAAGCAAATGTCTCGCCTGTGTGCTGTTGCGTCCGGGACTACGGAGATGGAGCGGCGCCACCAGAGACTCGTCAACGCAGGTGTCGTTAGAGATACGAGTCGAACGTGTCGAGTGCCGGTAACGATTTCCTCGTTACCTCTGGCCGGAAGACGTCGAGGTGTGTCACCGGAAGACGTCCAGATGCGCCATCGTATGGTCCGGCTGCGTACGTGTGACCTCGGCCACATTCGAAGAAAAAGGGGGAGGTCCACAACCTTCTTCCCCTTCGGACCTTCAACCTCCGATTGGAAGAAGAAGCGTCGACTGGGCCCTCCCAAGAAGGCGTCGCCGGACGACGCTGGTTATTTAATCCACGGGAGAGGGGATTCGATAGAGGATTCGATTGGGATTCGGCCATCACCTTCAAACCATGTAAATAAATGTAGATATTATCTTCTCCAAAGCAACTCCTCGTACTCTTCCCTCCTGCCCCGTGGACTCCTGGCCTGAAGGCGACACGAGTCCACGACGACAAATGGTGGCAGCGATAAACCACGACAAGCGGTGGCAGCGGTGGGATCGCAACAACTGGTGGCAGCGGTGGGATCGCAACAACTGGTGGCAGCGGTGGGATCGCAACAACTGGCTGGCAAGCGGTGGGATCAACCACGACGACGGATGACGAGCGGCGTGATCAACCGGAGGCTCCATGGAGAAAGGACCGGCCGAAAGCCCTAGACCTGGAAGACGGCGGGATCCTCGTAGCGTACCACGACTGCACGGTATTGGGTGAGT
This sequence comes from Hyalomma asiaticum, assembly GCA_013339685.2. NCBI lineage: Eukaryota > Metazoa > Arthropoda > Arachnida > Ixodida > Ixodidae > Hyalomma > Hyalomma asiaticum. Next base: position 49,303,342 of record CM023486.1, read on the forward strand.
GCCTGGCTTTGTGCTTGAGAGTCATCGAGTCTTTTAGCCTAGAACCGTTAAAAGCTCGATAGTACAACTGCCTAGAATTGTGGTTGTGGCGTGTCTCAGCATAAAGCAGCTTTCAAAAAGGGAGGTAAACAAGCTGCTGAAGGCAACCCATATACGTTTGTGGAAAAGTGCAGAAAATTATTGGTAGTGGACGTGAGAGAATGAACTGGGAGCCTGAGATTGGTTATTGTTGTTTAAAGGATAGGTGCAGAAGAGGAAGAGTTACGTAGGTTGGGAGTTGATTGAGGGATTAAAAAAGTGTTTAAGAAATTGGAAAAGGTAGAAAAAGATTAGGTCACTTGGTGCTGTTTGTGTGGGCTTTCGTTAATTCTGTAGAGTTTGCCAGGCTTCAGTTTCTCTAGAACCAGAATTGAAACACTGGTGGGATTAATTTCTACATTTTGCGAAAGCCGAGTCAAAGTTTAAAGCAGTCATCATGGATTTGACGAGTTTGACGAAAGCTAGCCTGTTGATGCTCGCTGAAGAGTTTGATCTGGATGTAGATGAGAACTTGCCTGAATCAGAAATTCAAAACCTAATAGTAGAAAGTGGTAGCGATCCGGAGGACATTGAATATTTCGGGACCTTAATTCTAATTAACCAGGAAAGAGAAATAAAGGAAAGAATTGAGGACGAAAGGCGCAGGCAAGAGCTGAAATTTTTGAACGAAGAAATTGAAAGGCTAGATCGTGAACGGAAGGCAATGCAGAGAGATAATAAGGTATCTGCGGAAGTGGCGCACGAAAGGTGCGAATTGGTAGCGTGTGCGGTGGAGGTCAGAGCCGATGAGAGGGCTCGCGCACGTGAGAGTAGCAGCGCGTTGACAAGCGAAGTGAACGTTGCTGATGAATATGCCGCAGTGACGGTGGATGCCATTGAAGGCCGAAAAAAACGCGACGAAGTATCGTGCCAATGGGACGAAAGAGAAGCGCCTAGAGAGGTTGTGGACGATTTGGCACGCATACAAAATGAGGACGTCGTGACGGTGTATCTTGCATGCGATGTCCAAGGTGATTTCGACACGTCATGCAAGAACACCAGTGAAAGGCCAGGAGAGCGCAGTGAAGCGCAAATTGAGCAGGAGGTTGCATTCGAGGAACGCGACGAGGTATCGTACCAATGGGAAGAGAGTGAAGCACTTAGGAGGGTTGCGGACGATTTGGTACGGATACAAAAGGAGTATGTCGCGACGGTAGATCCTGCATGCTGCGTCCAAGGTAATTTCGACTCGCTAGGCAGGACTACCAGTGAGAGGCCAGCAGGGTGCAGTGAAGCACAATATGAGGAGGAGGTTGCAGTTGAGGGTAGCTCCCAGGTATGCGAGCCACACAGCTTAGAAGCAGACAGCTGCAACTTTCCTAAGTGTTTAAAGCTGTCCGCCAGTCAGGAGAGCGAAGGATCAGATGATTGTGCTGGAAATCATTTAGACTGCGTGGATCAGCCAGCGAGCGAGGACATTAAAGTTGCACAGGTGCATGAAAAGGAAGCGAAGGGCTCCGAAATGCGCAGAAGGAAGCGGCATAGGCCGAAAAGGCGCCGCAGTGAGATGAATGCCACATTGAGCGTGTTAGGTTTCAAGGAAGGCTTCAAACGAAGAAGCACAAAAATAAGAAAGTTGTGGTTGCCACCCAAGACAAATCGGCGTAGAATACGTAGGAGCCGCCGAACGAGAGGGGGAGGAGAGGTGCACTCTGCGCGGAAGCGGTCCGAGGGCCGGTTGCAATTATCTTCCCGTCTTCTTCATGGTGCAGCATTGTCGCGGCGGGTGTGCAAGGTCAGGGGTCGCCGCGAAGTCGCCGAACAATGCGACCACAGTAGCGCAGGCAAGGCGATGGCGAGGAGAGTGGCGCTGTGCGGAGAGTCGAACAGGTGCTTCGCGTTTTGCGTTTCCTGTTCAAGAAAAGCGTTCCGAGCGCGACCACCGCGAGTACGTCTCAAAATGGGAGACAGACCTAGGTTTTCCAACAATGTTAATGGATGACTTGTTGGGGAGACACTTTTGCTTGTTTGTTTATTTTAGCCTTGCGAAGTAATGTTTCTTTATCTCCCCGTGTAGTCTGAGATGTGTTTTTGTAGCTTTAACGTCGAAGTTTGATTGAATTTCGTGAACTGTAACTTTTTTGTTGAACCGATAGTGAGTGTGAAGGCATAGTAGAAAGTGAGAAAGCGAGTTGTTTGTTGAAGGGTTACAGTCATGTATGAGATTGAATGGTTTGCGATGTGTTTGGGAGATTGAGTTCGAAGATTCGTATGACCGCAAATGTTTTGAAATAGTGTTATGTTTGATTTGTGCGTCATTCAGGTCGAATGCAAGGAACCGTGTTGCGGTTTGTACAGCGGGCGGGCGAAACCGCGAAAGTGTTTGAGGTTATCTTTTAGCATGAGTAAGTCATAAGGAACGGTTGTGAGTTTTCTAGCGCGTAATGCTAGCGAGAGTTTTGTTTGTAGCTTTAGACTCATGTGTATTGTGTGGGCGCTGGCAAGGAACCAGGTTAGTGTTTGTTCAACAAGTGCGTATATAGTGGCAGTGTTTTGAGTTAGCTTTTAGGCAAGAGTGGTTAATAAGCATGGATATTCTTATTGAGTTTTGCGCATAATTTAAGCGAGTTTTGTTTTCTGTTTATGGCTTTAAAAGCATGTGCAGTGTGTGGACGAGAGCAAGGTTATTTTATATAGGGTGTCTGAAGTGTAAGAATTGCGACCGCAAAGTCGGAGAGCTAGTATTGTAGTACATCCGCAGAGTGGAATATTAAGTAGCAGCACTAAGACGTGCGAGGGCGGATGTTGAAAATGATTAATGTTCCTGTGGTTATACTACATAGGTTTGTAAATGTTTATTAGAGCACATTTGCGTATTTAGCTTCTGCTCTAAAGCAGCTCGACAGTTTTCTTTCGTCTGCTCACAGGAACATGATGACTCACTTTGACGGCACAAAATTTTGGGAACAAAAGTTCGGGGTCATATGTGAGGTATGCACTGGTTTAGAGATGTGGAGTCTGGTGGAATTGCGGCAGATTGCGATGGCTCACACATGTAGTTCATCGAGTGGAAATGATAACTGACGTAAACTGTAAGCTCAAATTAATTCAGGGATAGAAATTGGGAGCTTCAGCGAATGTTTACAACTGTTTTGAAGGCTGCTTTCATTTAATTTGAGAAATGTGAGGCAGATTGGTTTAGTTATTTTGGACTCGATGGCTCCTAGTGCGGGCAGGGCACTTCCCGTGCCTGTAGTTGTGTGTGTCTGTTTACGTGTGTGCCCAGGACGAGAGCCACCAAGGCATGTGTGAGAACGCCACATCGGAGCTTTCGTCGTCAACAGTGGCCCACGGAGAGCTCATCGAACCCCGACACTTCGGCCGACCTGGTATGCTGGTCACCCTCAGGTCGGGTCTCCCGCCGGCGGACGGAGCTGTTGCGTCCGGGACTACGGAGATGGAGCGGCGCCACCAGAGACTCGTTAACGCAGGTGTCGTTAGAGATACGAGTCGAACGTGTCGAGTGCCGGTAACGATTTCCTCGTTACCTCTGGCCGGAAGACGTCGAGGTGTGTCACCGGAAGACGTCCAGATGCGCCATCGTATGGTCCGGCTGCGTACGTGTGACCTCGGCCACATTCGAAGAAAAAGGGGGAGGTCCACAACCTTCTTCCCCTTCGGACCTTCAACCTCCGATTGGAAGAAGAAGCGTCGACTGGGCCCTCCCAAGAAGGCGTCGCCGGACGACGCTGGTTATTTAATCCACGGGAGAGGGGATTCGATAGAGGATTCGATTGGGATTCGGCCATCACCTTCAAACCATGTAAATAAATGTAGATATTATCTTCTCCAAAGCAACTCCTCGTACTCTTCCCTCCTGCCCCGTGGACTCCTGGCCTGAAGGCGACACGAGTCCACGACGACAAATGGTGGCAGCGATAAACCACGACAAGCGGTGGCAGCGGTGGGATCGCAACAGTGCACATACAACCACCAGCAACGAATTCAATTTCCCTTCCTTTTAGACTGGTAAACCGGACGCACCACCCGCTATCCCTCTAGCTCTTTCATGAGGTCTCTTTACCTTTCTATCTCTTCTACTCCTGTAATCCCTTTTGTTCTGAATCTTCAAGCCTATAGCATGTACTTCCAGCTTCTTTTTTCGTCCAATTTAAGCATTACAATTCTTCACTTCCGCTTCTCGTTGTCACGTCTATGTTATCTTTTCGGGGTTTCACTGCTAAGTTAGTAAAGGTTAGTAGAGTGAGAATTAACTCAGGCGCATACTGTCTGGTTAGCTTTCCCAGGTATACAGAGATAGTTGTAATTAAAAACATCCACTGTGGTATACAAGGGCTTCCTTCTGAGAGTAATGGTCTAGCAGAGAAACCGAAACAAGAAAAGGAAAATATATTCCGTTCCCATGAGAAAAGTATGTCCCAGCCAAAGCCGACAAAAATAAAACAAAGACTTTAAAGTTTTCTTTCACAATGTACGATACTTTGCAAGTATAATACAGCGTGCAGAGATGCCGAGTAGTAAAACACAGCGAAGACAAAAGAAATCGGCCGTTTGCGTACAAGGAAAGTTAGTAAGACGAGACAAAGTACTGCTGCGACATTCGGTTAATGCTCATTGCTAGAGAATAGAATGTCTAGAGAGAGCTCTCCCAAGAAATGGATGAAAAATAAAAGAAACAAATAATTAGCGGTTCCACTTAAAATTACTCGCTACAATGAAGCACGCGCTAGCTTTCACCGTACAGCACAAAGAGAAACTCGCCGGCGTTTCCTAATCTCTTCCGAGAACCACTATGCAACTTCCTTCAGCACGATACACATTTACTTCTTTCTCCAAGTTAAGAAGGGGACGGCTTCTCCGGAAACGTTTTATTTGTTCGCGTCTGTCGTATCCTAGTTTCCCGTTTTAATTTTCTTCTCAGCATCTGTTCTTATTTTTCAGAACACCGAGAAATGCGTACATGTATGCAAGCGTTCGCGCTCGCTTGCACCGCAAATGCTGTCCAGAAAACAGCAGCCGTAATGGTGGTCTCCAACAGGATAGCAGAAAGCGGCCGCGGCGAAAGCAATCATCTCACGCTGCGTTTCCTTTCCCCGCACAGCTCATACCCCCCGGGGAGCGACGGCATTAAAACGGCGCAAACGAGGCAATATGCATCTCAAGACGAGACCAGCCAACGTATGTCGCGAGGCGGTAAGAACCGTTCAAGGTACCGCTCCTTCAACATACATTAGAAGGCAGCTGGACGACCAGACCGATGAAATGCCTGAGGATCCATTCTGGGCTGCTACATGTACAATAGCGTATAACTTGTCAGAGCCTGCGGCGTCTCAACAGTCCTTGGCCCACAGGCTTCAGTCGCCGCAAGGCGGCCCGTCCAGCCCCGGCCCGTCAAGCTCAGCCCTGGCAGTCGCTAGCGCCAACCACGCATTACACAGGCTTCTCCTCCTCCTCTGGCCTCTTGCCGTTCTCTCGGCAGACCCCACACTATCCCTTCCTCTGTGGTGGCACCGGCCCGCGACCAGGTCCAGCGGTGGAGCCAATAGATAAGGGGTGCCGAAGGAGGTGGCAAATGAGAGTGCAGTTCCGGCTATGAAGTCTTTCAGGACCCTACGGTCCTGAACCTCTGAAGGTCTTGCAAGGTCCTGCGGGTCCTAAACCGAACCCAGTAGCGACGCACAACCTGTCGCCCTCGCCCAGAATAGTGCACCCACAGCGGGCAGCCGGCGCGTGCAGTAGCTTACCCGCGAACGCGACCGCACTAAGTCCATGCTGCCACCATGTCTCACCACCGGAGGCGAGAAGACACCAGACACCTTTATTAAGGGCCGGACAAGAACAGCATCTTCTTCGTTCCCGTCGTCGTAACAGGCGCCCTTTTGGTCTCGGCGTTATCGCTGTCAGCCCCCTGGTCTTCCTATACTTCCTCGTCCTCGCTTTATATTCAGCATCCATTTCTATTATTTATTTATTTATTTTTTATTTATTTATTTATTTATTTATTTATTTATTTATTTATAGCCCTTCACGTAATCACTCGCTGGGGGCGAGAATGAGGGTAGTACCGCTGCCAGGGCAAAAGAGGACCAACTTTTCCGTCTTGCGGTACGCTGATCGGACCGGTGAAGACTTCGACTAAGAACAGCTTCGCTGACGAAAAGTAGAGCAGACGGTATTCTTGCAGAACAGAAAGTATACATAAGAGAACAGTCAATGAAAAAAAAAAAAAAGAAGCTCGCCGAGCAAAGCGGGTCCCTTTTCCACAGGTCGTTAACCCTCGAAAGACCAAAAACCACACTGCCTCACTCGTAAGGCCGATCGAGGACGAAACCCCGCTGACAGAGCACAAAGTCGGGGCCATCGCACGGATGAAATGCTACGTAATGGGGAATCGAAGGTCGAAGGGCTTGGGAGTACGCGTTAGGATTTGCTTCTTTTATTTATATCGGATCCGGGAATTCCTTGACATAAAAGATGCATAAAATAACGCCAAGGAATGAAAGATGACAAGAAATAACGCCAGACGGATAGGAGGGGTGGGGCAGCTCTAATTACGCTCCATTTACTCCGCCGGACACATAAGGGGAATGAACAGTTCGATGGCGCAAGCGCTGGGGTCGCTGCGGTGAAAAGCAAACTGGGCAAGCATGGGGTCAAAGCCAAGAAAGAAACGCCAGCGAAAGAGCCCTGAATACAACTACCATGAAAAAAGTGAGTGGCACTGCAGCAAAGCGTTGGTGCATGCAGACGGGTGAGGTGGAACAAAAGGAAGAGACAAAAAACAAATATGGCGGCGATTGAAAGTAGTTAAAATTAATGAGACGGGTCGGTAGGTAAGCGTACTGAGGGACTGACAGAGAAGCATATGGTCGATTTACAATATGATTGATTGATTAAGTGATTGATTGATTGACTGGACTGTCGATCTAGTGAGCGTCGTGTTAGGCTGCAGACGCAGAGGAAATAAAACGCTCACCACTGGACACAGACAGACAGCGCGCGGCAAGAAGTGCAGCTGGCAAATGAGCAACAAATTCTTCATAACCAGCGTTAGCTCAACAAATGTCAACAAAAGATTTGAGGACTCTTAAACTTCGCCTTTATAAGTAAAAAACGCGACATCGTTATAGGGGCCCCATTCGCATTCGAAAGCTATAGCGTTAAAACGCAGAGAAAACATTCATTAAAACCGGCGCATCCCTTATAACAGCATATGTTGATTGATTTGTGGGGCTTAACGTCCCAAAACCATCTCTGATTATGAGAGACGCCGTAGTGGAGGGCCCCGGAAATTTTGACCACCTGGGGTTCTTTAACGTTCACTGACATCGCACAGCACATTTGCCTCAACATTTCGCCTCCATCGAAATGCAGCCGCCGCGGCCGGGATTCGAAACCGCGACCTTCGGATCAGTGGCCGAGTGCCATAACCACTAGGCCACCATGGCGGGTGTGGACCAACGCGGTCGTAGACGCAGCAGATGCGGCTCACACAAGACGAGACAGCGTAGGCATTCCTGCCAAGGGGGTAACAACGTCCAGCCCGAGGACTTGCGATGCGCTGGCGATACGGCTGCGGGGCTGTATATATATATATATATATATATATATATATATATATATATGCCGGGGGGCACTTCCGTCGCTGCCGAGGAGGCGAGGAGTGTCATCTGGATTGTGTTAATGCAAGTAACCTGCCGGGCGCGCCGCTATTAGCATGGTAGAAATGCTGGAAAAGGGGCATGTGTTTGAGTTTCCTCGCAAAAATCATTAGGTCTTCTCGGACATTCAAATTACAGTCTGAGCGATGAAGTGCGCTGGCTGCAGTTAAATGGTCGCTTACAATTTTTCTAACCGATTTTGCTTCGACTTCAATTTTTCTTACTAACACATCTGCGCCACGGCGGATGGTATGTGTCATAGGAGTGTTTATTTTGTTTGTTTTTTTCAGCCACGGGCATCACACGCTGGCGCCGGATTTTTTTGTAACAACAGGTCCTTAACACTGTCGAATTATTAATGAAGATAATCCTCCGGCCTATGTGCTGCCCATTGTGAGCACTGAGAGCTCTGTGGCCGTCAATTTACAATGCCTGCGCCATACACTGTTTCCTGAACGCCCTGAAACTAAGCCACCCTTGAAGAAAATTTTATGCTGGAGCAGAGGCCTGGCCCGGCAGAGGCAGCAGGCGATGCAGAGACTGTCACTTTGTGGCCGACACCACGAGGCCTATAAATAACGGCGAACGGCGAACACAAAGTCCGCCTATACGTTCAAGCTTCCTTACGTCAGTTTCATATCAAGCAACCACATTTATCACTGTTCATTGCCTGCGCCAAGGTGGCTTTGCCTTGTTTGTGTCTTCCTTACTTTTCCTCCCTTTTTAAAGATTTATCTTTCGTCTTATCAAAAGCTGAACCCCGAGACCCTGATACTCTGGCTTTCCTGCGGTATAGGACACATTGAGGAGAAGCCAGTGCGCTTGAAAAATTCCAAGTTTCGTTCTCCTATGGTGCCGTTTTCCTGCCATGCTACCGACCACAAGCCTCTCCGAATACCAGAAATCGTGAAAAAGAAAGAATGAAACAAACGTTATTATTATTATTATTATTACTATTGTTGTTGTTGTTGTTGTTGTTGTTGTTGTTGTTGTTGTTGTTGCAGTCACGAGTAGCACAGCTATATCGAAATCCAGACGATAAGACCTCATCAAGACTACCGTGCTTCCAATTCCACGTCACGTGATAGCTGCGGGATAACTAACATGTTTGTAATGAAGCGCAGTCACATTTCAAGGTGCCGCTCACATAGCTCCCACCATGCGCACATAACTCCCACCATGCGCAAATGTGATTGGCGTTCGAATTGTATTTATAAACATTTTACTCGCTAATTAAAACCACAATATGCAATGTCTGTGACGGATCCTTAACTAGCCACATCGGCTACGGATCCGGATGTTCTCGCAGAAATATTTTGTAAATAATTTCAGTGAAATAAAAAAAAACATTCTTGTTCTTCTTCTTATATTGTTGCAAAGTTTTTACGAGGTTGAACTCTTATTTACGGTCATCACGGCTGTCCTCCAAGACAAAAAACAAAAAAAAAAAAAGAAAGAACAATAATATCGTTACGGGGAGTGTAGGAGGGCTTATTCGAGGTAGCCGGGCGGCAAGCTAGCATGCTCATATGGCGGCACTCCACGTCGTTCTCTTCCTCGCTGCTCTTCGTATATCCTTGTCGTTACAGCAGCGATTGCCGCTGCTGCTGCTCCAATAGCTTTGACGCCCCGTAGCAATAAATTTCTTTGTATTCTCCACTAAAGGCAAGGCAAAGGGAAGGAAAACGTTAAAAAATGAATGCGAGTGCATGTTACGAGTCCTACTAACTAAAAAAATAAGTGTTTTAATGTTAAGACAAGCAGCGCGCGTAACAGTTTTAAACACATTCCATGAATGATTGATTGATTTCCGGAATTTTAGGTCCCAAACCCACGCTGCGATTACGAGAGCCGCCGTAGTGAAGGGCTCCGGAAATTTCGGCCACCTGGAGTTCTTTAACGTGCACTGGCATCGCACAGTACACGGGCCTGAACATTTTGCCTCCATCGAAATGCAGCCGCTCCGGCCGGGGTTCAATCCCGCGACCTTCGGGTCAGAAGCCGAGTGCCATAGCCACCAGAACACCGTGGCAGGGATAAACAGTTTAGCTGAACACAAAACCACTTTTGATCGTTCGTCGACTAAACACAAGAAACTTGTTCGCAAGCGAGGTAGGGTTTGTCTAGGCCACGTTTGCAATTTTTTTTCAGAATCTGTTCTGAAGAAGGCTCTAATAAACGACAAAAGCTTAGGACGACATAAAACGTAGATATGCAGATTCCTGACGCAACACGAACAGACGAAAGAAAAATGGCCGCGTATCTGCGTGCTTCGCCTCAAATGTCGTCGTCTTCTGCCGGCCGTACTACGCTGCGTGAGATACGGATGCCATCTGGCAGCGCCGTCGGGAAACGTGAGCTTGTGCAGAATCCTTGGTGGCAGCACCAAATCGTCGGCAGAGGCCTTTTTCGTGCACAGCGTCGCATTTTTAGCCTAGCCTAACAAAGAATAGGTTCTTTAGAATTACGTATCTATGTATTTTCTAGTAAAGGAACACACCGCCTAGTACTTATGTATTGGTGTTGCGCCTTATATATGCGTAATATTTTCTTTTTGATAGACAATGTTCAGAAGTATGAACGCAGCTAGCAGTTCGAGATGGCTGGGCGTTAGCCAAATTTGGCCGTGTGGTTGAATCGTGTGACAGACAGACAAACAGAAAGACAGACCAAAATGTCTGCGTTCAAGTATCCCAAGAAAGACTATCGTCTTTAAAAAAGTGCAGACACGCTTGTGTTGTCAGCGCTTCTACTCCTGCATCCATGTTTGAATGATTTACCTTCCTTCATTATCATTCACTCCTTCATTCTTCAAATGAGAACACACTGCACCGCGAAAATCGTTAGGTCTGCTCTCTAGTTACTAAAGAAAAGAACATTTACCTTTCTTTCATGTCTTAAAGTGGAATCACTGACCAGATGCTGGGTCGCAGTCCAGACGCTCAATTATAAACGTCATTCGAACTAACTACGGCTTCCGTCAATGTTAGTTTTCTTGCATAATGCAAACAGCAGCACAACGCACTAACGACCCCGGGAGGAACAACGATGCAATCGATTCTGCACGGTGAAGTACGTAAGCAGACGCTGCAGTGCTCTTTAAGCTAATTAGAAAATTATACATGACATCAACGAACAATTAGGACACCATTAATCATTTCTATTCAATCAGAGATGCCGAAATAAGCTGCATATAAAAATTGAGAAAGCCGGAGTGAAAAACACTGCACCGAAAACAAGGAAAGCAGCAAGTCATTCACCAAAGTGCGGACACATACCTGCCTCCATTATCTTTGTGATTCATTGATTTGATTGAATTATGGTGCTTAACTTCCGAAAACCACAATATGATTATTAATGACGCGGCAGTCGAGGGCTCCGGAAATATTTGACCACCTGGGTTCTTTAACGTGCAATGACAACGCACAGTACAGGGGCCTCAACATTCCGCCGCGGCCGGGATTCGATCCGGTGACCTTCCGATGAGCAGCCAAGTGCTATAACTACTAGACCAACGCGGCATGGCTTTTTGTCATTCATTTGTGTTGCACTTTCTCAGGAAACGATACTCGGCGGCCAACACGGACCGAATTAGTTCTGCTTACTGATCAGAAACGAGGTCTTAGTTGAACTAGCTTTCTGAGTGAGAATTGATCAACAGGTCATATCGAATTTCAATAACTGATCTTTATAGCCTATAACCCGAGATCGTCACCTCACGCATTCTGTCTTCCTTCACCCCTTCCCCAGTGCAGGGTAGCAAACCGGATATTTTCTCTTCCGGTTAACCTCCCTGCCTTCCGCCCATCATCTCTCTCTCTCTCTCTCTCACGCATTCAAACAGCGTATCACATCAGAACAAAAGGAGAGAAATGTGTCGACAATAGGTCGCTCGTTCTAAGTTACGTTGAGTATGCACTTAAAGGTCCTTAAGCAGGCGTCGCAATCGAGCCACATGAATCGCCCATACTTCCAGACAACCTCGCCAGGTCATTCAGTACGTTTCGCTACTCGTTCGCATTCACCGCCACAAAAACTCTTTTTCCGCTTCCGCTTTTGGTGCTCATCAGCAACGATCGTCAAAACAAACAGAGGACGACGGTTAACGACCACAGCGAGTGTCAACCACCGTCCTCCTCGCCGAACATGGCGCAACCGGCGCGACACACAGACGCAAAACGAAGGAAATGGATTGCGAAGGGGTGTCATTAGCGAGTCTTACCGGTACGTAGAAAGCGAATCCCGTCGCGCTGCGCAGCGGTGTTCTTCTGTTTGTTTTTTTTTTTTACTGCGCGTTTATTTACGACCGTCGTCCTAGCGCAGCACAAAATTCGACCAGGTAGGAAGCTAACGACTCGCCGCACGTGCCGCCTGCATTTAGACGAGTATACAATGCTGCGCCGCGACAGATTGCAAATAACGACCCCGCTTTGAAAGAAAGCTCGCGTTAACCAAAGCGCGTTAAGGCCTAGTGAAGATGACGAAGACACAAAGCGTGTGAGTATGACAGAGTTGAACTAACGCCGCACGAAGTTATGACTAGCAAGGAGCGAGGGATTATGCAGATACGACGCGGGACGTTAAGGTATGCGCACGTGTGAAGAGAGACGGTTTTAGCAAACGGCATTCGTTAAAGCCCTTGCGACAGCTGACAGCGTATGAATGCGGCAGTGTTAACTTTCGTTGTGTAGAACGCGTAATGCGATTCTATTCTATGTTTACATGCCGTCGCAAAGCAAAGAGTCAACCTTCACTAGGTCTTTCACTGCATGTTAAAGCGACTTGACGGCGAAAGGCTTGCCGCAATGTCAGGAAGGATCCTCGACGTTTCCTTTCTCGTTCTTTTACTATTATTGCTTAGGCAATCGTTAAGACATTATATATGGGACATCGATATTGGCTGTTCCTTGACTGACAGAGGCTGTAAAGGATAACATTCAACCATGTCTTGCCTGCGTGGTAAGACCGAGGAATGCGGCTATGAACCGGACGCAGTTTTATGGTCGTTAATAGTGACGTAAATCGGCAGCGAGTTACGTTTGTGATGCGATGGCCTGTGAGCCACGTTAGTCTTGCATTTTCAATTTTCCATGCCAACTTTGGTATCTTGAATGAGACGAGGATTTTCAATGTTTGATACCACGCATGTTGTTGACGCAGGACAAGGGACAGTCACATTCCACTTCCAGTTCAGGCTCTCATCTTTACATGTGATTGCCACAATGAGCAAGAAGCAGAGGAAGCGCCGACTTCAAGTTCCGTCAGAACGATGTAAAGCTAACGCGCGGATGGGAACAAATGACTCCGCAAAAATAACTTATTTTCTGATTAATGAAATGCAGAAACGTTAGCTCAACGATAAATAAGGGGATATAAAAAGGGAAATAAGGGGAAATAAGTTTGTCGTATAGACTTCCATGCGTTCCCGGAATAGCAGGTTACCGGAAAAATATGCGTCGTCGCCAAAGCTCGTAACGACAAAGCCAGTATTGCTGCGACCTACACCTCTTACTGGCTTCACTGCCGGCGCAAATAAACGACAACTAAGTAACTATTAACTCTCGGTACTTTTCATTACTTTCATCCTACAACACTGAGGCGGCCGAAAGAAACTGCATTGAACTCAAAAAAAAAAAAAAGAAGAAGCGTCGCGAGATGTATATGTCTGCTCAACTGATGCCGACTACGGCTTCTGCATAACGGCAACAGCAACCGTAACGCAGTTTTGAGGACAAACTACGGTCATCTAATGGCAGTGAACTAAACAACAACTAGCCACAGACGGGATCCCGAAGGCTTATACATATTAAGGGATTACAACCGAATCAGTAAAGCCATAAGGAAATCGCGCTTCGTGTTAAGCTGCTCTAGGAGAGATGTATCGTTATGAGAACTTGAGCGGTAAGTCCTAGTTCTATCTTAAATATATAGAGACGAAGATGCACGGTCACATGATCACACTACCCTCGATATCTACAATGCACTTACTTTACCAGTGCAAGAAATGCTCGCATCATGGCTAATATCAGCTCTTAAAAGTTTCGCATGCCTACTCAATACACACAGAAATGCGCAGCAAGCAAAGAAAAGAAAAAAAGAAGGAACAGGTTGTTATTAGAAAGAAGCAAAATCCGCCAAAGCGATATCGATGTTGAGAAATCGTGGTCTAAATGGCTGCGCGTAAATGACTCGAGTATAACGGCACAGCGGAACCAATCGACACAAAACTGCAACACAAAATTCAGATTTCCACGTTAGACCAAAGTGAGCTGGAGAACGTGGAATTCGAGGAATTACCGGAATCGAGTTATCGGCGACGATTCCTAATCGAAATCTGAACATCGAACGAACGAAGAATAAATAAATTTCGCGAAGAAAAATCGAACAGAAAAGACGAAAAAAATAAATAACGTACCAGTGCAGATATGGACCCGGTTAAGATCCACCTAAGCAGGACCACGGAAAGTTCTCTTCTGACGCTCACTGTATCCGGCTCGGCCAGAAGAGGCGAACCCACTAGCCACTCAGGAAGAGCAACGCCAAAGAAAGTTGCTAACGTCGTTTCGCCTGTCCAGGGAAAGCGGGCAAACGACGTAAGAAAACGAAGTAAGAGGACATGGGGAGAAAGAAAGAGAGAGGGAAAGAAGGAATTAGAAGCACGCGAAGGACAGCGCGCCGCTCAGAAAGTGCGTTACTCGCCGAGACGGAGAAGCAAATGATGCTAACAAGAGCGGCAAGCCGTACACTAAATGAAGTACTCGTAGAAGCTGCGAAAAAAAGTAATATTGAACGGGAAAGCGACACGGCCACCATACGCTCGCAAATGAATGTCATCGCGGAACGGTGCCGGCAGATATAGGAGAAAACGGCGTCACGAAAGTGACGACGGAAATTGGCTGGCCGTCCATTTAGGTCTGTAGAGTGGGCGAAGATGTGTAATAACAACGTTAAAACGGAATGACTCCAGTACTGAGTACGGACAATTTATTTCTGAGGCCTGGTTGCGTTGTAACGCGTCCGTTGGATCCGGTGGCGTGGATAATAGTTGTAGGGCGGAAACGAATTAAGACCGACGCGACGGTACACTGGTTACGGATCCCGGCTGCTGACAGCTGAAAGACACGGGCTCGACCGCGGCGGTCGCGTTTCCGTCCGTCCGTCCGTCCGTCCGTCCCTTCGCCTACATCTCGAAGCTCTCCTTCTCTTCCCTTATTAAAATGTATACGACAGACGTGCAAGGCATACGAAACGAGTACAAACTACGTCTTTCCAAGCCACCCTTCTGCGCGCGCGACAGAAGGCAACATTTAAGTAGTCACTATTCATTTCAAACACTACATTTTACATTCTCACAGATGCCTGAACCTGAACTAACCACACCGTAACTTCTCTGCATCATTCAGGGAGGCTTGTATTGAGCTATCTTTCACTTTATATACCGCAAGCCGAAAGAATCAACTCGCGAAGCGCGTCCTGAAAAAGAGACACACCTTGACTGAACCAAAGATCGTTCGAGAGTTACCTGGGTAAATTTGGTATCCTTTTGGTCCTTTCTCCTTCCGGTCGATAGCCTTGACGTTTGCTTTCCGATAATCCTGGCTTGTCCGCATACAATCTTGATAATTTCGGAAGCCTAAAACCACGTCAACACTCGCTGGGCGGTGGTGCCCCAGCCACTTCGTAACAAAATATTTCCGATTCGCGCATCGTTGTGGTGGTCTGGTCGATGCGCGGCATTCGGCGTCTGGCTGGAGGAGCAGAGCGGTCACCAGTGGAAAGAGCCTTGACACGTTTACACAGAACACTGATCGGCCGTTGCAAACTCACTGCGCACTCAAGACTCGTTTAAAAAAACGAAGTGGCGCTTCACTTGGACGCACTAAGCACACTTGCGAGCACGCACAGATACAAATCCCACCGACGATTCGTCGAACCAAGCAATGCACTGGAGCATCACACGGAAGCACTAAACAGGCGCGCGAGCTCAAGCGCGCATACACACACACATCACACCGCCGCAAGGGAAGCTTCTCCAATCGCTGCCTCGAGCAGGCGGTCCATCGAAAGCACAGCAATCCAACTTGTCCTGTCGCCCACAGTTTTCCGTACAGACATTCCGTACATAAATTGAAGAGGCTATGGGAACGCGATTCTGAAGTGCGCCAGTACACACTAAAAGCTCTTGAAGAAGGTGTAGTGTGCTCCGCTGCGGAAGGCAGACGCGGAGTGTTATTTCTAGCTTATTTCTACGTGTCCCAGATTTTCGTTCCTTTTACCTACAAACGTGTGCATGGTGAAAGAACGGCAGGTGAGTCTGAGCAGTTTTCACTTCTGTATTCGTGAGAGCATGGTGTCCTTGTCGTTCTTTGGTTGTAACATTCATATCCTTGCAAGTGCGTATGCTTTATAATGGAGTAGCACATAAATTTCGATGTCTGAGTTCTATGCAGCAGAATCGAATCACGGCAGCGGCGGCTGCGTTTCAGTGGAGTCGAAATGTTTAGGCACGTGCACTGTCGGATGTCAATGCACGGTAAAGAACCCCATGGTGGTCGAAATGGCCGGAGCCCTCCACTGCGGCGTCTCGCGTGATGATATTGTGGTTTTGGCACTGCAAAACCTCACAACTTAATAATAATAATAATAATAATAATAATAATAATAATAATAATAATAATAATAATAATAATAATAATGTGTCTGGTTTGTAGGTGCAGATATGGCTATGAAAAGCGTTCCACTCTTAAAGGTGAAGCTTAGAGGGACAGACGACCAATCTTTAAAGACGCTTTTTTTTGTTTTTCTTTAACGGCGCAACGATAAGCTGACCCTCGGTACTGTTTATACCTGGAGCGGTTGCTTTCAAAAGTACGCGGATATTTCGCAAACAGAATTTTTCGACCTCAGAAGCCTCTACAAAACCTAGAGAGCACTTTCTAGCGACGTTAGGAGATGATCGCGATGCCGATTGCCCGCTTCGCAAACAACCATCGTTTTGTTTTCACAGGAGTGAATGGAAGCTGCCATTATAGCCATCCACATTTTATCTTTTTCAACGAGCTTTGAAAATAACAAGTTGACATGACATGCTTGCGCTTTTTTCCAGACCTTTTTTGCATTAATTGAGCGCTTTCCCGAGAGACGACAGAACAAAATCGAGTCCCTGTTTGCCTCTCTCTTTCGGTTTCAGCAAGGCTCTAAAAGTTTCCGAGACGCGTCCTCTGGGATTACGACCGGTGACGGCACAAGACGTGTCGTGCACTAGCGAAAACGCGTCTCCGTGATATTGATACGTTTATTGCAGCTTTTTCTCTATCGCCCAACCCCTTCGATGCTAAACTACACCAGACTGGTTAGGAGAAGTATATGGTCACGTGACTTCAGGCAGCTTTCTGCCACTAACGGCGTGTAGCTAGAAAAAAAACGCTCCCAGACTGACGAGAAGACAGGCACCAATGTTAGTCGCCAGCTAAAAACTGACACGGTTTACGACCCTCGACAGTTTGACAAGCATATTAATAGAAAGGAAATGAAAAGACGGAAGGTTAGAGGGCATCCCCTTATTGGGTAAGCGCCAGTCTAGAAAGCAGTAGTAGTAGAAAAAGAATGCACATGAAAGAGAACCAACATCAGTTGTGTCTGACGTGTTGAAGTAGAAATTCTCGAAATTGTTTTGAGGCGCACCCTCTGACCCGTTCTGCCGTTATTCGGCAATACACTCGGTCAAGTTTTTCCTGTATCTTTTTCTTCTTTTTTTTCTTTTGCCTGTGGCGCGATCGGAGATGTTTGTTCGTAACAGAACGCGTTCGCACGATGTGTCGTGATAAAGTAAGGGCACGGTTCTCGTGGTGCGCGCTGCAAGTTCGGCGCGGCTGAGATGCGGCGCTGCAGGCTCGCACGATTCGTCACTCTCCTTCAGTTTTAGTGGGTGCTGTTTTGTGAGGAGGTGTCCAGGAAGATGTGCGACAACGGGGAAGGCAAGAGCAGCCAATGGGCAAGCGCTGAACAACCGATAATCAACGGCCATATTTTGTTATCTTCGCGCGGACAATAAATATACTGGAAAACCAAATGCATTTTTGCCTTCTAATGAATAAGCCTGTTGTGAAAACGAATTTTTTCCCCCTGCGACGTCACCTTCGATTTTGTTGTCCTGTCTTTCTTTTTTGCAATGAAAGAGCGCATAAACAGACTGACTATTCAATATAGTTGTTAAACTCTGTGCCATACGCTCTGCTAAGAGACTATAGCAACAGACATCATACTATTATGGAGCAACTATCACGAATGCCGATAATTTTAACAGTTCGTGGCACTTCTCGGAAAAAATGCTGGTAGACAGCAGATTGACCTTTGCTTTAATTCAGTGAAGTCTACAACTGTGAATGCAGAATTTCTACGCACATGCGCTTTTGCGAAATATTTTACTCGCTGCAACGCCTCCAAGATGCCTGCCAAGTCAATGAATGAATGAATGAATGAATGAATGAATGAATGAATGAATGAATGAATGAATGAGGTATAGGCAATCATGGAACGATCGAATATTGTAGGTTACTGTTTATTTAAGGATCTTACTTGAGAACACGTTGTGTTTTGTACGAAACATTTCCTCATCGTACAGACCGCGCTTAGACGACCTTCATAAATTGCGCGTTCCTGTAATATGATGAGCTTCTTTTACCACGCCTCTCAATACCTGCAGGTTTCAATACTTCTCATTGGAGGAACTCTCGCTGGATTAAGATGAAGGTATATATTAGTATATGTCGCACACCTGGTGGAATTAGTCAGGCAACCACGAGGAAAAGGCTGACTAAATGGGGCCACATACACGTTTTTGCAGAGCGAATGAGCGCCGCAAACAAAATCTGAAACCTGCTTCGCCGCGTTCTTATAGCTCGATAATGTAAGAGATATGCAAACACACATGCAACGTATATGTAAAGGGGCACAGCAATTTCGCTAAGCTCTTTTTGTTACGGCAAAACCGGAGGGTGAGAAGCTAGCAGAATCATTTACTATACACATAAGGGCATCCTACTGCATCAATCATCAACCTTAAGCTATTTCCGACTAAGTGTCACTCCTCAAGTAAAGGGGCTAGATAACAGAATGGCGGTAGTTGCTATGTTGTTGTTGTTGTTGTTGTTGTTGTTGTTGTTGTTGTTGCAGTTGTTTTGCCTATGCTTGCCTGATTTGTATTAACTAGCCGTGCCCATGAGTGGCGGTGCCTGTGGTGTCTCCCTTTCTTGTCCGCATAATGGAACAGCGCTAAAATCTTGAACAATGAATTGTTACCTGCTATAGCTCGCCCTTCCGTGTTGCCCCAGTCCAGGAAGGAGTAAATGTCACGAAGCAAGCACTGCTAAGAAGCTTAATTAGGCGTGCATGTCCTCCTCCATGGTATTCGCACTGTACACACCAGTGCAAACTTCAGCGTACGTTCGCAAATTAGTACTGGTGCGCATTATCTGTCTGTCACCGCGTACACAGTCGCACTCTCAGTGACGTGACGTGGTCCATTATTTGCCAGAACAGCGTGGCAAGGATACGCCAAATATTACTGGATCAACAAAAGTGCCAGTCGTTAAAGCGCACTTTACATTGCGTTCCCTGCAGGAAACTGCGTATATAATACGTATTAAGGAGGGAGGTCTTTCCGCTCCTTCTAATGTTTCCTCAGGACGCTGCCGCATATTGCGAACACTGAGACGCAAGGTTCGACGAGGCCGTTAATATTGGAAAAACACAAGCAGTCTTTTACAATACACGTCAATCTCCTAGAGTGTCACGTTCAGAAATCAGATGCGACGGGCTAGCGAAAGTGTCAGGCGAACATGTCCACCGTCCGTCTTCGTCTTGTGGCGTTGCTCGCGCTCTTCGCTGGTATTCCTGCCTGGTTCGACATGAAGAGGTCGGGCGCAGGAAATGCGTCATCTCACGCAAGCCTCTCACTCCGTCTGGGGAAAGGGACACTTTTCCCCCTTCTCATCTCTTTTTTTCTTAATGATCTCCGCGCGACTCAACATCATCAAAAAGAAAGAAGGAAAGAATGATTGAAATATGCCGGTGCTGCGGGTGAACGCACGCATCCAGCATTAAAGGAATAAAAGAAATTACTGCTAGCGCGAGTTTAATGTTCCTGGTTAACAGGCGCCCGCTATGCCCTAAACGGACCTGTCGTGCTGCGACGCTGTTTTACTCCCCGTATGAAACGGTGGTAGCTTGAAAAAAAAGGGTGTTCTAAAGAAGAAAGGTGCGCTCTGACATCGCGCGATTCCAAAAATTTAATTTCCTGCTCCAGCGAACAGCGTAGAACGGAAAAGACAAAAAAAAAAAAAAAAAGAGAGAGAGAAATTTGATAACGGTGCAGAGCACGCGCACTTTACAACGCTCCTGCCATTATTTTAGGGTTTGTATACATAGCAAAAAGTACGGCTCCCGTTTCCGACACGGCATAGAACACGCATAATGGCAACCAGAGTGACTGAAGGAACCATTAGACCGTTCCAATACCATTAAAATGCCATTGGGACCCGCTGGTGGCCAAGTGCGCCATTGAGGCCGTTAGTATTCAAGCGCATGACGGCGTCGCACGCGGGCGCAGCATTGATACACGGAACATGCACAACGCATCTGGTGGCAATAGAACAACAAAACAAAGATCTCAAGGAGTGCGTCGCATAGAAATTCAGTAACTCACAAAAAAAAAAGTGAAAGGAGGAGCTTGTCTGCGAGTGCTACTTGTTACACTATTAGAGGTGCAGCGGAGATGAAGGCTACCTGTGAAGTGAATGTCCATTTAATCACGATTGTTGTTTTACGCGCTCAATCCACGATATGATTATGTGGCACGTGGTGTAGGAGAGCTCCTGAAAAGTCTGCGCTTTATATTTCTCGTTACATCGTTATTTCGATTAGGTGAAAGCGTGCATTCGTTTGGCTTATAGAGGACTAGACATTATATGTTTGCATGTTGTTAAAGAAAGAATCTGCAAGAAAAAGTTGCCGTTGCAGCAGTAAGAAAAAGACGTAGACGTCGAAGTTCTCTAAGACTGCTGGAGAGTGGGTGTTCCAAAAGACGCTCAATCACCTTTGCTGGGAAAATGAACAGGATCCTTGCTATGTTTCGCTAAAACATGAAGGCGAAATACTGTTGGAGGTTTGGCAATTAAGTTATACGTTAAATCAAGTTTTTTAAGTAGATCTTTGGGCAAAGCGTGTGGCAGACCTAATATGTGACTTACTTAAAAAAAAAGTGTTAATTTTAGAGAAGCGCTACGCAACGTGACAAGAAAACACAAGTAGACTCTTAGGTTCTGTGTACTTTTCGTCCCGTTGTCTATAGCGACCCTTCAATATTATCAGCAGTCCTGATATTCAACTTCAGAGCAACAAGGTTTATAAGCGTTCACACTTCGGTCGAGTCCCGTCACGGCGGTCTAGTGGCTATGGCATTCGGCAGCTGATCCGAAAGTCGGTCGCGGCATCGAATCCCAACCGCGACGGCCACGTTTCAATGGAGACCCAATACTGAGGCCAGCGTACTGTGAGACGCCAGTGCACGTTAAAGAACCCCAGGTGGTCGAAATTTACGGAGCCCTCCACTGGATAACGGTGAGTTCAGCTTCCCATTAGCTCTGCATGCAAAGCAGGAGCTGGATGCCCTCGGTACAGTGCTTGCGAGCATTTGATAAGCGCGGTGGCTCGCTTAACACCATCCTTTCTGAGCTAGGTCAGAGGTGCTCGGAGATGCGTCGGTTTTAAGAGTGGAATGTAGTAGTCCTGAAGTACTGCATATCATGTGTTATGACGTGTGCGTAATGCAGCAATGCTAACTGACGTGATGGGTGCAAACGCAACAACGTTCTAACACATTTTCCCGACATCCTCCTGTCGTTTCATCCCCTTATCCCCTTTCCCCAGCGTAGGATAACGCAAGGATTTACATAAGAATCCCACCCTCCTACCCAAAGCCCCTCCCCTCCGCACACACACGTACGTTACTCCAAAAAGTTTTGCAGCTAATTAATAAGTCATAAGTGCCTCATAATGACACGCAAAAATTTCACAATTATTATTAGTCTTTTCTCTCCAGCCATGACTGTGGCTGCTTGACTGCGTGTGTCTTGACTGCGTATTATGAGCTCTTTCGCTCCTTCCTCCTCATCTCTGAATCTCCCCCATCCCGTTCCCATGTGTAAGGTAGCAAACCGGTTGTCCGTAACCAGTTAACCTCTCCACCTTTCATTCTACGCAACTTATTTTCTCTTTCCTCCAGCGCATAAATTGTTTTAGGACGCGAAAAGCAATCCGAAATACTCGTACTTGAACGCTACTATAGGAACACTTTGTCTAGCTTTACCGCAGAACAGATAAGAGGCGATGTCAGAAGATCCGGCTATCACTATGGCGCTGTCACTGCGTCGCACAATGTCGTACAGGATGCGAATCGATATTGAGAACACACTATAGGAGGTGAACGTAACGAGGCAAAAAAGGGCGTACCGACACTCCCAGGGGGCCCAAACAAGAGAGTGCGGCAGTGAATTTTCTTTTGTTTCTCGTCCCTTCAAGCTGCGAGAGCGTCGTATATCCCTCGGCGAGCCATTTATATTTACGTCGCCGGCGGCAGGTGCCTCGCTTGTTTTCTCCGGAAATGGCGAAAGCGCTATAGCTCGTCGGTTTCCGCAGAAGTTGACAACAAACAACTGCACCTTGCCTCGGCCTCCGGTATGCTACCATCGGCAGATTCTGTTCTCGCTTTTCTCTTTGAAAAAAAAAAACAAACAAAAGAAACCCTGCAGAATGGGGCCCACCGTTCCTCTTTTTCTTCTCTCTCTCTCTCTCTTTTCTTCAACACACATCGGACAGCCGATGTCTCGGTCTAGACAGGAATGCCTCAGGCCATATTTCCTGCTTAAACCTGCTTTCCTGAATCCGGATCCCCAAATATCTCAGTAAACGTATGACACCAAAAACAACGTGAAGCGAAGCACGCTCGAAGAACGTGAAGCAAGGAGTTGTTTATTAAAGACGATAGTCTTTCTTGCGATACTTGAACGAAGAAATTATGGTTCGTTATTTCCCTTTGTTCGTCTGTCTCACTATTCAGCCACCCGGCCAAAGTTTAAGCGCTTGCCTAACGCCCAGCCATCTTGAACTTGTAGCTGCGTACATACTTGTGAACACTGTCGATCAAAAAGCAAGTATTACGCACAGCTGAGGCGCAACATCAATACCTAAGTATTAGGTGGTGTGTTCCTTTACTAGAAAATACACAGATACGTAATTCTAAGCACCCTATAGTGTTTGAAGACCCTAGTGTTTCTTAGGCTGCGCTAAAAATGAGACGCTATGCACGAAAAAGGCCTCTGCCGACGATTTGGTGCTGCCACCTGGCAGTTGCCCAGTGATTTTGCACACGCTCATGTTTTCCGACGGCGCTGCTAGATGGTGTCCACATCTCACGCAGTGTAGTACGGCCAGCAGAAGGCTATCGTCTTTCGACGAGATTTGCAGCGAAGCACGCATATACGCGGCCATTGTATGTATGTATGTATGTATGTATGTATGTATGTATGTATGTATGTATGTATGTATGTATGTCTTGCGAAATGGGCTGCTGACAAACAGTACAGAAGAGAAACTGCGGGGCGGTTGAAACAGACGTCAAGCTCCGGATACTGCGACTCTCCGTACAGCATAAAAGAAGGTGTAGTGGGGGGCAATAACGCCGAAAAGACTGAGTGGAGCACGCAAGGTGGACAAACGCAGCGCTAACTTTGAATAAAAACGCATATTTCGCCGCCGAGCACTAACTTTATACTGAACACTTGACAAGGGACACGTTGAAAGGCGCAGCAATTCGCTGCCACAATTGTCTGAACCTATATACAGCTGATGACTCGTGAGTAAATGCGCAAGTAGGGTAAAAGTACGCAGCAATAATACATGTAACTTGAGCATTACGCGATTTTATGCAATCCTTTCACTATACTGCGAATGCTCTGTAGAATGAAGTATAGCCGACGCGATCTAAAGGAACCAACACCCACTAAATAACAAATTTTGAAAAAAAGAAAAGGAAAGCTACAGCAACAGAGAGCGCGGGAACGCCGACTGTCAACATTTTCTGGGCTTCAAAAGCAATTATACAAAGTCAGTTTAGCTTGCATAGTAGTTTTGACACGATTTTGTATACGGGCGAAGCTGGTACACAGAATGATTGATGCGGATGCGTTTCATGGACGCTTTTTTAAGTTATTTTGTTGTTCCAAAGTTTAGCTTTTTGTACATAGATATGCCCTATATTGTGAAAATAATATCATTACGTGGCTAGAATCGACAAATTAATCACGTATCAAAATAAGCGTATATGTATTGTACTTTGGTAATGTTCGCATTATATAAATGCGCAATAACACGGCTGCCTGTGAAATAACGTACCTTCTTTCCTCTTTGTTACAGCGTACTAACCAAACAGCAGCGATATAAAAAAAAAAATGCAGCGTCCCCGTTATATGTATGCCACATTTAACTCACAAAGGATAACGCTAGCCTTTACACTATCCCTTAAAAAACTTATCAGCGAACTTTCCTTAAGAATGAAGCTGAGTTTTCTTAGCTCTTTTCCTTCCTTCTTCTTCAGGAGAACGCAAAACTCGGGTTGAAGACGAAGGCACTCTCCTCGACCCTTCCAGACAGGCATTTTCGCATTTCGCTCTAACGCGCCACAGAGACAGAATATTTCGAAATTCGAGCGAATCCACGCTGGATACACAAAAGGGGGGAAAAGAAGCTAGGAAAGGAGCAGAAAAAAAGACAAAAAGAAAGAGAAGAAACTCGCAGCACCATTATATCTATACAAACAGTCGTGTCATAACACGTCGTGCGTAAACATGTCAGGGTAACTTCACCGGAATACTCAAATACGATAACGCAGGCGAAGCATATATAGATTTTTTTTTTTTGCGAGTCTCGAAAACGGATTATCCTTGTTTGAGCTTTTTCTTTTTCTGTCTTGAAAAGGACAAGAAAAACGGAAGAAGACGGGGCGGGATATGCGAGTGACATCGTATCGTGCTTTTCGGGCGACGTCGTAAGACGACGGAGACACATCAATACGAAACACAAAACCGGCCATACACAGTTTCTAACAAGGTTAGCCCAGCTTCGCCAACTTCCCCAGACAATCCTTAGAACAACCGCTAGAGTACCATGGGCCCCAAGAAACGAAAAAAAAAAAAAAACCTGCATAATCTACTGCTGCGACCCGACACGCACTAAAGCCCCAGCTTATATATTTCAGCGGCGCGGCAGCGGTTATCGCTGACGCGACCAACTTTTCTTTGCAGCGACTGACATGTCGTCCTCTCTTGGCACTACCTCTTCATTGCGGCAAGTCGCAAATCGCGTAACTCTGGTAAAACAACGACGCTTGCGGTATTCTTGCTGTATCAATGTATATCAGAACAACGTGCACAAGCCATCTACGCGTGCTTCAACTATGCGCATGCCCTTGCTTGCTTTCTATTTACATAAATCCTCGTTCCCGTACGAGATACCGAGCGCCGCACATATACGCGTGTACATGCATGTGTAACGAGTG
The DNA here is from genome assembly GCA_013339685.2 of Hyalomma asiaticum. Lineage (NCBI taxonomy): Eukaryota > Metazoa > Arthropoda > Arachnida > Ixodida > Ixodidae > Hyalomma > Hyalomma asiaticum. Next base: position 49,328,656 of record CM023486.1, read on the forward strand.
ATTGTCCGCCGCGGTGGTGTAGTGGTTACGGTACTCGGCTGCCACCCAAAAAACGCGGGTTCGATCCCGGCCGCGGCGGTGGCATTTTCGATGGAGGCGGAAATGCCAGAGGCCCGTGTACTGTGCGTTGTCAGTGCACGTTAAAGAACCCAAGGTGGTCTAAATTTCCGGAGCCCTCCACTACGGCCTTTCTCTCCTCTCTATCTCTTTCACTCCGTTTCCCTCACCCCCACGGACGCTTAGCCGTGCTCCCTACATGGGCTGCAGAAATTAGGGCCTAACCGCATGCACGCGATTTTCGAGCGACAGCGACAAGCGACAGCGACGAGCGACAGGATTTGCTGTCGCGAAGCCCCATCCGTCGCTGTCGCTCGTCGCGTCGCGCGTTTCTGGAAAACTAGAAAAGATCGCTTGTCGCCCGGAAGTGAGCGGGACGATTTCCGGCAACATGGCGGCACGCCTGATCCTCGCTTCGGTTGCAATTTGCTCTTGATGCTTGTTATCCGCGCGTTATTTAAGGACTGCAAGGTATAGACTACCTTCTTTAGAGCCACATCTCACGCGTAGAGTGAGGCAGCGGCCGTATTTTGTCGTTAACCTTGTTATCGACGGCTTGTTTTGATGCTTCGGTGGTAGCTTACTGCAATGGTGGTAGCTTGCTGCAATGTCAACAACGTCGTTGTGCGAGGTAGGCCTACTCTGTCCGAGGCAGCCATGTCGAACCTCGAAGCACGCCTTCAACGAGCGTCTCATCGACGAGGTTAAAAAAGAAAACGCTATATGGGACATGTCGAGCCCACACTACGTCCCAGCTACTCAAAGAAGTAGCGTGGCGTCGTATCGCAACAGCGATGGGACGCGCAGTCAAACATCTACGACGCAGTTTCCAAAGTGCGTCGTAGCGTAGCGGCGTAGCATCCGGGGGCCCCCTCGAGGTCACTGCAGGTACTACTGTCGCGGTTAAACAAAAGATTGCGAAAAAAAGGGAGTCGCCGAACACTTTTATGTCTTTTTTTCTCACAAAAAAAGCAATAATAAATTTATCATCTGGTCATTTATCTAGTTTTAAATTCTTTTTTGCAATTTACGTGCGTGCACGCGATAGTTTTCAATCTATAGCAACAATGGCACTTTGTCGCCAACATGTGGTTGCAGCCGCCGCGACGCGACAGCGCGGCGGAGCTCATTTGTCGCTGTCGCTTGTCGCTGTCGCTCGAAAATCGCGTGCATGCGGTTGGGCCTTTAGCGTCCCTTCCTTAACCGAACCACAATAAATCAATCAGCGACTGATATGTTCGTTCCACGGCATTCGTGCCTCGTTCTCTTGGCGTGGCTATCGCTTTGTGCCCCGATTAAAAGCGTGAATTTTTTGTTTTTAAACTGCCTTAACTGTAAACACTATAGAGAAATCAAACAGGCAATTGTCACCACAGCATGCGAGCGGTAATAATAATTTCAGGGGTCTTACGTCTCAAAAAAAAAAAAAATGAAAACGCGGTATGATTGCGAGACACGCCGTAGTGCAGGGCTCCGGAAATTTTGACTACCTGCTGCTCTTTAACGCGTACTGACGTCGAATAGCAGACGAGGGCTAACATCAGAACGCGGTAGTCGCGGCCGGGTTTCGATCCGACGACCTTGGGATCAGCAGTCGAGCACCGTAACTACTAAATACGCGCTGTATTACGACATAGTGCTCAGTGCTTAGTTCGCTCGAAAATGAATCCATCCATATGTACGTTTTGACGCTCATTAGCCGCTCCGCCCAAGTCTCGCTATGCACTACACTTTCATCTTATGTGGCCATACACCATGCGATGACGCCATATGACAATGTGTAAATGTGACGTAGGAGGCATTTCACTCAGTGGAGGTACAGGTGACGAGCAGAGCTGCTGCGGTTTTATGTTTGACGTCTTGGTGCACCTCACACGGTTTCGCACAACTTTCGGAATCAGCCGACAGTTTCCGGATGACCCCCTCACCCCTCCTCTCGCACACACACATGCGCGCACATACACAAAGACAACAGAGAGGCTGAACATTTCTGCACATGACAAGTGCTTGCAGTACAGCTTTGGGATCGGCACCCATTTCTAAATAAAACGTTCGCAAACGGACGAAGCAGGCCTGCCATAAACATCACCTGTGTAGTATAGTAAAGCAAGAAAACAACGCACACTGATGTCGCTCATCTCTCGCACAGGCTTATCTATAAATCTTGACAACTTGCGAAAGAAAAGGCGCGGTGAAAAAAAATCACACTGTGGCGCGAGCGGCGATAAGAACTATCACCCTAAGACAGCGAAATCAAAAGAAACGCGCCGGCTCGGCAGCTTTAAGAGAGCGCGTTTAATGCGAAGATGAGCAAGCGCTCTCACTGATTTAATATCTGCCAATCGTCGCATCCTTTACAAAATGCCATATATGGCGATATCAGGAATTGGGTATATATATATATATATTCTTTTTAACTTATATTCTTTAACTTATTATAAACTTATATTCTTTTTGTTAATCGTGTGAATCTCTTCTTTTGAAAATATTTATTCGGGCTCACGGATATCTTCTTTCTGAACTATATATATATATATATATATATATATATATATATATATATATATATATATATATATATATATACCCTTACAAAAAATTTTAGGAACTTTCAATAGACTGTTTTTTAACAAAAGTCGATAAAACCTACCAACCGTATATTAAATGTTTTTGTACAGTTTTGAAACTTCATAAGTACTGCGGACAAACATTTCGTCGACTATTGGCCACCGATATTGAATTAAGCTCCTTTTTACGAACTGTCTGTACACGCTGATGGAACATGCTTATGATATCCTAACAAGGATTCACTAGTCACATATAGACAGTCTTCATACTTATTATCGATGCCATAACGTTTTTTGTATATGCTATGCAAGACCGTCTTGACAATTCTTACGGACACCATAGCGACTTTTTTTGTACACAATATAATCATTGTGTCATTAAAATTACATTCTACATCTAACAATACTCTACAGACATGTGTGTAAATTGATCATACATGAGAAATAAGTGCACCAATGTCAAAACAATGCACCTGTCCACTCACATATATGTATTTCAAGCTTGTAAGCCACTTAGCTAGGTGTCTGTAGTCTTATGAACTACAGGCCAAAGTAATGAAAGTGCCATCTTTATCTTGAAAATCTTGCCTATAAACAATGAACATTCCTTGAGTATGTACTATAAGCTTTATTACGATGTTCGACTCCTATAATAAAGGTTGGCATTGACGCACATCACCTAAATCAATTTTTATGGTACTGCTGAATGACGCAACTCCTCCGCAGAGATGCTGATGCTGCACATTTGCTACATTGTTTGGATGTTGGTTTCGGGGAAAATGCACTGAAAATATGACACCTTGATGTTATTATGTGTCCCACTGTGTCCCCGAAGGCACAGCACACCTTTTGTATGCATTTAACCTAGTGCAAAAATGAGTCTTCAAGCTTACTTTCAAAGCAGAGCTTTATTGAACCTACATTACACATGCTTCAAACAATGTTGCATACAATTAAATTTAAATAAAAGAAATAAATACATATCACACTGTATACATATATGCATTAAAAGAGTACCTAAACATTTAAGGCATGTACAACATGAAACAATATTGAACCAAAAAAGAAAGAAATACAATTCGCATGACACAGGAGTACCATAGGTTCAAAACAATTCCTTATGCACAGTAGGATAATAAATGCCACATTATGTGCCTTCTATACGACTAATTCAAGCTTTCACTGAGTGCAGGTCCCAATGTTAAACGTGACGCTACAACAATGAAACAGCAAAAAGCTAGACAATGAGAAGTAAGAACACCAAAAATGTGGTTAAGGCAACATGAGGCACTTATCAGATGGTCTAGGTAAAACCTGCTGAATTTGAGGAGAATAAATTATTTTGTGCGAGTGGCCATTAGAAATGCACTAAGTTTCAGCAATCATTATACAGTGCTGCATGACAGATCTCTCAGCAATAGTTGCAGCATTTGGCACAATGATGATGCAGTGATCAGCGGACAGTACATAACGGAGACGTAAAGCGGTGGGGTGGAGCACTTGGTAAACATAATATACAGTGAAACACTCACACCACTGATGATGTCACAGAATACCTGCAAATTGGTGACGTAGAACAGCACTTGACACATCAGTGTGGTGGTAAAGAATTAGTGCACTCTGGTAGAGCACCTGGCATGCTGCATGGTAAAAGCCCCAAACATGTCACACAACACAGGAAAACAACACCACACAACACGTGTAAGCTAGGAAATGTCGCGCAAATGGAAAAAACATCACAGCAGATAAACAAATGAATTAAAAAGAAGGCAAACTATTTAGTAGCTTTAATTATTCATTAACCTGCATACATATACATATATATGCACTCGCACATGAAAATAAATAGGATAGGAGGAGTCGCGCAATGGTATACAGATCAGGCCCACCTCATCACAACAAAAGCTGCACAAAAAATTGCTTTCCATCTATTGAGCACCTGCATTAGATCCAAACCATTGTTCAAAATTTAAAAAGGAGATTCCTGCATGTTTGATACTTCCGTGGTTTCCTATAAGGCAGGAAGCAATTTGCCATGCAGCTTTTCTTGATGCAAGATGGGCCTGATCTAATACCCTCTGCCCCTCTGCCTTTCCTACTTATTGAGATGGTGTGTGAACACGTATGTATATGCAGCTACATGAACGAATAAAACTACTTGATAGTTTGCACTCTATCTACTTTGTTCATCTATTTCCTGTGTCTTGTATGCTCATCCAACATTTAATTGGGAGATCAAGGCATACACATAACATTATAGCAACATGCACCATAGTCTGAAAACGCTGCTCATCAATCGTGGAAGCTCCTTTGAACATGTTACCCAAATATTAGTGCACTGCATGAACCAGGGAATTGGCACTTTGGTTTTGAACACAGCTGGAAAGCACCGGCTCTTGCTTCAACATACATCACAAGGAGCACTGAATCAGTCACAAAAAGCAGAGCTGCCATTGATTTCAAAATTGTAGAATCATCTGCTGCGACACCTTAATTGTTGTTTTTAATTTGAACAAATAATAATAAAAAGAAAATGTGCATTTCTTTCAAAACAAGAAAAGTTAAATGACAAGTAGGCACTACTTGTAATGTCATTTGATGAAAGGAGACCAGGCAAGCCACAGCCATACTTGAAACCAAACTGTGAATACCCTGGTGCATGCAGTGCACTCATTTTTTGCATGCAGAGGAGCCTCCAACCGACTGGCATGTTTTTCAGACTATGTTTAAAAAGTGTTACGGTGCCCCTTTAAACTCTTTGCTTGATAACAAATGCATTACTTCATAATGCAGGAGTTAATATGCAAGATCATGTACTATGCCTATATTATTAGCCTGCTTGGCTTGCTGATGCTTGTACCAAGAATATTTCTGCCGTTCATGGAGTAGGCACACGCATTTCTTGTAATCAGTGCAAGAAAATAATTTCGCTACTCTTTGTTTGGTTTGATGTTCCCCTAGCCTACCATTAAAACAACACATTCCAATCAAGCTCATGTAGCAACCTCTGCACACTAGCGAGGGTAATAATTGATGCATTTTTTTACAATCGATAAACCTATACTTTTCTTTTGTTGTAGCACAGCAAAGAACACATTACATAAAAAAAGCATCTGACAGTGCACAGTGGTCCGTGTTGCCAAATGATTTTTCGTTTTTTTCTTCTGTGCGTCCTTCATTATTTCCTGTGCTACAATAAAGTTGAAAATGACACACCAACACGCTCATGTAGCCACCCTGAATTTGTGCTTCTTTTCACGGCTTGTTTCCTTGTCAGCCCTGGGCTTGTTTTTTTGTACCCCGTTTGCCAATATGAACACAACGCTCATGATCTTAGCTTTTGCCAATTTCTCCAGGTCGGTGACAACTAATTACTGCGTGGTATCACTGGTAATATTTCCTTGTCTGTATGTTGACATACCTACTAGCATGAAAAAACCTAACGGAAAAAAATTCTTGACTATAAATAGGTGCTCTACATGTTTACCATTGCCATTTGGTTATAAGCATGCGCTCTGTTATGAGCCTTTGCTAGAGTGCAAGCATGCCAGCACCTTCACATAAGCACAATCCTGAAAGTTCGCTCCTTCTGTGTGTGTGTCACTCTTTGTCCCATGTAAGTGCATCAAGCTAAGATTTCTAAATACGTCATACAAAAGATGTCCAACTTGCAGCTTTAGGAACACTGGAGACGCCATGACTGTTTGAATGCTTGAGCCAGGACAGGTCGAGGGGTCTACATCACACAGCAGTCACGTCCAGCACAGCTTTAGGAACACTGGAGACGCCATGACTGTTTGAATGCTTGAGCCAGGACAGGTCGAGGGGTCTACATCACACAGCAGTCACGTCCAGCACAGCAGGGTCCTGAAGGAAATGTATTTACACAAGGTTATTATTTATCATAAGAATATTCCAATCTCAAAACTACACATCTACTACCACTAATTTAAGCAGAAACATCAAATAGCAGCTTTGTTAACAATTATAAATGCTCTTACTAGGTGCTCCAGATAAACCACTTCGATCATTAAATTTCCTGCTCCATCCCATACCCAACGACAATGTTTTACTTTTTATTCATCCCTGAAAACTGGCTTGATTTCCTAAATGTAAGTTAAAGTAACCTAACAAACCTAAAAAAACCATGCTACAGAGCCCCTCAAAGAGTATATGAATTGTCTAGAAGCATTTCTGGTGTCTATTCAGTTTGTTCATACAAAAGCTACCCAGCATAATACGTAATACAAATTTCAGTCGCTGAAAACACTCTCACCATATTTGGACTTGCTACACGTAAAGCATAGCTGAGGGGAAAGGGCACACTTCATAATTTAATTATTTTTGAGAGCTCGTTACAGGTGATGCTAGGTATAATTATTTGCTAACAACCTACAGCCCATATGCAGCACAATGTTAGCAGTGCAGCTGTTAGGCTGAGTCAATCACATCTGATACATTTTAACTTCTTAAAATTTTAATATTGCACACTTTTTTCACCCGAAATAGTGAACTTCATTGACATTAACCAAACTTATTTTAAACAAGAAATAAATAAGACAAATTAAAGGTAATGGGTACACAACATGTGTTTCAATACAACTTTAAAATAATGCAGTGCTTGACAAAACCTAAAAAATGGCCTGGAAGAAACAAACTTATCTCATTACACTACATTTGCATCTTTTCTTCTCAATATTGTGAAGTGTATCATTGTTTCTTTAAGTGTGGGGGGCGTGGAGGGGGAACAACTTTTTATCATGAAACTAACATTAGAGTTATCGTTCTGAGCGCAGAAACATGACCCCCCCCCCCCCCCTATGCAAAAATAAAAATCGAGGATAGTCACCCAAACTAAGCGCTCTTTCTTATATGGATTCACCCAGTACAATCTGTGGAAGGAAAACATGTTACGAACAGTCGTTACACGCATTATTCATGTACACAACCCATAAGGTGTAGACCGCAAGCTCGTCGAGTAGAATTTATTAAACTCCGAGGATACACGGCCGATGCATGAAATTCTAAAGGGTACGCACGCAAGCGTGAAGAGACGGGAAAGGACAGCCGCTACGGCAAATCCCGTCGAGGAAGAGAAAAAAAAAAGCAGCATTTAATAAGCAAAACACTATTTCATCAACAAGGGTTTCTTCACTGCCCACTGCCAAAGCTCGGTTCAAATCGCTGCCAAATCGGAGCCTCGCAGGCGCAGTACACGTCCAGCTTAAAATCGCTGGAAAGAAGCGCTCATCACAACTTAATAATGCATACAAGCACGCTCGTTACGCATACAAACGTGCCCGCAATGCTAACAAAAGTTTACTTAACGTCTACAAAAACATGAAGCAGCAACTGCTCTTACCGGAGTGTTTATCGCGCCTTTGTCATTGCCGTCGTCGACGGTCCACCACGTGGCCCGTATGTTCGAAGCGCTGATGAGGCCCGTTCCCGTTTGGTAGGTGCTCCACGATTCCAAGAACGAGACCTCGGTGCTAAGCAGCACCGGCAAAACACAGGACACAAGTACACGAGGCAAACAACGCTTCAAATGCAAGGAAAATGCAGCTTGCACTACTCGCACGACAACACAAGCGGGAAAAAACGCGAGACCTAGTGACTGAGTTGACCGAGTTTTTGGTGGCCGCATTTGCGCACACCACTATTTTTACGCTTGTTTTAACGTACTTTCATATATGTATTTAATATTTTAAAATGCTACACAGACTACAAAAATAGAAATGATGCTTATAAACTCTATTTATTCAAAACAAAAAAAGACCAAATTGCAGATCACTGAGGCCGAATCGCCGAATCTTGGGATCTAGGAGTGGGAAATTCAAAACGTCTAGTGCGTTCATTTGCAAGGAATGCCATTTTAAACAAATAAAAAACTGCAGTAATAGCACCAATTGTATAATTAACTGCGTAATGTAATAGAGTTATACTATCATGGTAAGAAAAAAGGGTGCGGGAGCGTTACATTGTAGGTAAACTTCTCCTAAAGGTCTGTGTCTGTGTGATTCATGTGTCGCCTGTCTTCGTCTTGGTCGCGCTGCTATTTTAAGAGCATGAACCAACTAGCCCAAGTCAAAATTCTGCTCACGGTGAAGAGAGAGGAGCGGAGGGGCGTGTTATGGGAAGGTGCGAACGTTGAAATTTTCTGAGCGGGAAATTCAAAATGTCTTGTCCGTGCATTTGCAAGGAACGCCATTTTAAACAAGTAAAAAACTACAAAATGCATAATTAACTGCATAATGTAATCAAGTTAGACTATCACGGTAACAAAAAAAAGGTGGGGGAGCGTTTCATTGTGGGTACACTTCTCCTAAAGGTCTCACGGCGAAGATATAGGAAAGGGGGGGGGGGGGGTGCTATTGGGAAGGAGCGGAAAGGGGGGGGGGGGGGTGCTATTCGGAATTAGCGAGGGTTCAAATTCTATGAGCGGGAAATTCAAAACGTCTAGTGCGTGCATTTGCAAGGAATGCCACTTCAAACAGATAAAAAACTGCAGCAATACCACCAACTGCATAATTAACTGCATAATGTGATAAAGTTAGACTATTACGGTAAGAAAAAGGGCGGGGGAGCATTATATTGTAGGTAAACCTCTCCTAAAGGTCTCATGGCGAAGAGGGACGATGGGAGGGGCGTGCTAATGGGAAGGAGCGAGGGTTGAAAGGACGACATCGACACTCACAGCGTCCAAAAAGCAGCAAAACAAGGAATCACGAGTGATGGAGAGGGATGGCGAGTCAGCTGATGCCGCTTGAGGGGGGGCCTTTTGCAACCCCATGCCGACGCCCGTCGGTACATTCCGAGCTAGGCGAGCCTCTACTGCAATGATTCCCGCCCAAGAGTGGTAACAAACAAGAACGAAATACTGCAATGCTTATGTTCGCAGAGAAGACATTTTATGCTGTCAGCTGATAAAGTAATCAAAATAACAATAATCAAATCATTTATCTAATTGATTTCATATGCTTCGAATTAATAAAGGCGCGTACGATATTAGCCTCACGGCGAAATATGCGCGGAAATACAACGTGGGTGAGCTTCACAATTGGATCCCTCACATATTTTATAACTTCAGAGATTTGTACATGACATGCAGTTGTTGAAGGAAATAGCAAAGAACTTGCATCAAGCCCTGTAAACGTTATTGGGCACACTTGATATATGTTCTCCTTACTTCAAATAATAATAATAGCGAGCAAGTCATATGAATCTGAGTTTACATATATATATATATATATATATATATATATATATATATATATATATATATATATATATATATATATATATATATATATATATATATATAGAATCAAAGGGTCACGTTGAAAAAACATAACATTTATTACGACGTTTCGGCCGCGAGACCGGCCTTTCTCAAGTTTCTACTACAAATGGTACGCACAAAGTCTACATGACAGTAACTACATGACAGACTTTGTGCGTACCATTTGTAGTAGAAACTTGAGAAAGGCCGGTCTCGCGGCCGAAACGTCGTAATAAATGTTATGTTTTTTCAACGTGACCCTTTGATTCTATAATTGACCTGCTGCCAAGGATTTATCTTTGAAGTATATATATATATATATATATATATATATATATATATATATATATATATATATATATATATATATATATATATATATAGCTTTTCGTTCACATTAATTCCTTTCTACTTACTGCACAAATACAATACTACAATTAACTTCTCTATGATTCCCTAGGTTCAATGTCTGTTGGCTCATTAAGTTGTTTCTAGCAAATAAAACGAGCCTTTGGCCCCTTCCGTTATATATATATACTCGAAGCAAACAGCCTGGTCAAAAGTGTGCTATTGCAATTCATGCCCAATAAGAGGTGCGCTCTATAATTGCGCAGAATATCACAGTGACATTACATATAACAATTTAATGATAATGTTTTATCATACCTTATTTTTACTTTCTGTAAGCAAACTTTCTTTAAACACAACTGAACGAACTTTTTTTTAACCGTATGTGCATAGAAAGTAAAAGTCGGTAGGACGTCCATAAAGTTGGTAGAAAGTTGGAAAGAGTTTTAAAAACAGTCAACGAGCATTTTTATAAGGGTATATATATATGGCCAGATATGCGCAATTCCTGATATCACCATATACGGCATTTTTGTAAGGGCAGTCATCATTGAGTTCGACGCGTGCGAACAGACTCGTCTTTTCACAAGAAGACGCCACGCGGCGATAGTGGGCTTCGAAAGGCAAAAAAAAATCGGCGGAAACTAGACATATACGAAAATATCCACGGTTCAGTGGCACAACAGTAAACCAAACCCAAGCGGACGGAAAGACTGAAAGCATGAGTGCCGCACACACCTATGCAGAAAAAAGAAAGAAAAAGCTTAGCGTGGTGCGCGAGCTCACTGATGCGTGTTGAGAATGAGAGACAAAGAGAACACAACAGCCAGCGAAGCGGAAAAGCCGTTAGCGACAGCAATATTTATAAATGGATCGCTACAAACAATCGTAACTTAAACGCTGACGATGCTCGTAGTAAAAGTGCAGACTTCGGAGAAACAAGGGCTAAATTACGTGGAAGAACAACGCAACGTATACATCGAGGGCGATTTTCCGAATGTTTGACGCTTATTTCTTCGCGGTATCAGACCTAGCGTATCAGAAAGAAAGGTTATAAAATATTCCGCCCGCATTCCCGCAAGGCTTCTTTGACTTGAGAGCAGAATGAAATGACGACGACAACGAAACAAACCTAACGGAGCCAAAAGAACATAACGGTACTGAACAATCCTACTGCCACATAGGCGAGAACTTAAGCCTTATAGATGCGTTATCAAATGTGCAGTATGTTCCCGTTCCATTTAGAATGACGTATGGCGCGTGCTGGTCTAGGGTGTACGCGCCGCACGAGATGGTGTACACACGAGTATTCATTTCAATCGCCCCAAGTTCACCTCTCATGCAGTATACGCGCCTAACGTGTTTCGGCACAGTATCAGAACGGATCGCTCGGGTCGCCGCCACTTTTTCGCTTTATAAGGAGGTAAACACTGTTACGATTGATACGGCACAATGGCACTTAAAACGAGCTCCAAGCAACGTGTGGTGTGGGGTGAGTGTGTGCGTGTGTATATATATATATATATATACATATATATATAAGGGCTATAGGAAGTATCACGCAGGCCCTGACATTGTAGGAAGGTATATGAGACACGACGTACGTTTTAGCACAGTTTAATCCGACGTTTCGGCTGTGGGACCGGTCTTCGTCTGGGAATACAGAGCTTTTTTTTATGCTCTGTATTCCCATACGAAGGCCGGTCCCACGGCCGAAACTTCGGATTAAACTGTGCTGCAGGCAGCACCTTTTTACTCTGGTGAAGGCCGGTCCACCGGCCGCAACGTCAGTAAATTTATATTTTTTGTTAGTCGTGTGAATCTCTTCTTATGAAAATATTGATTCGGGCTCAGGAAAATCTTTCCGAATTATATATATATATATATATATTATATATATATATATATATATATATATATATATATATATATATATATATAACGCGTAGCTGTTATTTATATAGGCGACCGCCGCAGAAGCCGGCAAGTTCTGCACGGCAAACTCGGCCGAGCATATAGTTTACCCGATCTCTGCGTGCTACGACGAACAGTCGAGCGTAATCTATGGAGTCAATCACGTCAAGACGGAGCTAGCGGCCGCACAGTCCAGGCTACCATGCGGCGAGGAAAAATGGTCTATAAGTTATGTTCCCGTGCATTAATACGCGGGACCCTAAGGTAATCCACGAAGGAAGCCTCAGCAAACAAAGACTTATTGGACACAAGCGGCTGCGGCAGGGAGGGACGGGAATAAGTAACACCGCCAGCGCATCTCCTACGTGTGTGCGCAATTTTACAGCGTAATTAAGCTGCTACGCGCTCGTCACAATGGCAGAAATTGGTGGAGCCGGTTTCCGCCGTCACCGCCACAGTTGTCCGGAACCGTTATCAGCGTCATTAAGAAAAAAATTGGCCGCGTATCTGCGTGCATCGCTGTAAATGTCGTCGAAAGACGATAGTCTTCTGCCGGCCCGTACTACGCTGCGCGAGATACGGACGCTATCTGGCAGCGCCGTCGGGAAACATGAGCTTGTGCAGAATCCCTGTGCAACTGCCAGTGGCAGCACCGAATCGTCGGCAGAGGCCTTTTTCGTGCATAGCGTCGCAGTTTTAGCGCAGCCTAAGAAACACTAGGGCCTTTAGAATTACGTGTCTATGCATTTTCTAGTAAAGGAACACACCTCCTAATACTTACATATTGATGTTGCGCCCCAGATATGCGTAATATTTGCTTTTTGATCGACAATGCTCACAAGTGTGAACGCAGGTACCAGTTCGAGATGGCTGGGCGTTAGGCAAGTGCTTAAACTTTGGCCGGGTGGCTGAATCGTGTGACAGACAGACAAAGAGAAAGACCAAAATTTCTCCGTTCAAGTATCCCAAGAAAGACTATCGCCTTTAAGAAATCCCTTCTCTACCTGCACACGTCTCAGTTGTTGCGCACGTTCATTTCGCTGCTGACGTCGAATGACGCACGGCAATAGCAAATATAGATGTTGCGAGGCTGTTCTCTGAGGGCAAAAATAAAAAGAAAGGAAGAAAAAAGGTAGGGACGTTCAAAATAGGCAACGAAATGAGATGAAACGTGAAACAAAGTTTTCCGAAGTGCTGCAGCTCGAGGCAAATCGTTACGCCCGCTGTCAGAAATGTCACCGTCACTCCAGCATTGGAAAATAACATCTGCAGAGAAGAACGATCGAGTGTATGTAACAGTAAAAGAGATGCATGCCCATACTTCCCTGCGAAACTCGCGCAGAAATAAGTTTACGAAAGAAAAATATGAATAAACTTAGAGTGCGGCCTGATGCTTAGAACTCTCTAGGAATACGGATGCGAAATCCTAGTTGGACATTCGCCAACTGGTCTATGCGTTGCACAGCTGATGTAACACCTATTTGGCGTTACACATTTTTTTTTAACTGGACGTCGAGAGCATGGTGCGAATTATTAAGGCTTTAGATGTCTCGTGTGAAGGCAAGCCTCACAAAATGGTGGCGAAAAGACAACGTAGAGAAAAATACGGCAATACATTATAGCGTACAAAAATATTTTCCGGAAAATATGGTGCAGAAATGCGAAATTAGACAACATATTTATTTATTTATTTATTTATTTATTTATTTATTTATTTATTTATTTATTTATTTATTCTCAATATCATTGCGATGCCACAGAGAGGAGCGGGTTGACAAGCTCATGTGGGCAGTGTTGAATTATACATGATCACGGTTCAATGCAACGAAGGCGGAAAGTTGATTCCATTCGGACGACGTCTTCGGCACGAACGGAATCGAAGTTCACGTTGGTCTGGCAGAACGGCACAATGACTTTCAAGCTATGACCAACGCGGAATGGAAGATAAAGTGCCAAGACCAGGGTACGCGTAAAGTATAAGAATTCGACTAAAATATTTTACAAAAGAAAAGCACATGTGGGTCTGCTTCCTTCTGGCGGGAAAAAGAAAATTACGTAGTTCGAGAGAATTCTTTACTGAAGTAACACCCGCAGTACGAGAATAAATGGCAGGAACGAACTGAGCTGATCGATTCTGGACGGCTTCTAGTTGTGCGTTTACAAGTAATGCAGCCTGAGGGTCCCTAACAGAAGCAGCGTGTATACTTGAGTTTAGACCTGATTACAGTTTTACAGGGAGGAAGTATCAAGGAAGCCGGAGCCAAATAAATAATGCTCTGAAACAGCACTGTTTCCACCAGAACTGTGTGGCTGAGGGTGCAAAGTGCCCAACAAGGTTGTTAGGGTCTGAGGAGGATGGTACCGCTCCCGGTGGGCTGAGTTAAGAGAATAATTCCACAGATAACCCATTGGTTATGTGTAACCCATGCCCCACTGTCATGCATTACGCGTAACAATATAGAGGATGGGCAGAAATCCTTACGCTCGTAACGGCGAGATGGCGCTATACCCTTTCACGACTTCCGATGCGGACGTACAGCACTGCAACGCTGTCGGGCTCCACTCGTAAGTGGTACGCTTAAAAAGCGTCCAACAACTTTTTCGTGCTTGTGTTTATTCGCCGGTATACTGTACGAATATACACAGGCCTCCCAGCTCCGGTAGGTCACTCTTGTCTATTCCACAAATCGAAGACTGCGACAGTACAGCGATGATGATAACAGCCCCACTAAATGATTTCGCGCGACCGTTGGTGTAATTCTGCATGTTATCGTAAGATTCATACTGAGATATACGGCAAATATGCGACGAACAAACCAAATATACAAAAAAGGAATATTCAGTGGCATTCTCCTCTGTGAATAAGTATAGCCAGCAAAGCTGTTGTGGTGAGATCGACCCACAGCTGTGATATCTCTTGTCGATGGGATATCGATAGACTGATGCACCTCTTGCCGGTACCCCAGTAGCCATAAACAGTTCAGATCAACGTGCACTGCACCTCTGGTTCACTTCGGGCATTTCTGAATCCCTTTGATTGACGTTTCGCTCGCTTAATTCATTCTGCATTAACACAGGGTCACTTTTAGCCCACTTAATGCCCCCATGGTTCAGATCACTTCTGAACTCGGTCACTTAACTCCCATCTTATCTTGCGTACGAGCCCCTACTTCACGCTCTACAGCGTCCCCAGGATCAGCTCTCCGCCGTAAAATTATTGTTAAGCGCGTCGTTCTTTTCTGCAGACGCTACAAGCACCAAAACCTATCTAGATAATCCATAGATGTAAGAAAATAAAGAAAAATACACACGCTGAGCGAATTTATCGTCCCGCAGTCGCAGGAAATGGTGTTTTTCAAGTTCCGAGACGTAATGCGGCACTTAAAGCTGAGGGCTCACTTTCGGTGGCTACGGTGCTCAGCTGTTGACCCAGAAGTCGTGGGTTCGATCCCTGCTGCGGCGATCCCATTTCGATGGAGGCCAGAGGCCCGTGCACTGTGCGTTAATTTCAGCGCCCGTCAAAAACAACCACGTGACCGAAATTTCCCGGACCATCCGCACTACGACGTATACCGCTTATGCATATGTTGGCTGTGCCACGTAAAACCTCCGCTTAACATTTACTCCAAATTACGACCCTCTTGTACACATAATGAGGGCAGAGGTTGTGGCAGCCGTACAGGTATCGATCGTGTCGTGGTATATACACTTGAAAGAAAATGTGCCCACACTTTTCCATACTCATACGTTAGCAGGCGTCGCTTATCACAGGAATGGGGACATACAAAGTATCATATACCACACATAAACGCACATTATATAGCAGTGCTGTGTGGCATGAGTTGAAAGTACAGGCACGGTAGTGCAAGGCCCCGTTTCCCTAAGCCAACTATACGCTGCAGGGACGACGACGACGATGATGATGATGATTGTGGTTCGGTTAGGAAAGGACGCTAATTTCTGCAGCCCATGTAGGGAAGAAGAAGAAAAAGTTTAATGAGAGGAAAGGAGGAGATGTCGGCCTGGAGAGTGTCTCTGGTCTGCTACTCCTTACAGGGGTAAAGGGAAAAGGGATAAAGAGAGATAGAGGGAGGTATGAGAGGTGACGATGATAAAGTACGATGAGTCACTATACGCATGTAGGGAGCACGGCTAAGCGTCCATGGGGGTGAGGGAAAGGTAGTGAAAGAGATAGAGAGGAGAGAAAGGCCACAGTGGAGGGTCCCGGAAATTTAGGCCACCTGGGGTTCTTTAACGTGCACTGACAACGCACAGCACACGGGCCTCTGGCATTTTCGCCTCCATCGAAAATGCGACCGCCGCGGCCGGGATCGAACCCGCGTTTTTTGGGTGGCAGCCGAGCACCGTAACCACTACACCACCGCGGCGGAGCTGCAGGGAAAGATTGGCGATAATGCCTTTTTGGCAACTTCAGCGCTGTTTTTCCCAACGGGGATATCAGAGAAGACGGGCGCGTGGCCGACTTCCCTGACAGTTGCACATTTGCGCAAGTGGTGAACAACTGAGCCATCGTCAGCGTTCGGTGCTTGCGACACCCTGTCATGGCTAAATTTGAAGGCTCGCGCAAACGCGCTCTTTAATTAGTGCGCATCGCAATCTCCATGCACCTCCGGGCTGCCAACTTATAGAAGGGTTATGTTTGTAAACCTATAGAAGGGCTATGTTCGGCTATGCAGACGCATGTGCTTTACTCTCATCTGTATATGGATTCAGCGCACACGCATGGATGGACGGATCGGTACAACTATAAGCCGAGATATTGTAAAAGAATTCGAGATTACACGAAGTCCATGAACGTCGGCCAAGCATGCACTGTCAGAAGCTCCAGAAAAGGCTGCGTAAAAAGGTTGTGATTTATATACAATGGCGTCATATATATGATAGAATACACCTAACACATAACGTGTACGCGTAACTGAAAAGATACAGGCGTGAAAGCGCACTTCCGGAATGTCGGGGAGTTATGGTGATAGGCCATCCTTGCGAAATGCACAGTGTTTACAACCCCTATCAATCCCCTCTACACACCCCCCAACCCACGACCCCTGCATCTTAATTTGGAAAAAAAAAAAAGCGTCTACCTCTCCCGTAATCGAGAGTAGCGCGAAATTAAGCAAAATGGAGGCTTGCAAGCTGGAAATTTTGTGCACTTGGTCAAGTTCAGATAGACGACAGGCAAAACGATATGTACATGCACAGTGGTGCGAGAAGGCCCATCGACCACATAATTCGAGATAGCCCCCAGGAGCTAAAATAAATATGAACTTTAGGGAGGCCTGGGATAAGCCCTGGTGCAGAGCGAGGACCCTGCTTTACAGCAACAAGCCATCCGCCTGGCGAAAGAAGCCGCGAAAAGCCTCAAGGACTCTATACTTGCTTCTAATCGCGGAGGTGCCAGTCCCCGTCACCAAGGCCTCTCTGCCAGGGACGGTGAGCAGGGTGCCTCCATACCTGTCGGAAGAATAAAGTATGCAGCCCGCCTGATGGCCGCCGAGATAGCGCGCGCACCAGCGATGGCCACTGCGCAAAGTCCACAGTGGCTGCTCGAGCGACAACCCACGCCCCCTACCCCCACGCGCTTTTTCAAGCTCGTTAAAGACGGGCGAGGCCTTTCCTCACCACTTCGATGCAGGCCGCCCGAGCGCGTTGATGTTATCGCGCGCGCCCTCTGAGCGACGGAGATGGGCCGGGTCTCGTTTGATCTCTGCTTCATCCGCGTTTGGCGGCCCCGCTCGCGTGCTTTTACCCGCAAGTAGAACCTACGATGCGCGGTGGGGTTATTAACTTGGACTTTGTACGGTACATGGCGGCGGCAGCAAAAACCTGTAGAGACTGTCCATATAATTGCTATCGCAATAATAAGGAGAAATCACGCATCTGTAACGCCGTCCTGCACTTCTGGAGCCAGAGGCGACATTTACTTAACGCTGACTCGATGTTCTCACTCGATGTTCTCACTCGAGGGCTCGGAAAGCATCTCCGTCTTCTTGTTGGAGGTCCCTTGAATGTAGCCGAAAACGGGAGCTAAAAGCATCTCACGCCTAAAACGAAAAACTCAAGGAGTGAAACCTGCGCGCTGCGCGCCATACGCGAGAAAAGTGTGCACACAACGCCAGGGGAACTTTTCTTTCATTTGAGTCCCATGATTTTTGGAAATAGAAAACTTGCCGGAACGAAGACAAAGGAAAGAAACAACAGCGCGCGAAATGCGACAACTGCGACTCAGAATGCCAGCCCCCAATGCGGAAACCGGCAGCCATATATACACGAATTCCACAAACAATCCTATAAGCGCTCACAGCAAACGACAAACCCGTGGGTTTCTCTGCTAACACTGAACAAACAACCTGTCTTCAGTTATCCTGCCAAACAGTCTTCGTTAACGCCCGTAAGTCTCGCTTAAGGTATACACCTGCCGTACACGCATTCGAGCCTGACAGCACTGGCCCTACCCGCTCTGGCATCCCAAATTTGATTATGCGCAAACATGCACAACTGTTGCGAGAAGCGTGCGTTTACTCTGCGTTTGCTGCAGACATGTATCCCGAGGCTAAGCGATGTTCGGTAAAGGCTTGTAAACGAGCGGACGCGACAAGTTAGCGAGTGAGTTAACGAACGCGGCGAAAGCTTGTACTTGTAAATAGCACATCCAAGAGGCGTGCTTCCGCATACGTGTGCCACCAGGCACTTCGTCAATATTTGCACTGTACTGCATTTAGTTAGCGAAAAACGAAAACACTCAAGAACAAACAGGTGACACAACGTGAATATATGAGACCTCCCAAGTCGTCACTCTTTCTTCTTGCGCTGGCATTTACTACACAGTCTAGGTTATGTCGGGAGAAAACCACCGCGCTGAAGCGCGACGAAGCGAGATTGTTTCTTCGTCAGCAAGGACAACAAACTGCAGAGTGAAGGAGAAGCTGAAAACGCTGAAATATCCTCATGATCTCGGTCCATGTCAGCACTGACCTTACTATGCATCCAGCAGGCAAGCATGTATTCAGCCGCTCATTGCCAAAACAGCCCGTCTTCGGCCGAATGAAGTCCCGCTTTCCGTCTTTAACGTTTGCAACTTTCTCTAGCTCCCAGCGTAGGGTAACCAAGCGTACGCCGACCGTGTTGATATTCGTCATGATAATTCCTGTTCGAATGATCGAGGAAAGGACGCTAATTTCTGCAACCATTGGGAGCGCGAACAAACGTCCGCGGGGTTTGGAGAATTATGATTACAGGGGTTTTACGTCCCATAACCACGCCATGATTATGAGAAACGCCGTAGTGGACAGTTCAGGAAATTTCGACCACCTGGGGTTCCTTAACGTGCACTGACATCATACTGTACCAAGGAGGATTAAAAAAAAAAATGCTGGAGTGGCAACGCCTGCTGAACCTTACCGCAATCGGTGAAGCCGGCGTTTGCCTCTGGTTCAGCCCTAAAAGCTTGCCAAAGTCTCCAGAAACCAGTATCAGTTCGAGCGTTCTTGATCTGCTAATGTATTTTATAGAGTACTTGTAATATAAAAGCGTGTTGTTTTCGATTAATAAACTACCATTGACGGAGCATCAAGGCCACGATGTGGCACACAAATCTCTGCGACGTTCAAGTTTCACCCAAAAACGCGTTGCACAAACAGGCACACCAAGCATTGTCTGTCTAGCAAAGATGACCACTTTAAAGGTGCTAAGAAGCGTGAGGAAAGCACTTTTTCTTTGTGCATGCTATCTGGATGCTGTTAATTAATCGAGGTGCGACAACTGCGACTCAGAATGCCAGCCCCCAATGCGGAAACCGGCAGCCATATATACACGAATTCCACAAACAATCCTATAAGCGCTCACAGCAAACGACAAACCCGTGGGCTTCTCTGCTAACGCTGAACAAACAACCTGTCTTCAGTTATCTTGCCAAACAGTCTTCGCTAACGCCCGTAAGTCTCGCTTAAGGTATACACCTGCCGTATACGCATTCGAGCCTGACAGCACTGGCCCTACCCGCGCTGGCATCCCAAATTTGATTATGCGCAAACATGCACATCTGTTGCGAGAAACGTGCGTTTACTCTGCGTTTGCTGCAAACATGAATCCCGAGGCTAAGCGATGTTCGGTAAAGGCTTGTAAACGAGCGGACGCGACAAGTTAGCGAGTGAGTTAACGAACGCGGCGAAAGCTTGTATACTTGTAAATAGCACATCCAAGAGGCGTGCTTCCGCATACGTGTGCCACCAGGCACTTCGTCAATATTTGCACTGTACTGCATTTAGTTAGCGAAAAACGAAAACACTCAAGAACAAACAGGTGACACAACGTGAATATATGAGACCTCCCAAGTCGTCACTTTTTCTTCTTGCACTGGCATTTACTACATAGTCTAGGTTATGTCGGGAGAAAACCACCACGCTGAAGCGCGACGAAGCGAGGTTGTTTCCTAGTCAGTAAGGACAACAAACTGCAGAGTGAAGGAGAAGCTGAAAACGCTGAAATATCCTCATGATCTAGGTCCATGTCAGCACTGACCTTACTATGCATCCAGCAGGCAAGCATGTATTCAGCCGCTGATTGCCCGAACAGGCCGTCTTCGGCCGAATTAAGTCCCGCTTTCCGTCTTTAACGCTTGCAACTTTCTCTTGCTCCCAGCGTAGGGTAGCCAACCGTACGCCGACCGCGCTGATATTCGTCATGATAATTCTTGTTCGAATGATCGAGGAAAGGACGTTAATTTCTGCAACAATTGGGAGCGCGAACAACCGTCCGCGGGGTTTGGAGAATTATGATTACAGGGGTTTTACGTCCCATAACCACGCCATGATTATGAGAAACGCCGTAGTGGACAGTTCAGGAAATTTCGACCACATGGGGTTCCTTAACGTGCACTGACATCATACTGTACACGGGCCTCTAGTACCTTATCCTCCATCGAAAATGCGACCGCCGCGTGCGGCATTGAACCGGACGCTGCTGAAAGTTTTCGGGTCCGCGGTCGCGCACTCCAACCCTTATTACATATACCAGACCACCGCTGCGGACAACCGGGTTTGAGCCGATATTCATCTCGGCCTCTTCATTCCTTAGTCTTACACACACTATATCTCCGTCTGCACAGAGTCGCTCGTTACCACGCGTCATCTATAGAACTAGTTTCTCCTACATCGTACATACACCTGCCCCAACCCCTGTTCCCTTTGCACAGCATCGCTCATGTACGCCATGCGTCATTTATAGAACCAATTTCTCCGTCACCGTACATACTCCTGCCCTACACGCTGTGGAACAACAGGCTCATACTGTCATAAGGGCTGCTAAAGATATCTATGGTTTCACAACGATAACCACACCCCCGCAGGAAGCGAGGCAACGCGCAGTACACGTGCGAGCGAGTACATGTAGATATCGTGCAAATTATGCCGGGAAACCAAAGTGCAGACACGGCAGGCCTGGTCTACGCAGAAGAACCAGGCGCCACGCAGAAGAAGCGGACTGCATGTGCCGCAAGAGCAACTAATCTATAAGGTCCTGCGAAGGGACGACCTGAGAGAGAGGTGCAGCGCCAAGCTATCAATCGAACGAGTATCGGCAGGGGCGAGATCGATACAGGAGACACGGACGACGAGGTTATATAGTAAAGGAAGGTATAGGGAGCACGACAGCGGCGGGACACACTGGATATACTCTTCACGGCCTCTCCGAGGAAACATCAGCGTTGCGATGGCCACAAAAAAACTGCTGCGGTGCAGCATGCTAAAGGCAGCATTGTAATCAGTTTGGCTCAGGAATAAGTAAAAGGCGACGAACGTAACACACACGAGGCAAGCCCCTATGTCGTTCGGGTTTTCTATATATATGTGCGAGTTCCGCGTTTGTAGCGTGAGCACGCAAGCAGGGGCTAAATGTCGTCTACGAGCGACCCTTCGCGTCTGCCTACCAGCCGACGTATACGACCAGCAAGCACCGGGATATACAACGACGGTCAAGCGGATCAATGGTGCATTGAATTACGGCATGCGCCACTGGAGGACAGTTATAGAAATAGGAGGAACAAAGAGGGATCGGTGCTCTTTTGTCAGTTTCATGTAGGTACGCACGCCATGGTAAGAGAGCCGGGTAGACAGGAACTCCCCCCCCCCCCTCCGCCTCCCTCCTAATACTAGTAGCGTTCAAAACTTCTCACATACAGCGTGGAGAGCTCTTTTGGTTTTTCATAACTAACATATACGCGAGACATTCACTGGCGTGAAAGACTCTGCGACGCTGAAATGGAGGCCTTTGTCCCCGACGACAGGTACGACCTAAAGGCGGAGCAGTTTAGAGGCGGAGGCACTATAGATATGGTTGTTGTGTGCTCGAAAAAAAAAAAAAAAGGACGGTCGATACAGCCCGAAGGCGAAGCATTGTAAGCACGGTTGTGACGTTCTGTGCGAGTGTCAACGCACGCGCGGAGTTATGTAACAATGTACGCAGACAAGGTGACGCAACACTGAGCCGCAAGAGCAGCCTACTCGTAGAGAGTATATCATGCGTGTCAGAAATGTACAGCGCCCCGAGGAGCGCCGGAAGCGGTGTTATTACAAGCGTCACCGCGGCGTCCCTGCTTACCGAGATTCAAGTGACGCTTTCCCTTCGCGTGTCAATCTAAGGGTTTTACACGACATGGGACGGGAAATGAGCTGCCGGCGTTCGCCAATGTCCAGAAGAGTGGATTAGGCCCATCTAGCTTGACGTTTAATATTATGGCAGTCAACTACAGTGTGCGCACGTAGGTGTAGTCTGCGCACTAACCCTCAGCACCAACTCAATCTGAGAGCACGGCAGTTGGAACACTACTCGCTTGCAGCTTCGGCAGAACCAGCTGAGCGAAGCGTGACTGTGCATCCACTTCATCATCTGCGTAGAGTTACTCTATATGCTACCGCAGGTAGCATATATGCTAGCATAAATATATAGCAACTCTATATACATCTGCGCAGCCGAAAGCGCCGCGCCTTTGCACGAAAACCCCTTGATCAAGCTTTGGTGACGTAAGCGACAACGCCAGGAAAGGAGGAAGAGCTAGGGCACCTCCGGTGTAGTACACATGCTATCGAAATAAATAGCAAGCACGAAGTGAACCCACATCTTAGTCGAAAGGGAGCTGTTGGCGTCCTTATATACTGTTCCCTGAAGTGACGTTCCAGCGCTAGCGTGTTAGACCTTGGCTGCATGAGTCTATTTATTTATTCAACATCACAGGTTCCAAATGGAACAGCCTAAGCATCTACCTGAATCAAGTGCTCTGCTACAGCCTGATATCGCCAGCAGATGACCCCATAACAATTCACCGGTCCCTTACCGCGTGCTCAGATGGCTTGACGGCGAAGGCAATTCCGCGTTGTAACAAAACGTTATTTGACGTCTGTAGCCTTAAATGGTATCTCATGAATGCAGAGAGAGATGATGATGATGGGCGGAAGGCAGGCAGGTTGACATAAGGCTGCAAGGGTGTATATTCAGTCAAGTGTGGTGCTTTATTTATTTATTTATTTATTTATTTATTTATTTATTTATTATTTATTTATTTATTTGCTATGGAAACATGTACGCACAAGGACATGAAGGAAATAGAGCAGGGTGACAACTGCCTCCGAGAGGGGCACAACGCCTGTCTGCCGTTCTGAGAGAAGGAAGTAAATAGAGGAGGGAAAGAAAGGAAAGAAAATAGAAAGTAAAAACAGCCGAATACACAGGCAAAACGCAACAAAAACAAAATATGCCTGTAAACGACACGACAGGCCAGTACCTCCCAAAAACGTTAATAGTGCTCGATGGGTCTGCTTTCGTCGAGCAGCGCTGCCCTTTGGGAACAGGTAATCGTCAATGGTCGCGCACTACAAGCCAAGACGCCTACGCTGCTTGATTAACGATGTACGCTGCGTAATGTACGCGGGACACCTTAAATAAGATGTCCAAGTGTCTCACAGGATCTACAGGACGGGCATCCTGGACTGTCGACACGACCTTGACGGTGTAATGGTTCGCGCACCAGAACACAGCCAACCCTCAACTTACAAAGCAGTGCTATCGCGCGACGAGGCTAGAGTTCGTGGCTTATGGCACATATATCACACGCCTAGAACGCGGGCACCCGCCGCACTTCACATTATCGTCAATCGTGAAGTAACTGACGAGGATGCGTCATGCTGTAGACGTGGTGGCCTATACTACAGCCATCTTAGTTGTATACATTCGTACCCTGCCATGCAAATTTTGGCACGGTAGGATATGGCAAGTGAACGAGACGATCGTTCTTTGACATCGCACGATTTTGATGCGTTAGCGCAATAGGAGCTGACGTTGTAGAGCCTCCGGCGTCGGCGACCTCGGTGGAAGAAATAATCACGCACGTTACTAGAGAAAGCATCTTCGAGATGGCACTCGCGCTATCGCGTCCCACTCTTAAAAGGCAAAGCCTCAGCTCCCTCCAATTTTTTGCGCTACCATCCGTGTTGACGTCAAAGCCGGCAAATTTTCGCGTTCTATGAAGAACACAAGCTCTTTCGCCTTGTATAACAGAACGCTAATGGATATGAAATATTTGCTAAGGACAGCATGATGCACTATAAACTACAGGGTCACAATGCATCCTCAGGTATAGAGCGCAAGCATGATATAAAAGTAACAAAACAGCACAAGCGATCTCAGCCAGCGTACGGCCTCCAGCGCTCTGCCTCGCCCGAAGAACGAAAGATAAAGAAAAACGAAAAAAAAATCTACAATTGGCGTTCCCGCAGAGCAAAACCAATTGTCCCGCAAGGACCGAGGAGGTCACGGGCTTAAGCCTCTTATCTGCTGACCACGGTTTCGGTTCCGTGTTTATCGTGGGGGTACTGCCGCAACTTGAGAGGGAGCATGCCGGCTGCGAGACAACCCGTTCCGGTGGTCGTCTGACGCACCCTGTGCTTGAAGGCGCGGCTGTTTTCTGCAATATCTTATTTTGTGTTGGGTATACCGGTCGAAAAGTATCCAGTGCCGGCCAATGAAAAGGAACAAAATATTAACGTTAACCATACAAAAAAGCAGCGATATCAATTACTGAATTAGTACTACTCGGAAGTCATCAGACTGAACGAAGACAATGCATTTGTTGTTATAACAGCGACTAGCCAGCATCGGCCAACACTAATGAAAGTCGGCCAGAGGTTAAAGAGCGCTAGTAGCATGCGAATAAATACAACAGTCGGTCGCAGTTAGTCAGCTTACCCGCATACGGAACGCAGGACAAAGAAGAGCCTTTGTCCTGAAGATAAAAGAAGTATGGTGGTGAGGACAAGCCTTTATATTAAGACGAAATTTTCATACGTATCGTTTCGAGGTGAACTTGGCAAAGTTAGGAAAGCAGGAAGAAAGAGCCGCTGAAAGATATGAACAAGAAATTGATAACTCAAAACGCAGCACAAATCTCGTAAGGTTATATAACCACGGATAGGTAAAATACGTTTAGAAATTCATGTGCACACCAAGTGAACGAGACGACCAGGGGAGCGCTGCAACGCGTGTGGCGGGACAGATAAATCGACGCGGTCAAAGTGCTGTTGGTTCGCGAAGAAACGGTTCGCATAAAAAAAAGAAAAGAAAATAAACGCGCACCGGCGCAAAACGTTACAGACCATATAGATTCCGTGTTTACTTAGTGTTCAAATCAGGAGTTACACTCGCCGAGTGCTGACATCTAAGTATTACTTTCTACAAAAGCGTTCCGGCAGCGAAGCCACGGGAAATGAAAGGAAGCAGTAACTCACAAGGACTCGGAAGTTAACAGAGCCCCTGGTTCTCGTACATACCTGCAAAAAATACAAAAAAAAGTAAAGGTTAAGCAATGCAGACAATACTGCGCACTAACAAGCGAAAACGGAACACCAATGGGCGTCACCTGGAGAAACTAATTAACGCACTACACCAAGTCACTGTATTCAAATTGCGCCGTTTCACTTGCGCAGTGCTCACGAAGTTTTCAAACGCAGTGAAAAAGACGGTGTCAGATAAGTGTGTGTGTGTGTGTGTGTGTGTGTGTGTGTGTGTGTGTGTGTGTGTGTGTGTGTGTGTGTGTGTGTGTGTGTGTGTGTGTGTGTGTGTGTGTGTGTGTGTGTGTGTGTGTGTGTGAAAGAGAGAGAGGGATATGAGCAGCCAAAAGGCAGGCAGCTTCTGATTCGCCAATCCACACTAAGGAGGGAGAAAGCACGGGCAAAGGAAAAATGCACGCACGTCAAAACTAAACAAACAACGAGGACGTCGGGCGGACGATGGATAAAAGTATGCTGGTTATGTCGCTTCCGCCGTCTACAGCGCGGTGGTTCACACACTTTTCACATCTACCTGTTTCAATTACTCAACTATGAGCTTTCAATTACTCAACTATGAACGCATGAACTTTCGTTCGCATGCACGCGCGTGAAAACGAAAGTTCATACGCGGCTTTTCTTCGTTCATACGCACATATCCGAACTGCATCCGCATTCAGCGGCGCAGTGAGCCTACCTAAATAAAACACAAGTAGTAGATTCCTGAAGCGTGTAGTATGCAAATAAATAAGGCACATCATACAGTGTAGGACACCTACTCAAGAGAAGTAGTACGCACATAAAATGCGACGATCTAACGACGCAAATAAATTTCCCAACGAAGCATCGACCTTTCTAAAACTTTAACCTCGCTCTGTGAGTCAAGGCTGTTTACATTACGTTAGGCAGCTTAGGGTACGCAGGCGCGCTGCGGCATACGCATACGAGGGGCATTCAATAAAGATTTCAACTGACTCACTTCTATTTATTGCAGGGTGCTGAAACTGCCCATGTGTAACGACATATGTCACTATAGGTCACGTGCCAATGTGCAACTCTGAACTAATAACGGTCTTTCCTTTACCGGTGATGAAGTGGTGTGAGGTATGATAATGAATGCAGTGGAACAGAGAGCAGTTGTCAAGTTCCTATACTTGAAAGGCCGCATTCCAAGGGAGACGTTCGATGAGAATAAAAGAGGTTTACGGGGAGGATTCTCCATCGTATGATGTAGTGAACAACTGGCATCGTCAATTCAAATGCGGTCGGACTTCGGTAGAAAAAGCTCCGATTGCAGGGCGACCCCACTCCGCTAACGATGAGAACACCATCCAGCAAGTGGAGGCCGCCATTTTGGAAAATCGCCACGTAACCGTTCAAGACCTCGCCCAAAATGTCAACATTAGTGTGGGGTCCGTGGAAAAAATTATTCAAGACAATCTTCATATGCGTAAGGCATCCACTCTCTGGGTTCTCCGGCTGCTCACACCTTTCCAAAAGCAGGAACGTGCCGAGTGCTCCCAGGCTCTCTTGAGCCACGTGCCGTGGGAACCAGGAGGACTTTTCAACAGACTGATTACACAGATGAAAGCTGGGTCCATCCCTATGATCTGTAGGCTAAAGTCGAGTCGATGCAGTGAAAGCACTTGGACTCACCGCCTCCACAGAAGGCACGCGCCCAGCCCGCGGCGGGCAAGGTCATGCTCAGTCTTTTGGGACCAGCACGGAGTAGTCTTGATGGATTTGCTAGCAAAGGGTGCCACAATTACTGGGGCATACTACCCTTCACTGCTGTGGAAATTGCGAGAGTCCATCAAAAAAGAGAGGCGTGGCATGCTCCCTAACGGTTTCTGCCTTCTGCAAGACGATGCCCCAGTTCATAACTCACATGTTGTCCAGACGGAAGCACATTGCTGCAGCTTTGAAATTCTACCGCATTTCCCTTATTCACCCGACTTCGCAGAATCGGACTTCCATCTCATTCGAACAGTGAAGTCATATTTGAAGGGCAAGCACTTTCCAGATGGTGAGACTCCGATTTCCGAAGTCACGACATGGCTTTTGGAGCAACCTGTCGACTTCTACAAGCGAGGTGTTTACAGTTGCATAAAAAGATCGGAGAAGTGTGTGTCCCCTGGCTGGCACCTATGTAGAGGAGGACTAATAAATCTGCAAAGTTTCGTTGCTCTCCGTCCACAGGAAGTGGGTCAGGGGAAATCTTTATTGAACGCCCCTCGTACATGGTAAATGTCACACAACAACGCACACCTCGTCGACGCTCCACTGATAAGTGACAGCTCAGATATGCGAGTCACACCCGAATATTAATTATTCATGTTTACGCGTGGACAATTCCTGTCGTGTATTCGGCACCCCCTTGGTTTCTTTTATTATTATTATTATTATTATTATTATTATTATTATTATTATTATTATTATTATTAAAACCATTGAGTAGGAAAACAAAAGACGTGAAACCTGCTTTTCCAACCGCTTTCTCGCCGCTCGCAATCATGAAGATGAGCATTACAACAAACAAACGAATACTGAATGAAGGCTCCTCCCGCAATTACGCAGCCGCCCTTTCAAACACTCCCCTCTCGGACAGTGATGAATTAATGGAGCGATCGGTCCGAGAGAAAGCTCGCAAACATGAACACGAAAGGCTGGACCATCCGGCAACCATATCAATCGCCGTCAGCTGAGCCGCTCCTGAACCCTTCCTCATCCATCACTCACCTCCCTCGAATAATTTCTAATCAGTTGCAGTACGACCGCACTTTTGCAGTGACACTTCGACGCTGAACAAACGACGTGTACGTACCGCTGAGTACAGATTCCATCCTGTACAACTGTGCGTGCGCACCATTAACTATGCCTCAAAAGTCCATTCCTCAATTAAACAACTAAAAAAAAAAACTGCGCGTACTACTTTTGACCCTGTGCGTATACAGCTCAGAACAACTGAAATACGAACAAGTTATAGGGTTAACGATGATGCATTCTTTGGTGCTTCTTTCCGCCATAACGCTGAATATTAGCGTGACTTTGGCTTGCACGTTCATTTTGAGGCGCAACAAATCTATGGCAACCACTTCGTTGTAGATTCATTGCGCTGCCGCGTTGACACTCGCGGAACACACCCCGAGCTCGCAATTTTTTTTTGTTCGCATTTTATTTGTCCATGACTGTAAGACCTTGCAGCAGATAAGCGTTCGTCCAAAACTAATTGTGCTTTGGTCGCCGCGCCGTCGAAGCCTTTAGCTAATAACGGTTTTCCACGGACGGAAGGGGAAACTGCGTATTCAACATGATGCCCGAAGAAAAAGATGATGATGATGATGATGTTCATAGTAACCATGCGTGAGTCGCGTATATACATGCAGTTGGTTCTGCTAGTTTTTCTTGACATAGAGCACGAACGTGGACTTCGCGGGACTCGTGTGCCTTAAGTGGCGTAAATTGCGGGACACAAGAAATAAATGAAGTAGATCAGTAGTGCGTAGCAAGAAGTAAAGACGGGGCCTTCTTTTTTAATTTTTGTGCATGCTCCTTATCTTACAGTTTTATATATGCACCTTAATATGTTATACACTACATAGATGTAGAAGGAGTGGATAAATTATCTGTTTTGTTAATGTAGCCATACTTAACAGCACAACATGTCGGCCATGAAAGAAAGCACGAGAAGAAGAAAAAAATTAACGAAAAAGCGTTTTAGACTAGCACTGTTCAGGAAAAGGAAAGATCTCTCTTAACCATTTATATCGCAGTGTGGCCTTGGGCATCCCATCGTGCGGGAGGAATAGATTTAGTGGCCAGATGAAAGAGAAGGAGCCGCTATCGATATGATGGTGACTATACAGTGCTAGCACC
Source organism: Hyalomma asiaticum (assembly GCA_013339685.2). Taxonomy (NCBI): domain Eukaryota; kingdom Metazoa; phylum Arthropoda; class Arachnida; order Ixodida; family Ixodidae; genus Hyalomma; species Hyalomma asiaticum. The sequence continues at coordinate 49,358,532 of CM023486.1, forward strand.
CTTACTGACTCGCGAAGTTATGCGTAATTCTAGGAGTAATCTAGGCAACATTTATTTCCGAAAAGTTGCGATTCGCCGCAAAACAAAGAAACCGGCGGTTGCTGCAGAGGCGAACCCTACAGTTGCTTGCCACGATGTTTTCGTCTCCCGCTAAATATAGAGCGTTGTTGGTCGGCGCGCCACTACTCTGGAAGTGCACCCGAGACATCAGGGTCGAAAACAGCGAAGGCGCCCAGACGCTTAGCCAGACATCAGCAAAGTGTTGTGCGAAAATACCCTGCACACAACACGCTCGACAAACAGCACAATTAACGTCTCCTTAAGAATAAATATCAAGCTCTACCAATGACGCTTATGCGAAGCTGTGAAAGCTAGAAAAAAACAAGAAGAAGAATACATAGGAGGCTTTGCCTATCGCCTGAGCAACAGTGGGTATCAGTTAAACGTACAACGTTAAGAAATGCATATGACGTTGACACATGTACTTAGCCTGTACCTGTTTTCTTGGCGACCGGTTTTACCGGTTAGCGACGTTTAAATTAAAACCCCGGTCGCGATGGTCTAGTGGCTCTGACACTGAGCTGCTGAAACGATCGCCGCGGGGTCGAATATCGGCCGCGGCAGCCGGATAATCGATGAAGGAGAAATGCGTGAGGCCCGTGTTCTGTGCGATGTCAGCGCACGTTGGAGGTCTTCGGGTGGCCGTGATTACCCCGGAACCCTGCACAACGGCGTCTATCGTAACCATACCGTGGTTTAGGGACGTAAAACCGCCGCAATTATTACAGTAACATTTACAAGACTAGGTGTCAGCTCAAGGTGCGCCTAGAAGCACCTGACCCAATTTGACGCAGCGCAGCTCAGACCTATCGGAATGAAGTGACCGCTATAAAATGGCAACAGTGCAGAGCGGAATTTCTGCTTTGTTACCCAACGCTATAGTAGACGCAGTTGGAAAGGGAAAAACAAGGGAGCAAGATAAACTAAGGAACGATTATTACTACAGGGAGAAATAATATAAAAAAATCACTGAATACGATAAACTACCGTTATAAAACATACTGATCGAATATTGTGCGTGAGACACGAAGCAAGCATTCCAACATAAAGGGAGTTACGAGTCATCACGCTGAATTGAACAGCTTTACGTTATACGCCATTAGGTCAAAGGAAATGAGGCGGAAGTGAAGAAAAAGAAAAGAACAGGAAGTGTGACAATCACATGTCAAGCAGCCTTATCGAACGGACGCGAATCCACCGCGAAGTCAGCAAATCAGCTCCGGGATCTCGGCGATCGACTCGTTAAGCGAAGCAAGAGAGAACAAAGCGAGAGAGAGAGAGAGAGAAAGAGTAACACAACACACGTCGGATCGTCTCTGCGTAGACATGCAAGTTCTGTCGTTTTGCCTGGACTCAGCGTCCTTTCTCCCGGAACCATCTCGCTTCGTTCGTGCGAGACGAGGCACACACGCTATAGCAGCTAGAGGAATGCGAGAGTGGAACAAAGAACAAGCACGAGTGGAAGCAAACAGTCGTGGAAGTGAGACGACAAGCGACGGTCAAACTATAGCGTGCGAGAGCCGGACATAGCAGGGGGACCTCACGCAATGTACGGGCACGGCCGCCGGATGAGAGCGCTTTCACATCCATAGGTCGTGGTATACAAAAGACGTGAGAGCAGCTCGCCAGTCTTTGTCGCGTCCTTTCGCACGCGAAGTGCGACGATCGACAGAGGCACTCGCACGCCATGTGCGAGCAGTTTGCGAAAAGAGCAGTGCAGTGCGGTTATATTATACACTATGAGCTCATTTTGTTTTTTACAGGACGCGACTGCTACTTTGCGGAGATGGCCTGTGCTAAATGTTTTTGCATTTTGCAAGATTTCATTAAGCGGCCGAGTACTTGACATCGTGACTGCCGGCGTTTGTGGCAATACACTAAAGCCACAGGATATCCTCCATACGCGGGTAACGACACACCTGGTATTGGAAATAGCCCTGTCTTCACTCGCAATACTCGTCCAGCAGAGATCTGTACGCCTTCATGTCGTGGGTGCTTTCTATTATTCCGGTTCCGACAGACACTGAGCAGGCATGTATATATATTGAATGGGTGTTCGTTTAGGCCCAAGGCCAAGGTCAAATAAAGAAAGCTCAATATTCAATTAATCGTTCGGTAGCTCAGAACAATCGGTAGATTAATTAGTTCCCAACACTCTGCACGATAAAAGTGCAAGACAGGTAAATAAACAGGTAGAACAAGCAGAGCAACAAAATCGATCCATAGGCTCGTCCACAAAAAAGGAAGCGACAGTTGCAAGCGGTACGTCAGGCTTCTTTATTACAACGGGCTTACGTAAGAAAGCGGCGGCAATACCCTTCAATTGAAGAAGCATGCCTACATAGGAGGGGAAAACGAGAAAACAGGGCACTTCGGGGGCGTTCCGGTTATTGCGTTTCCAATGTCACGTCTTTACCGCGAGGCCTGCGAAAGGCGATGCCCCCCGCTCCACCAAATGCACCAGGTCATAACGGGCCGGGTGTTCTGCAATGCGTCCCTGTTATGTAAAATAGGTGCCAGCAGAATTCTATTTATGATGCGCACATATGCGCTACCACGGGAGGCAAGGAAGTGCTTCCTTTTCAAGGATTCTCGGCACGGACGGCTGCCTTAAAAGCGGGTATATGAACACAGTTCCGGTGCAAAAGAGAGTGAGAAAGAGAGACCACCGTTCTGGCATTTTCTTTCGAAGGCGGAAACGTAAGAGCATCCACTTTGGTGTTTCGGAGTCGCAGCAAACGTTGAGCAACGTACATTCCTCGAACCAGACGCCTTAAAAGCAGACATCCCCGTTCGCCTAATCTGCTCATCTTTTCGCTATTCTATATGTAAGCCTGGCGGCCTTAGGTGCACTTGGACAAGCGCACCTTCTCGACGTATAAAGGTAGAAGTCAACATGGGCACACGTTCGCCGGTTCCAAAGGAACACGTAAAAAACGAAAAAGAGAAACAAAAGATGGGGGGAGGGGAGGGGGGGGACAGGGACGTTCGCTTGACGCCACCTCTGCTAGCGTCTTAGAGAAACAGCTCGTGAGCGTGCTAAGAAATGGAGAACCCTTTCCGAGAAAGGGCAAGGGAATATGAAGTTTGTATAGAGCTAGCGTATCACAGAAGATAGAAAAGTAGTCCGCCGCGGTGGTGTAGTGGTTACGGCATTCGGCTTCCACCCAAAAAAAATTGGCAGATCCCACGTGCAGTGGGAATCAAGGAAATGCGAAGCACGCATAAGGAGCGTAAAATGGATTTGCACTGTTGTCTGGCTATACCGCGTTTGGTACATATGAAGTTAACGAAACGGCCGCAAGAGCACCATGACTGTGGCATGTAAACCATGCCGCTGATACACGCATGTCATGATCTAACGTTATGACCTGTCATTTTCGTTCGTCATGCAGTCGTGTTGTGCCATAGCAATTTTGGTATACATCCCATTAAGGAAACGAGTGGCATGTAGATCATGCCGCTCATGACATGCATGTCACGATTTTCATGTTATGATCGTCATGCAGTCATGTTGTGCCAGACCAATTTTCGTATACATCCCACTAACGAAATGGCAGTATAGCGCCAGGACCATGGCATGTAAATCATGCCGGTCATGACACGCGTGTCATGATTCTAATGTTATGACCTGTCATTCACGTTCGTCATGCTGTCGTGTTGTGCCATAGCAATTTTGGTATACATCCCATTAACGAAACGCCTGGCATTTAAATAATGCCGCCCATGACATGCATGTTATGATTGTCGTGTTGTGACCTGCAATTTATGTTTGTCATGCAGTCATGTTGTGGCATGCCAATTCCCGTATACATCCGGTTAAAGAAACGCGTGGCATGTAAATCATGTCGCTCATGACATGCATATCATGACTTTCATGTTGTGTCCTGTCAGTCATGTTCGCCATACAGTCATGTTGTGGCATACCAATTTTCGTATACATCCCATCAACGAAACGGCCAGGAGAGCACCAAGACCGTCGAATGTAAGTCATGCCACTCATGACATGCATGTCATGATTTTCGTGTTATGACCTGCAATTTATGTTTGTCATGCAGTCATGTTGTGGCATGCCAATTTCCGTATACATCCCGTTTACGAAACGCATGGCATGTCAATCACGTCGCTCATGACATGCATATCATGATTTTCAGGTTGTGACCTGTCAGTCACGTTCGCCATGCAGTCATGTTGTGGCATACCAATTTTCGCATACATCCCATTAGCGAAACGGCCAGGAGAGCACCAAGACCGTGGCATGTAAATCATGCCGCTCATGACATGCATGTCATGATTTTCATGTTATGGCCTGTCATTTATGTTCGTCATGTAGTCATGATGTGGCATACCAATTTTTGTAAACATCCGATCAGCGAAACGGCCAGGAGAGCACAAAATCATAGATAGATAGATAGATAGATAGATAGATAGATAGATAGATAGATAGATAGATAGATAGATAGATAGATAGATAGATAGATAGATAGATACGCTCAAACTCGCCGAAGTTCGCTAAGAAATGCTTCGCATTTAAAACGCGGTTTCGATCCCGGCCGCGGCAATCGCATTTTCGATGGAGGCGAAAATGCCAGAAGCCCGTGTACTGTGCGTTGTCAGTGCACGTTAAAGAACCTCAGGTGGTCAAAATTTCCGTAGCCCTCCACTACGGCCTTTCTCTCCCTTCCCCCTACCCTCACGGACGCTTAGCCGTGCTCCCTACATGGGCTGCAGAAATTAGCGTCCCTTCCTCACCAAAGCACAATCATCATAGAAAAGTAGTCGAATGTAGTGAGTACTCTGGTGAAACTGGGACACTCGATGAGGGCAATCAATGAAAAAGAAAAGTCAGTTTGAAGACGAGATTGCTTTAATGGTGCCTCCTTGCATTAGCACGTATATGAGGCTTACAATGCATAAAAAATGAGGCGTGGCTTTAGCCACGCGATAGCCAAGCAATTGCTAAATAATACCCAAGCAATAATGATAGCCCAGCAAGATGAAATCCAAGCAATGGACCATGAAACCTTCCTTAGCTTTGACCCTACTTTGCTAAACCACACTCATCTTAGCGTAGCTCAGCACAGCTTTATTTATTTATTTATTTATTTATACATACATACATACATACATACATACATACATACATACATACATACATACATACATACATACATACATACATACATACATACATACATACATACATACATACATACATACATACATACATACATACATACATACATACTGCAGCACGTTAGGGCTATGGCAGGAGTGGGCGTGCATGTAAAATATATACATATATACAGAAATATGCGAACATTGAGAATGACAAGTAGAAAGAAGATATGAATATTTAAAGGAACTATAAATCATAAACAGCATTCAAAAATTGACAAATTGGTAAAGAACGAACTACGACAGGCAACAAATTCCATTGTTCAATCGTGCGTGGAGAAAAACTGTATTTAAACGTATTAGTACGTGGATGGAATGGTCTAATGTTTGAGACATGATAAGCTCTAGTTGATGTAGGGCAAGCAGGCATCAAAAGGGAGGGATCAGAGAGGGAACAAAGGGAGTTTTGATGGGAGTACAAAAGCTTCAAGGATTCTAATACTCCCCTTCAGCTCCGTCGGTCACTGGCGTTTCCGACAGCAAAGCCAAGCCGAATTTCATTCTCGTTATTAACGTTATTTATGACGTTGATCAAGCGTGCTCTGATCCCAGATGGACGCTTTCAAAATTCACATACTCAAGTCTGCAGCTACAACGCAAAACTCCAAAGGGCATCGTCGTAGTCGGCCATCGTTGAGCTCTAGCGCCGCTTCTTGGTTTTACACACCTCAGTTCTACTTCTCACGTTCTTCAAGAATGGTATCCCGTTCCTCGCAGAAAAAGAAGCATCGCAGCCGCCGCACAGTAATGTTACGCAACTTCTTGCTGGCCCTGCATAAAAGAATGCGGGTTTCGCCTGAAAAGCCCCGTAATCCACACTCACGCACACGATCTGTTACCGAAGACGTGGAGAGGAAGCCTCAAGCCCTCGGCAATGCTCTGCCACGTGGACCACCATCCCTACAAGGCATATTCATCATCCGAGCAGACGGCTTTCGACACATGGCGGTTCCGAATACGTCCTCTTTTCTCCCCTGCTCGCGCTTCCAACTCATCATTCATGAATAGGAGAAAAAAAAGACTGAAAAAAGAAAACAAACAAAAGCGAGGATTCGAAAAGGAGACCCGATACTCGAAGAGAAAGGACAGTTTGCGAGGCTTCGAATGTCTCCTCCGGCTTTTTCGGACGTGATTTTCGCGGCGAGACACGTGAAACGATTGGTGCAACGCGACGCGACACCAGCGCTCCCCCTGCGGACGAAATGAGAAACTAAGCAGAGAAGGAAGAGAAAAAGTAAGAGAAATGCCACTCGATCACGTGGTTTTGTGGCTTTCGCAACTTTTGCTATAAGGTCAAGAAGCATAAAGAAAACGCAGTAAAGTGCAGCATTGAGGGAGGGAGTGTATACGACTGCGAAGAATGCGGAAAGAGCGAACATGCGGGCAAAATAAAAGAAATAAATATATACTGAAGGGGCGCTTGCTAAGGCATAACAAGCTTTGCTTGAAAAGCAAAAAATGTGACAGATATGATAATGGGGTTTAAGGTCCGTTATAACATCGTGCCTTCCATCACCAGGTAATTAATGGAAACTGATTGACGTATAGGCCCCGTGCGAATTGACTGGCTGATTAATTATGGGGTTTTATGCCCCGAAACAACGGTGTGATTATGAGAGACGCCGTTGTGGAGGGCTCCTGAGAACCTCGACCACCTGGGGTTCTTTAACGTCCACTGACATTGCACAGCACACGTTCCTCAACATTTCGCCTCCAACGCGAAAAGGACCAAGACAGGCAAAATAGAAGAAAGAAAAAGATTAAAGGCGGGTTCGCTAACTTAAGTATCGGATGTGGAGCTAGCACGTTGGATTGTGGTGGCCTTTACGCGGAGCTTCAGCGTCATGCGGGCGTCGCACACATGACCTGAACAAAATGCCATCGAGCACACATCATAAAGACTTCTTTTTTTTTTTAATGGTCGGCTGGCCCATATATGGCACACGGTTGGGCGAACGCAAGGGAAGGGGTCAAGGTCTCGTTTATTTGTTAGAAACAACTCAATGAACCAACAAACATTGAAGCCTAGGAAAGCATAGGGGAAGCTATGAATGTTCCTAATTGTGGTATTATAATTTTGGAGTAAGTAGAAAGGAATTAAAGTGGACGAAAAGACAAAGCTTCCCTGGGTGGGAACCGAACCCACGACCTTCAGATATCGCGTCCGATGCTCCACCGCCGAGCTACGAAGGCGGTCTTCCCCCTCCCCCGTACACGTTATTCGGTATTTATGTACACGTGACGCCGAAGGGAAAAGAATACACGGTTGGGCGAGCCACACGTGATTTCGACAGCTGGGCTGTTCAGGGTCGAGGTCGAAGACTACATTGAGGCGGTCGTACTTGACAGAGGAGTCGTCACGCTGAAGGGAAAAGAGGACCCGTTCTTGGTCTCCACCCAATACCCACACTGCTACGTCTCCGTCCGTCCGTCCGTCTATCTATCTATCTATCTATCTATCTATCTATCTATCTATCTATCTATCTATCTATCTATCTATCTATCTATCTATCTATCTATCTATCTATCTTTTTCTTCATTATCACTGCCATGTAGCACTGTAATTTAATTTCTCTAACATTTACATTATTTTTCTTTATACTAAACTTTCCCTGATATCACACGTACGAAAGAAGGAAAGAAGGAAAGAAGGAAAGAAAGAAGAAAGAGAAAGAAAGAAAGAAAGAAAGAAAGAAAGAAAGAAAGAAAGAAAGAAAGAAAGAAAGAAAGAAAGAAAGAAAGATGGCCGGAAAATCGCCCAATCTGCCCCAATAACTACTTAACCTGTCGAACACATAGGTACTGGGGTAGGGCAAAATACGTAGAGAAAGATAAAATTTAAGGAAATGCAAATACAGTCAAACGAATGAGAATACTGTGTTAACCAATTAATCTTGAATAGCTCAATACGTAGTACTAGTAATTTAGCATAATACAGCAGTTCATAAACAACATCCGATGGGAGACGGCAACGCTTTCGAAGTGGATAAAACAGAAAATCAAGCGCGGTTCTTATTTCTCTCGATGCATAATGAGGCAACGCAAATAACTGGGGAGCTAGTAACGCTTAAATGATAACGCGCAGTCACGTCGGGGAACTACGTACTATCAAGCTTCAGTGGGAAACTGGGCCAGTTTTGATCGCCGCGCACAGACGTTTCTATCAGTCAAATAGCGGAAAACAGAAAAAACGAAATAGAAACCAGCGAAAGAAAATGCAGAAAACGTTGAGGGGGAGAAACGGCTCGTAAGAGAACATAAATATCGAGGAACGTGGACGCGTTATCTTCCGGCAGGAAATGCAAAAGAGGAAGGAGCCAGCTGTATGTACTCGTTGCAATATAGCAGTCATGCAGAAATGACGCAGTAAAGAACAAAGGGAGGGGGCGATCGAAGTTAAGACGTCTGAACACAAGCATGGACGCGTGGGGCTTATCACTGGCCAGAGAGAAACTCCAGGCGGCGTCCCACGCGTTGCTTTCATTTATCATTTGTGGGCCTTTACCGTTGTATAGGGATACCGCGTCCAGTCACTCGGTACATTTTATTAGTCGGTCGGGTTCGTATCACGACTAAATTAATGGAACGTCGCCGTTACTGCCGCGTTCGGAGGGAAATTTATTCATACGGCACGCAGGCGCTTCCGAAAAGAAGCAAGCGAGCGCGATTATACCCTGCGGTCGCGGGTTCCCCAGATAAACTGGACAGCGGTGGCGTGGGCAATGATGGCGGCACTCCACAGAGTGTACTTGGGAAGACCAGAACAGAGTTGCATGGATTTCGTTGGAATAATAATAATAATAATAATAATAATAATAATAATAATAATAATAATAATAATAATAATAATAATAATAATAATAATAATAATAATAATTTCTGGAGCACCCATGCATCCCGGAAACAAGATATGGTTATGAGAGACGCCATTGTATAAGGCTGCGAAAATTTCGAAGACCTAGGGTTCTTTAGCGCGCACTGACATCGCACAGTGCACGAGGTTCAACATTTCGCTTCCATCAGAATGCGGCAGCCGCGGCCGGGACTCGACCGCGCGACTTTCGGGCCATCAGTCGAGCGTCATGGCTTCTAAAGAAAAATTTAAGCAGAGAGCATTTTCGTCTCTTGAAGGCCGTCCAGCGGAATGTTCTACGGGAGATTAATAGACTGCCCCATCTGTAGCCTTGATACTATTACAAACTTTTAAGCACCTCCGTAATTTTCTATCTCGTATTATAGTTACTTCTTCATGACTTCGAGCACTATACTGCTGCCAAGGAAGAATGACTTGGTGTGTCAGACATCACGAAGAAAATAAAACACCGCTGGCGACGTTCCCTTCAGGTTCCCGATACTACACGCAGTGAAGTCACAGAAGCTCACAGGGCCTGTTAGGGTGTACATGAATCCCTAGCGGCGAAAATGCATTACATCGTGTTCCAAGGATGCCAGGGACTTAAGGCAGCAACTCGCGGTAAATTTTATTAAATTAACACGGCCAAAATACAAGAAACGCTACTGAAGTTCGTGTAGTCGCAATGACACTCAAGTGCTGAAGCTTAAGCGCGAAATTAAAAAACGAAGCTTTGACCTTCACTTTCTCTCCTAATAATTAAGGGGTGTGTGAACACCATCTTTTTTTGAGTACTAGTCGAACTTGAGTATCCAGCTTCGAATATCGAACGGAAAATTGCGTACAGAAACAAGAACCTACCTTCAGAACTAATCCTTAATTACTACATAATCATGCTCAAATCAACCCTAACAATCACCAACGCAAAATATATTACTGCATAACATGAACAGCACATTGGTTAGACAGGCTTGCCGGATTGTGATTGCATAGATAAAGTACCACAGCATAAAACAAGTGACAAAGAATACTACAGGACGTCATGAAGGAATATTTCTCTAACATGGGCCAGGCCGCTGCAACCCAAGCAATGTTGGTCCCGCGCAAGGAGGCGGCTGCGAACGGCAGGGTGAACGTTTTGGTTGCCTGTTGAACTCGCCCAGTATACACACCAGCATGGTTACAAGAGCATCAACGGCGCCAACAAACACGTAGGTGAAAGACGCCTATCGTATAGGGAATGTTGGCACTGACAAGTCCTAAGCATTGGCATGCTCATCGTTAGCAGCCCCTGTAAGCCTCCGTGCAACAGCGATATTTGTACAGGCTCTTCCGGTTACGCTATAGAAAGAGTTAAACGCGGAAGAACAACAATTTGTCGATACTTATACATTGTTTACGCACAGTGACGCACACACAAGGGAGGTTGCCGGAGGCTTTTAACGTCTCAAGAAAAGCTAGTGGTTGTGCAAGTCAGCCTTTAGTGCTTTATCAATCACAGAAATGGCTTTGCTAACTAATGGTGAATGCCCATAGGTAATCACACCAGCCACCAGGAGGCGATGTGTTTTAGCATTGACACGTGTACTTTGTGGCTTGGGCGTGCGCCCGTGATGTATGTCTGGCTTTAAAAAGCAGCGCCAGTTTTCTTCCAATAGACTAAGTTGTTAGTCAATGCCGTGTATGCGTTTCTTTGTCTCCGCCCCGTCTTGGTAGCGCTGTTTAACATCACTCAACTGCCGTGTATGTGTTTCTTTGTCTCCGCCCCGTCTTGGTAGTGCTGTTTAAACATCACGGTAAACGTGGAAAACAGTCAGTATCGGCAAGATGACTGAATCCCATATTTAATCTATCCGAATGGTCGAATCACTTCGAACATAAGACAATTTCGAATGCCCCATTTTCTATTCGAATGCGAATAGTAACAACGCGCAATAATTCGACCAATATCCGATACAGTGCAATATACGCAGGCCCCTACTAATAATGAATATACGATAGTGATTAACGACAACAGAAGTCCGCAATGAATTATCGACGCACTCCGATTTAATGTCTCACTTTAGTGCCCTTTAAGAGCGGTATATGGGCTTCTAGACACCCTGTCAATATCAAGCAGCAGCGTCGGCCCCACGTTCGTTGCGCACTACGTCACAGAAGTCTTGGAAGCCACTGGTATATTTGCATGACGTGATGCCGTTCCGCAATGACGTCGAGTAAGTCGCAAGTTTCTAGAACTCACTGTTTACGCAGAACGCATAGCGAAAATAGCGGCCAGCAAGCGCAGCGGTGCTGCCTTGAAGCAAACAAAAACAGTAAATTCCCATTATAATATGTTCGTTACTTCAAGCCCCCATATTCCACTGGACGTTGTTTACACCGTTAGCAAGGTACTCCAGCTGGTATGTTGACACGGCAAGCACAAGCTGCCGGCCGGCAGAGTAGAGGTGCTCCTCTGAACACGCGGCCAGTCAGCACGGGAAAGGCGGCTCACAAAACTTTCTCTGATCCCCTCCCCCCTCCGCCTCGCCCCAAAAGAGCGCAAGTAGAAGGGGGGTGGGAAGGCCCACGTGACGAGATTGTTTTCCATGAGTGCATGATGTGCGGGACGAAGTAAACAAAAGCTTCGCCGAAGAGACCGCACCGGTGAACTATAATCTTCGGTGACGAAACCTTCAAGAGTTCAATTCGCCTCCCATGTCCACGAGTTGAGTCTAATTTAATTAGCTCGCTTGATTAGACGCGTAACGTAGTTTCTTAGTCTTAGTTTGTACTCCCTCCGTGTGCATTTGTACCCTTCCCGAAAAAAAAAACTAATCTTACCAGTTACAACGGTTTTATGCGTCAGGAGGTGCGCCCGCCGCAAGACGGCCAAGCGTCCCATCTATCTTGACACTTTCCCCGACTTGTACGTCAACCCATCTGTCCATTCGTATCTCTGTATCTGTATGTCTACAGCGTGACCAGCTGTGCTAATAATCCTTACCCTTGCCAGTTCAGGAGCCAAAAATAATCAACGAAGAAATGCTGTCCCTGCTGTTTAAAAAAAAAAGTACCATAACATCATGCTAACTAATATCGTATGAAAGAACAAAAGAAATGTGTCGCAACTGCCGTATAGTTCTTTATAGACATCTCTCCTGCCTGTCTCATTTACGCCTCCTAGAGGCGCGCCTCTCAATAAATGCCAGGGAAGATTGAATGTAACCGTCCTCACAGTAAAAAGCTGCAACTCAGGCAACTGCTCAGAAACGAGGAGTCGGAAAGACTTGCAAACATTATACGGGCGAGCCAGTACCGCTGAAGGAATATACCAGCAACCACAATCGAAACAAAAGCGTCACAAAATACTGACAAGCGCTATCATCCTCACAGCGGTCGAAAGAAATAGATCTGTGGAAGTAAGAAAGAAAGCTACGAGAAGAAAATCTATCCAGGTGATAATGCAGGCCAGATCTTGCATCACATTCCTGCAGCCTTCCATGCGGTTTGGCATAAGGCAACGAAAACGAAGAGCGTACACGTCAGTGTCAATTTGCCGCGAAATGCGAAACCGGAGAGGTACAGAGTGGACATGGGAAAGGTGAAAGAATGTGGAAAGCAAGAAAACCTGGTAGGGGCATCCGCATTTATTTAGATGGGAGAAGAATGCCTCCGTTGCGCAAGATCCCGACGGGACCCTGCGGCATAGGTTTACGACCAAGGAATTCTCGTGGACCAAACAGATGTGCAATTGCGAAAGAAAGAAAGAAAGAAAGAAAGAAAGAAAGAAAGAAAGAAAGAAAGAAAGAAAGAAAGAAAGAAAGAAAGAAAGAAAGAAAGAAAGAAAGAAAGAAAGAAAGTTGGCACGCGAAATTCTTCATCCAGGTACAACGCGCGGTGAAGTGTGGCAGCTGCTGCGGTTTGTTTTGCTGTTTGCCGCTTTGTCCAATTACCGACACCGAGATGGAGCGAGCGAAGCGAGACAAAGGAGAAGTAATAGGACACAATAGCGATGCGAACCTTCCAACTACGAATTTCATGGGGTACTGCGAATTGTTATTGCGGGCAGTGAAGCTAGTTTAGCGTCGCCTTTTAGATGCGAAGCATCTTTTGCTCGGAACTATGTCCGTTGTCCATTGGCGTCCGCACCTCTCCTCCTCATCCCCCTCTCCAAGCCAGCTGTGCAATATTGCGCTCCTCACTCCCTCCTCCTCTCCACGCCAGCTGTGCGCATGTTGTAGCAGTGTAGCGTAGCGCACAGTTAGGGACAAAGACGAACCAAAGTGCAGTCCACATTTCTTCTGTTCGCATTTGTCCCTAAGTGCGCGCTATCTGCCGAAAAAAAAAAAAACTGCTTGGCACATACCAGCTTCTGCAGCGCATATCCGCGAAGCCTTCCGAGTTTTTGGCGGACGCCCAAGGAATTCTGAAAAGCTGAACAGCTCGGTTGTCAAAGAGTTCCGATGAAGACGGTGGGCTGAGGTGAACGCGGTCGTCTGTAAGTTAGCGCCGAGCACTCGAGCAGCGTTCGGGAGAGGGTGTCATACCGTTCTATGTTTTTACTTAGCGTGTACATGATATGCATGCGCACGTACAAACACACGCACGAACATGTTAATGTATACGGGCGGACCTTCCGCCCTTTAATATAATCCGTCCCTTTCCGCCCCTTTGATATAAGATCCTACCTTCGGCCGAGTTCAATCCCGGCCGCGGCGGTTGCATTTTCGATGGAGTCGAAAATGCCAGAGGCCCGTGTACTGTGCGTTGCCAGTGCACACTAAAGACACCCAGGCGGTCAAAATTTCCTGAGCCCTCCACTAAGGTTTTTCTCTCCTTTGTATATATTTCACTCTCTTTCCCCTACCCCTACAGACGCTTAGCCGTGCTACCTGCATGGGCTGCAGGGATCAGCGTCCTTTCTAACCGAACCATTATCGATCAATCGTCCCTAACGCAAAGCTGAACGCAATAACAACTTAATTACGATTTTCGCCCAAACGAAGCACGGCCACCTGCCTCCGACCACTGCGAAGTAATGTGCTGCACTTCGATATTTAGCATCCGCGATCCGTTATCATGAACAGCTTTTTATATAAAGCACATGGCCAGTACGGGGATCGATGAAATTATTCCTTCTCCCCAACCTAAGTTTAGACGACTAGGTATCGGCTAACTATGAACCATTCAGCGTTAATGCGAAGCGTACCTATCCGTTATCTGGCTTTCCTGCCGACCGAACTGTCTAGGTAGGGAGAACTTCGGAAGTCTGTGGCGCGCGTGCAGACAACGCGGCAATAAATCTGCCTGACACGCGCGAGTTTCGACTGAGCGTGCTTTGTTCACCGGCGCAATTAATCTTGCGTCTACAGAGCGCGAAGTTCGCAAAGAAGGCGTTCAATTACTTAAAAACTTCCGCTGCCTTGTCGACTGGCATATTCAAGCCTGAAAGTGCCTCAGGCCTCTACCGAGCGACTTTTACATATAGCTAAGTTGTGGCTGTGAGCCCGGTTCGTCAAGGAATGCAAACAAACATTACAGATTCTTCCTTGTTACTCATTAGAAAATGGTTTGTCGCCAAGCTTTGTTAAATACACTCCCTCAGCATTCAGATTGGACTGCCATAGCGACAGGGTTGAGGCTGCCGTCTTACGAAGCTTCGGCACCCATTGTTTCCAATTAAGGCTGAAGCGCGCTGATTGGGGCTCGCCAATCAACGCGACGCCCCACACAGAACACTGTACGTGAGCTCGTGTTTATACGCGTTTAGTACGGAAGCAGTCGCAAGCACCGTTCTTAATCAAGGATGCCAGTCGTGCAAATTGGTCGCGAAAAGAGTACGCCTTGTTTATACCAGATAGCGCGCTCACAAGGATCACGGACTTCGAAAGGCAAAGAAGTGAATTGATGAGTCACTGTTGTCTCTCTCTCTCTCTCTCTCTCTCTCTCTCTCTCTCTCTCTCTCTCTCTCTCTCTCTTTTTTTTTTTCTTGAGCCCCAACTTTGTCCCCTCATCAATCGCCTCGTTAAAGTCCACATAGCAAGCCTGCGTAGCACACATAAAAAAAAAAAGGCTCGTTATCCCGATACAAGTTTGCACCAACAGTCAAGTACGCGACGCCTCATTATAAGGCACGCTGAAATCCCTTGCGCATAGTTTTCCCGCAGTAAATTGCGCGCGTTAGGGCAACATCAAAATACAGAGGATGCGACACGCATACAGTTGATATGGTAAACCGTACTACGTTATCCCTACGCGAAGTTACAAAAACATAAAAGGGGTATAACACACATACAACTGACTCGATTTCCTTAATCTTTCTTCTTTTTTTTTTTAAACATTTGCATTCATTCCTTTCCCTTGTTTTTGATTTGTTCTTACTATTTGGGAAATCCCTTCAGTGGGATCAGTGGAAGAGCAAAAAGCCCTTTTCTAACAGCAGAAACAACAAACAAAAAAAGAGACATGCCGCTGGCTTTGACAATATGATGAAGCGTGCACGCAAAAGCCGCGCCGCTTAACAGCTACACCTAAAGCTTATTACAGGCGGTTCTTGAGTCCGCAGATGAGAAATTGACACACGCTAAAGGCTGCGTCCAAAAAGAGAAAACGTCCACTGAAACATGAGGTATCTATCCTTCGTGTGCTTCATTGCCACTACTTTGCCAAACATTGTTATTCCATTATTTATTTATTTATATGCGAAAAACGTTGGAACGTAGGCTATGCGTGAGCCGGTTATGTAAGCATTATGAAATTGATATGCAAAAACACACGAAAAAGAAGAAGAAAAAAATAATAAGAAAATGCAACAAAAATTTCCTTGTTCTCAAATCCAGAGGTAATGCAGATATCCACAAACGTGAAACCTGATGAGGCGCGAAGGATGCAGTGGTGCGCCGGTCAATCGCCGCTAATGGGCAGTGAGGTGCTAAAGACTGGGTTTGTTTCAACTATATACATACGTACATTTATTTATTGTAGAATCGGCCATTTCGTAATTAATGCTAGTTAATGCTAGTGATGCGTTCGTCTGACCATAGTTTGACCGCTTGCTTTGCCGTGACGGCGACGATAACGGGAAACGCCGACAGCCCGAGCTCGCACCTAAAATTATCATCATCCTTAGCTTTGGTCACCAAGAGTGCGCGTGCTCTTCCTCTGTGCAATGTCCAATGTGCGGCGTTCACACGCGCGCTTCTTTGATCGTTTGCTTGACCGTGACGGGAGACGCCAACAACGACTGGAGACGCCGGTAGTCCAAGCGCATAGGCTGCACTTGTTCAGATATCATGACCTGCGGTGTGGCTAATCCGAATCGTGGGTATTTGCCAATTACAGAGGACAGAACAACGACACCACCACCACCGCCACCACCACCAACAACAACAACAACAACAACAACAACAACAACAACAAAAACAATAACAACAACGACAAGGTGCTTCGCACCTATGAAGGCACCATGCGTACACATAGGATCACTGGGACAAAGTATGTTTCTGTGAGCGGAGTCCTATACATATACAATGGCTCCCATATCACCATGGATACAGTCTGCACAAATGTTCATTATATATATATATATATATATATATATATATATATATATATATATATATATATATATATATATATATATATATATATATATATATATATAGCAGTTATGGTGGTGCATAGGCCGGAGGCGTGAAGGCAGAGATGAGTAGTAGGCCCTCGGGATTGGCAACAAAAATGCGGAAAGCGTTTATTCAACGTTTCAGCCGTAGACCGGCCTTCATCAGGAATATATACTCGTTTTCACCGCTATCGAAATGAGACCACCGCCGTATCATATACAAGGGCCCGCAAGCCACGCGCTCCCCGGCTTTCGGTTGCTCTAAACTGCAACTCGTGCACCGCTAAGGATAGACGTTTCGGAAGTTTCCGCGGCTGAGCTTGAGACACCCCGCACTCATCACGCCTGCTTCTCTTTGCACACTTCACTGTCAAAAACCGCAAGCCCATTCTGGCAAACAGGCAGCCATTACCTCGTTTCGACGAGGCAACAAAACTGAAGGTATATATAATACACTCGTGGCGGCGGCGCTCGTTAACGGCGTGGCGCAAGCGTTGGGCACCCATTAACGAGTCGTTTCCGCATGCCGTAAGCGGTACTCAACGCGAACCGCCGCAAAACCTCGTCAGTGTGCAGCCGGGGTTAATTTGTTTCTTCCGTGCTCTTTCTTCTTTCTTTTTGTCTACTTTTACTACAGCAAGTGTCAGCCCGGTGGCCTAGCGGTTATGATACTCGGCTGCTGATCCAAAGGTCGCGGGATCGAATCCCTGTCGCGGTGGCTGCATTCCGATGGAGGCGAAATGCTGAGGCCAGTGTATACTGCGCTATGTCAGCGCACGTTAAGCAACTGCATGTGGTCGAAATTTCCGGTGCCCTCCACTACGGCGTTTCACATGATCATGGCGTAGTTTTGGGACGTTAAACCCCACAAAACAATAAGGACGCACTATCTATCGAGCAATGCGCCGGAACCTCGTATATATAGCAGCGGCCAGTCTGCGCTATAGCAAAGCAAAGCCGCAGCTGGGTTCCCTCGACTGACGAGGCTTTTTAACAAGCTTTCAAGAAGGTTCATGACTGTCTGAGAAGTTTAGGGCGAAAAAAAAAAAATAACGCACACGCACACAGTAGGACACAACAGCGCTTGCCTTCGTCTCATTTCTGTGTGGTCTGTCTTTTAGTACTCTTTCGCGCTAAACTTCTCAGACAGTTGTGCCCCTAACTAGCCCAACAATGCGTTATTTTAGGAAAGGCGCCAAGAAAAGAGAAAGCAACCTTAGTAGTAATACTCGCATATAGGTATACTGCCCGCACCAGGAGCTGCCGTAAGAAAACATTGCGATGACAGTTCGCGGCACGATATCGGTATAAACATGGCGCCCTGTGCGCCTTGGTTAAGAAGTTAAAATGTCTCGAGCGGCTGAAGAGGAATGAAAGCACTAAGAGTGAACGCACGGCTCTGAGTCCGCAATTAAACCTGCTGTGCTCATTTGAGCCCGGCAAGTCCCTCCCGTGCTCATTTGAAGCATGCTTTATTGCCCGTGTAAATGACAGAATACGGGATCTGACTTGACGATTGATCAAGTGCCCGAATGTACCGACACACACACGCAAATCAGCAACGCCGTATAGTATAGCCCGACGTGGTCAAATAGTGCGCAGGGGTTCACAGTCTTCACTCAGAACAGGAAGACGGAACTTGTTCAAAGTCCCCTAGTCCTCAGGTGTAACCATACGATAACAGCAAGTATAGCACCAGAAGGACAAAAAAAAAAGTAGCACCAAGGCGCTTGAATAAGAAAATGAAGAGGACGTCTTTGTTAGCGGGGCATGTAAGAGCGAGATCAATACACGGCTGCAGACAAAGCGACGATGCGAAGACAGGATAGGAGCGCCCGTCTGCCATTCCTGGCGACAATGTCTGGCCGTACCTGCGGGCCGAGATTATGATTGGTGACGCTGCATACTGTCGAAGTCATTAGCGAACGTCGCTCTGTCCCCATTTCATCTTTTCTTTATTCTTCTTCTTCGTCCTGTTCGCTTCTACCTGCTTCACCCCTTCCGAATACGTACGGCCATATACAGAGCGAGGTCCCGACTTTATCGGGCCATGTGTCATCCGCTGGAAGCAATACGGCCAGACAGAGGACAAAAAAAAAAAAAATAGAAACCCTATGCACGGCGTCTAACAAAAGGGGTAATTTTTCTTTCCGTTCCCTTTTCGCGTAATTCTTCGCTTTTTTTTTTTTAATCACGTCGACTTTCCAATCTCACTTGTCGACGTCTGACCAATATTCGAGAGAAGCCAGGTTGTACATGTACGTGGCCCTGACAACAGCGCAAGCAGGACGGAGACGAGTATGAAAGTCAGGGTAGGGGTTAGCTTGTTGTGCCATGGCTGTACTGTTTGCAGCGTGCTAATGAGACGCACAGACATGGTACGCGCGTGCGTTATTAATCGTCGTGGCTTTTATTTAGGATGTGCGAATATTAACTTTTTCGAATACGCATCGACTATCTAGCTTCGACTACCAAAACATAAATGCGGCCACTTGTAAGAACATGATATTCTACACATGGTTTTGCTAAGAAAAATAGATTAATAAACTATCAATGCTCTTGGGAACACACCATGGGGAGTCCTCACAGTAGCTCCTCAGGATTCAGTAAAGTTCACTGTCTGTCTGTCAGTCTTGGGAACACACCGTCTATAATCAGCCGGTCGTGTTCCAGCTAAACATCCTAGATTTTAGATATCTATAGGAAGTTTAGTTCTAATGTATCGGTAAAATATCGCAACTTAAAGCAAGTGATAAGAAATGCTAAAGCTATCAAAGGAATATTACTTTGTACGCAGGCGTGGTATCAGGCCGCCTGAAATGCATTCTGGGGTAGATCCTGCACGAGGATCGGTCTGCGAATGGCAGGGCAGTGCGTTTTGATTTCGTGTTAAAAACGTGCCGTATACAACGGTATGCTTACATGCGCACCAATCGTAGTTGACTGAAGATGCTTATCGTGGTACGTCGTGTGTACGCGGCGACAAGTCGAGCGTACTGGCGCACTCATTGTTGGCCGCGAAAACGCCCGCGTGCGCGACCGATGTTTATACCAGGACATATGCATTGTCCGCCTGACTGATTTCTGGGGTTGTGCGTCCCAAAACTACGATATGATCATGAGAGACGCCGTACTGGAAGGCTCCGGAAATATCGATTACCCTGGGTTCTTTTAACGTGCACTGACGTCGCACAGTACACGGCCCTCACAACATTTCGCCTCCATCTAAATGCAGCCGCCGCGGCGGCCGGGATTCGATCCCGCGACCTTCGGATCAGCAGGCGAGTGCCATGGCCACAACACCGCCGTGGCGGGGCGTGCACTGCCCGTACTCGGACCCTAGCGTAAAACATGGGAGATCATTCGTTTTTGTCCGAGATTACTGCATGGCATATCCAGCATTTCAGAAATCCTAATCGTCTTTCGAAAATTTCGAATACGCGATTTTCCAATCGAAATGCGAACGTTCAAAATGTAATATTCGACGCATGTACTCCAAACGTCCGAATATTCCCACGTCCCTATAGAAACTTTTCACAATTGTAAAGCTAGCTTCCCTGCGATGCAGCTTGCCCTACTAATGGCAACGTAGGCAATCCTGCAAACAGCGTGTACAAGCGCAGTTTGCTTGAGAATGGGCGCGTAAAATGTCGACTCAGCCCTTCTGATACAAACGTGCACAAAAAAAAAAAAAAACGAGCCTAAGCATGTGCAACTTGAATTTTGACAGTAATTTACTTAGGACAGCTGTCGCCATTAGTAGGGCAAGTGTGAAGTGCAGAGAAGCGCACTTGCGAATTATGAAAAGGGTCTACAGCGGCAGCCTTGGAAAGAGCAGGAGGAAGATGGGGAGCCCCCATTGGCAGGAGCGACTGGGCAAGTGCGTTGTCCGCCGCGGTGGTGTAGCGGTTAAGGCTGCCACCCGAAAAACGCGGGTTCGATCCCGGCCGCGGCGGTAGCATTTTCGATGGAGGCGAAAATGCCAGAGGCCCGTGTACTGTGCGTTGTCAGTGCACGTTAAAGAACCCCAGGTGGTCAAAATTTCCGGAGCCCTCGACTACGGCTTTTCTCTCCTCTCTATATCTTTCACTCCCTTTCCCCCTCCCCCACGGACGCTTAGCCGTGCTTCCTACATGGGCTGCAGAAATTAGCGTCCTTTCCTAACCAAAACCACAATAATAATCATCATCATCAAGTGCGTATGCGAACAATGGCGCTGCATCTCGCTTTGCAAGAACTCCGCGCTCGATGACCTCCTAGCCTTCGCTCTGCTGCAGGGAAGTGGTGAAACAGGGTATACTATCACGATACAAACACGGGCTACGGAAAATATAAGCACGAACACGCGCGCACCGCCATAAATTATAAGAGTAATTCCTGCTCGGGCGATTTGGACATTGCTTAACGTTTCTTGCAGTAGCGCAAACACTCGAAACGGAAGAAAGTAGAGGAGGAAAAGGAAACAAAGTACGATTGTGAGCGTAGCGTCTTTGTTTTCTTTCCTTCTTCTGATTTCTTTCCTGTCGAGTTTTCGCGCAAGTACGAGAAATGTTGAGCTACATTAGAAGCTGCGCTCTTGCCTCGACTCCTGCTTAGTTGACGCTAATGCGCAGTCATAACCGAGCCAGCTCCGAGGCGTTGAAATATGAATGCGTTAGTTAGCTAACGCGCACCCTAGCTACGACAACAACAACAATAACAAAAAAATGGCAGAATGAGCTCAGGTTGTTTCGTATGCATACGAGAGAGCCTGTAAACAGCGACACATAATACAACGCGCACAACCTGTGCGGTTCATGTCTTACCAACTCCGTAAATCTCTTGTAACTGCTCTGGCATATAAATAAAGGGGCTTCCTTGTTTTGTTTTTCTTTATTTTTTATACACAGGACTTTGGCGACCGTTACAGTTATCAGCGCAGCAATGCATGTGGAAACATCCAGAGATCCATGCTTTCACCCGTCGTATATGTGAGCAACACCGCGCTCCGAGTGGGATGAGTTGTAAACATGAAGTTTTCTCTATATTAACAACGTAAACAATGTAAACGACAATTTTTCTCTTTTTAGTATAATAACTGTGATTTATTATTTCCGCCGCTACATAATATCCCGCACGGCTTCTCATCTTGTGTACCGTCGACATGCGACACTCGGAAACGCCACTGGTGGGGTTTCCGAGTGTCGACAATGAAAGCACTAGTCGCCGACAATGAAAGCACTAGTAATTTAATCGGTGGAGTCGTGAAAAGAACATGGAGGTGCCCGGTTATAATTCTGACTGCATCAGTAAGCATTCGACAAGCCGATTCAGAGATATTTCAACGCAATATTCAGCGTACATTTATAAAGCCCGTCTGAACTTCTAGCGCTTCTCCCGATCCCGAAACGACCATGCGGCACTACAGGCCGACGCAGGTACTATTCAATGACGTTTCAGTGACGTCAACTGAAGATATGGAAAGTATAGACATATCGTTTGTTATAATACAATACTTTTATATGAAATCGAGAAAGGAATAAAACACCTGTGCAACGTGTGGTGCCGCAGTACGCAAGCAAGGCTCTATGGAGCACAATTTGTTTTTGCCATGACTTCCGAGGGCACGTAAATCTCGGAGGCAATGGTGGCGACTAAAATGACGCCAGCTGCAAAGATGGTGACGGCTGATGATTTATTGTGGTTTGCTTAAGAGAAGCACGGATGGGATAGCCGGCTCTCACGTAGCCTACATTCCCATGTTCCCCACATTTAAATTAAAAAAACAAAAACAAATTGCCTCCCCCTACGGGCAACTATGGTGCGATGCGAAAGCATCGCGAGGGGTGCGCATCGAGTTTCCGTTTCGTTTCACTCGGCAACACAACCGAATGAAAGTTTACGTTTACCGTCGTCTTCCCCAGCCTTACTCTGCTCCGCAGCGGTGGCGCTGCCGCTGCAACTAGCGCCGACGTTGACGTTGTTCATGACGTTTCGCACATCGTTGCACAGGAAGAGAATGATGGAAGCACAGTGAACGCGCGCTTTATACTGCGCCGGGACACTTGCGCCGCCTACCGGCGTACCCTTAGCGAGAGAGGGAGAAAGAGTGAGAGAGAGGTATATGCAATGATTTGCTGCACCGCAACTGTGGCGCAGAGGGGGAGAGGGGTGGATGACAGCGCACACCTGCGTAGGAGAGGGGAATGAGGGAGGGTTGCGCATGCGCAGTATGGGTGCGGACGCCGCAGAACGGACACTGCCCTGAGCATAAGATGCTCTCGCATCGAAAAAAAGTGAAGTACGCTAATTTCTACAGCCCAACTCGGGAGCACGGCTAAGCGTCCATGGGGGTGAGGGAAAGGGAGTGAAAGAGCGAGAACGGAAATCTGGGCGAGTTGGTGATAATTCATATTGACCAGCTTACAGCGCAAACGGGGACGAAGACGAAGGAAAGAAAGGTGACAAAGACAGCGCTCGTGTTGTCACCTTGTCTTTCCTTCGTCTTCGTCCCCGTTTGCGCTGTAAGCTGGTCAATAGGAGTGAAAGAGGTAAAAGAGAAAAGCCGTAGTGGAGGGCTCTGGAAATTTTGACCACCTCGGATTCTTTAACGTGCGCTGACAACGCAGAGTACACGGGCCTCTGCATGGCATTTTCGGGTCCATCGAAAATGCGAGCGCCGCGGCCGGGATCAAACCCGCGTTTTTTTTTTTTTTTTTGGCGGGGGGGGGGGGTGGCAGCCGAGCACCGTAACCACTACATGTGCTGGCGAAGGTTCATTGAGCGAAGGTTCCACGCTCCTCTTTTCAGCCCCCTCTCAACCGAGGTCACTTTGGTGAAAACGGAGTTCAATGTAAAGGTAAGGGGATGATTTGGCAACCGTCCTCAGATAATTAGAAAAGACGTTCTCCGCCCGCCCCCTCTCCCTTTGCGCACGCTTATGGATAAAGCTATAGCATGCGATATGATGCAACCTAGAGCGCCCTGCACAGAAATGAACATGGCGCCTCTACAGAGGACGTTACGACAAGGCTACATAAAAGCACCTTATAAAATCGTAGTTAGGCGCTCGCTCGGGTGAATTTTGACTGCAGCGAGTTAGCATATATTGGTTTTCCACTGTCTACCCGGCCACCACAAGAGCCGTATAAATGTGGCTACGTTGGAAATTAAACTAACTACTATACGTGAAGCGTTCCCGCCTGCACGCATTGTCGAAAGCGGCAGCAATAAAATAATACGTCACTGATTCAGAGCATTATCGGTACTTGTTCCCTTTAGGAACTTCTTTCGGCTACAGCTCAAAACCTGTGACCCATTTTTGTACTACTTATGACATTCATAGTACCAAGGGGGAAAAATATCACACCCGTTCGCTAACGTCCACGGTAATTTTTTAGCGCGTGCTTTCAACAGCCTATGAATAAAGTGCTCCTCATGCAAAACAGTGTTTTCATTCATATCAGCTAGGCACGCATTAAATTTGCAAAGAAAGTACACCAATCGCCTCTTTATCCTCATTAAACTGTACATTTAAATGAAATTCATTGACTCAAGTGCGGCTATCGATGATAAAAGAAACGAAGATGGTGGCATGACTCAATTTATCGATTGACTGATACCTACTGACGATATACGACAACCACGAAATGAAGTTCCGTGGCGTATTATCGTTGACAAATTTCTGAATGACAAGACCAGAACGAATGCGAGGTAAGCACGCTGCTGCGATGGGGAGAAAAACACACTTATTGCTGAAATCAAACAAAACAAACCAGTGCCATTGGTACAATCTGTACACACGCACGCACACAAACAACACACGCGCGGCGTCCATGCCACTCTAGATGATTTGTCTAAACTAGCAGAGTGCAGCAAAAGAGAAATGCTTTATTAACCTTGCGCAGTAAAATGCGAACAAAAGGAGTTCCAAGTAGCCTCCTTCCTTGGCATTCTGGGAGCAATCAGGTTAATGGCACTCCTGCCTTGTCAGTGAAAGACCTGCCGGGGATATATCTCCAAAAAGTCATTTCATTAACTGCCTATACGACCGAGTAACGCTGGAACCGATGTTGGTGAACTGCAGGATTACTGAAGTGAGAAGCAAAAGATGCGCTCGCGAGTGCAATTTTTGTGAATCTGTTACGATGGTAAACATTGAGCAGCCCGGGGTATTTCAGCGATAAGAGGGCGAGAGAAAGACAGCGACGCTAACCAGAGGTGATTTGGGGTTGATTAAAAAAAAAACCCGTACTTGGGAAGGAAACAAAAGCGTTCATGGAAAAGATACGCGATAAGCAAACAAGGTCACGGACGTTGGTATAGGTGCAATATCTCTGCTAAAATTTCACCGCATTACATTCCATTATGTATTTAGTCACGGGCACCATCACAGCGCGCGATGGCTGTGTTACCGGGTTCAGACGCCTTCTCACCGGAGAGGGAAATCGAATCAGGTACCTCGAGCATCAGAGACGCTTTGTGAAAGGGAAAATTAGCATCCGCCCGTGTGTAGTGCAATGCTACGAGGAAATCCATACGCATTTTTCATAAATGAAAGCTTCCCGGTTGCCGAAAAATTAGTCCTGTTCCAGGGTTCGAACCCGGGACCAAAGCCTCTGCGGAGCGTTCGCATGCCCGCGACCGACTGCCCACGGCGGCGCTCCAATGACGCTAGCCCTCGGCCAAATGCTACACTGGAACGAAACGGTGGAGAAAGACGAAGCAGCAGGAAAAGGGGGAGACACACAACAGCATACATTTTAATTCATTTTTCTTTAATTTATAATTAGAACTTCTTCCTTAATTTTTATTCTTTTTCTTGGATTTAGCCCTTGGCCTTTTAATTTTCCCATTCTATATATCATTACCTGTAGTGTGCCTAATACCCCTAGGGGGTATGTGCCAATTATAGAGGCCACAACAACAACAACAAGCCCCGCCACGGTGGTCTAGTGGTTACGGCGCTCGGCTGCTAATCGGAAGGTCGTGGGATCGAATCCTGAGCCGCGGCGGTTGCATTTCGATGGAGGCGAAATGTTGAGGCCCGTGTGCTGTGCGATGTCAGTGCACGTTAAAGAACCCCAGATGCTCGAAATCTCCGGGGACCTCCAGTACGGCGTCTCATAATCAGAGCTGCATGGTTCTGGGACGTTAAACTCCACGAATATATGAACAACAACAACAACGACAATGTTGACTGTGTCGTCCCTTCTCTCGCGCTCCGTGTGCCCTTGTGCGCTACTTCACTCCAGTGTGTCGCATAACAACGCGCCCTAGCCTGAACCACCGTGATTATTCGAATATATTAGGAGATCCTGAGGGAAAGTTAGGAAATAAAGGAGAAGAGTGCACGACAACTGTCTCTCAGGGAGGACACCTCAACCGGTACACTCAGGCGGTTGGGGATTAAAAGGTCAGGGAATAGAAAAGCGGGGAGGCAAGGCTTCAGATTTCTACGCGTCTAAACCCATAATGATTATGAGGCGCGTCCAGTATAGTGCACGACTCCACAGTAATTTTTACCACCTAAGATTCTTTAACGTAAAGCGTACACAGGTGCTCTTTCTATCTCTCCTTTATTTATTTATTTATTTATTTATTATTTATTATTTATTTATTTATTTATTTATCTATCTTGATTTCGCCCCCATCGGAATGCGGCAGACGTGACCGGGATCCGAACTCGCAACCTTCGCAAGCCAACATCTAGCCGCTAAGCTACCACGATAGGTTTAATTATTGGTTACATTTAATTCTTTAATTAAAAGCGCTCATAACAACGCAGCGGCGATGGTCAAGAAGGGGCACGCACACCAAGCCTCAGGGCTCCTGCTGAAACATAGCGCTGGGCCCCATTATAGCGTGCTGAAATTGTAGCGCTCAAACCCACCGTCATCGGAGCCCACTTGCCAGTGTCCCCTTTGTTTGCCACAAAATAAATGAACGCGTTCATGATTGCCACAAAGCGCGGTTATCACTGCCTGTTGTGGTAACGTACATACAACACACACGCACTCTCGAATATATCACCGTCTCCTCCACCCCTGCCGCCGTCCTTCATCAGTCTCTCCGTACATGTCGACCGAACGGCAGTGTCCATCACAGTTGGTAATCGAACCAACACCGCCTCGGGTAC